>JAPQRP010000002.1:24148524-24164046 GCA_037367295.1 Apogon hyalosoma
GCCTGAACCTTAAACTGAAAGGTTTTTAACTCCTCATAGTTAAAAGACTGTAAACTGACTATATCTCCTGTCTCTGAATTCATATTCACCATTGTAGATAACGACAAAGGGTTACCATTAGTCTGTGAAAATGAATATGTCACGTGACTGTTCTGGTTAACGTCAGCATCAGTTGCAGTCACTGTTTTAATAACTGCTCCAACTGGACTGTTCTCAGTCACATATACATTAATCAGAGGCTCTTTGAAGAGAGGCGAGTTATCATTGACATCAGAGACCTGTATTGACACTACACTGGTGCTGGACAGTGGCGGGGTGCCTTTGTCCGTGGCCACTATAGTAACATTGTAAGAATCTATACTCTCTCTGTCCATGGGTCCATCTACTAATAAAGAATAATAGTTTTTGTAATTAGTTTCGAGTTTGAATGGAACGTTATTTTTTATCTGAATTTTCACATCACCGTTTTTTCCTCCGTCTTTATCAATTACAGATACGAGGGCAACTACGGTGCCTAAATGAGCGTCTTCTTTAACGCTGCTTTGTAGTGACGTCACCGTGACCTCGGGAGCATTATCGTTCAGGTCCACAACTTCCACAAGCACTTTACAGTGAGCGGACATTGGAGGCTGGCCTTTATCGCTTGCCTCCACACGTATTTCAAAAGCCTTTTTCTCTTCATAATCTATATTTCCTTTTACTTTGATGATTCCACTTTGACTTTCAATTTCAAACATATCAAGAACGTGATCCTGATCTTTGCTTCTCAATGAATATATAATATCACTATTCAGGCCCTCATCTGCATCGGTGGCGTTTACAATTATCACTACTGAGCCCAGGAGCGTGTTTTCGGGAATTTTTGTCTTGTATAGAGATTCACCAAATACCGGAATGTTGTCGTTATTATCTAAAACATTTATAATAAGCTGCGAGGTGCCTGATTTGGGAGGAGTACCCCCATCAACAGCAGTCAGTGTCATAGCAATCACAGCCTGCTTCTCTCGGTCTAAAGCTTTCTGCAAGACTAACTCAGCAGACACACTGTCTCCCGTTTTGTGTACTGCCAAAGAGAAATACTCATTTTGACTTAATTTATAAGTGCTGACTCCATTTTTTCCAACATCTGCATCACTTGCTTCAGATAACACGAATTTGACTCCTGGTAAAGTACTCTCTGCGATATTAAGATTTTGCAATTTGTTTGTAAAAACCGGGGAATTATCGTTTACATCTAAAATATCTACATCAATGCGATAAAGCTTCAATGGGCTATTTATCACTGCCTCTACACTCACTGAGCACTTAAGTTCTTCACCGCAGAGCTCCTCTCGGTCTATCCTTTCACTGACATACAGAACTCCGGTCTTAAGATTTACCTCGAAAAATGTTCTCTTTGATCCAGTAACAATCTGAAACATACGAGACTCCAAGTCCTGTAAATTAAGCTGTAAATCCTTAGCGATATTTCCAACAGGAGTACCAGGGTTTACTTCCTCTGAGATGGAATATGAAAGCTGTCCAGACACCGTTTCCCAGTAAAAATCCAGAAGAAAAAGCATTAAATATATCCCAAAATAGCTCCATCTCAAAGGCGACGGCATATTTCTGTTAATATCTCTGTGGTCAAATACAACTTAAGAATGCTTTACATGTTATCAGGCATATCAGCCTCACTGCGCTTTGAATATGGACGGAATATATGTTTGTTCCTCCGTTCTCTGTCTCTTTGTTACAAAGACTGAAGATAAGTCCCAATCGTCTGAAAACAGGAGGGGCTTAGTTGTATCATCGAGTCTGGCTGTCTTTCATGGATCAACAGTGACGCCAAGTGGTTAAAGTGGTAACTGTGCAGAGGGGGAGAGGGGGAGGAGAAATTGATGATGGGCTCTGAAGAGCAACTGGATTTAGAAGGACATCTTCAGTAGAATAATTGTACTGACATTGTTCTGTGAAGGTTCATGTAAGGAATCAGCACCACGGACAGCGCACACACAACTGCCTTTTGAATGTGGAATGAATCTGATGTAACTGACCTGTTTATGGCACATACATGCAAACACACACACACACACGCACGCACACACACGCACACACACACACACACACACACACACACACATATACAGCTGTCAGTAGATTTATGTGGTCCAAATTGAATGTATTTATTCATTATATTTAATTCATTATAATTTCCACCTCTAGTGCAACAGAATTATTTTGCATAATATTTACTATTTGTTGACAAGTGCAATCATTTTCTGTTACCACTCTGAATAATCTGTGCAATATTTTGCTATTTCTCTTTCATTAATTAAATGTTATCTATCTGTCCGTCTCATTGTTTTTTTCTTGTACAGTGTTTTAAGTCCTTTTTTCCCTCTTGTGCAGGGCTCCAAGACAGCATTCCTATGTGCCTGGACTGTTTGTGTGTGCACAAATGGCAAACAAAAGCTTGAATCTTGACTTTAATTGTTTGGGCCTTTTATCAGTGGGTATTCTAAACAGTACTTAAACCTCTGTTACCTTCACTTGTGTTTGTCTGTCTGTCTTCATCATATTAGAAAGCAAAGAGAGGGAAGGAAAAAAAAATGATTTAAGATATTGGGCAATAATCTGAATATAGTGTTTTCATGCATTCATAAACTCAGGAGTGCAGTTCGTGTTTTGTATTATATTTTCCAGCATTTCAGTATCCCTCCACATTCACAGAGAAACTGTCAGCATGAGCCATGGGACATGAACACTCCCTCATTTGTAATCCCTGGATTAAGCCATGGATTCACATACTCCTGTCCATTCCTATTCTGTGGAAAGCATGATTTGATTTGAAAATATTAATAACTATCACACTGAGCTGCAGTCATCTGTTAACCCTAACATGCCATAATAATAATGATAATAATAGCTCACAAAGGAGGGGCCTTTGTGCTCCACTTTCATAATGTAGGGCAAAAGAAAGATAATATAACAAAACATCAGACATACTATACAATTATGCACAAAGGACAACCGCCACAATAAACTCATACAACACATGATGCAATTCACTGATTCATAGTTTATTTGTAGGTCAGTCTATAGCATTGACCTTAGAGGACTTCAATCTGTAATATCTTTCTCACACAAGGACACACTATTAGAGATTGCTCAGCACAGTAAGGACATTTTAATTTAAAAAAACTGGATTGACATGAATTTCCACAGGATTTTCCTTGTGGGATGTGCTGACATCATAACCTTATGACCTTATTTGTGAGAGACACACACACAAGCTATGAAAGTAGAAACATAAGGTGTTGTAAAGACTTCATCTGTTTAAAGTTATAACAAAACTCTAATTATGTCTAACCACACATCATTAAATGTGTAATTCCAAAGAGTCTAACATGCAGTGTGTGGATAACAGCAAATATCGTAGTCCTGATTTTTCCCATAGGACACAGGGGCATATAATTTATGTTTGTCTGTGGTCACAATATTCTTTAAGAGTAACTTTTTGAACATGTTTTTTGACTAATAGATTAACCATTTCCGTGCCAGACAAAAGAGCATCTCTACAGGAGTCCACTTAATAAATATGAATATATGTTGACAGGTTCACACATGGTAGAATAAACTTTATTCAGAAAGATTAAACAAGCCCTATTGAAGAAATGCTTTTTCTTGCTTTTAGTCTGTATACATTGATAAAAGTCATGTTTCTTCAGGGCATGATAACTGAATTTGATGAATAATTAATTTTGAATAAATACTGGTTAAACAAAACAGGTCCCTAAAGACACGGAGCTGAGCATAAAAAATGATTTAGTGGTTAAATGTGTCTGTGAAGCGACTTCTCTGTCTGTGGTTTACCTACAATGTCATAATGAGCAGAAACAGTAGATCCAACCAGGAGCAGTGGGCAGTGAGCAGAGGTGAGGGGGAGGGCGGAATGGGCGGAAGCAGTTGACAACAGCAGTTCAGGCATGTTAAATGCATTATTAAAAAGCTACTGCTACATTTAGTCAGCTAAATAAGCTACTATATCTCCTCCATGGTGCTGAATACATGATTTCTTTTCATCCGTAGGTGTTTGTGCTTCCAAGTAAGTATGTTATAAGGGTGTGTACGATGTAGTTCATCTGTGTGAGTTGGTGGGGGAAGGGTGTGATCTGAACATGCTCCAAGGCTAGTCTTCCCCTCCCTTTCCTCTCTCCTTCTGCACGGCTCTCCTGTCGCCATAGCAACGCTGTCCCAGGCACAGACAAAGTGCATGCGTACACACACCCACACTAACACATGAGCATATGGGCGTGTTTTCTGAAAGGCATAGTACGAACAGTAGTAGACTGTAAATTTACCTACTTATACATACGGTTCACTTTTACACTTTTGAATTATAGTGACAACTAAAAACACACACACACTCAGTCCAGCTCAAACCACAGCTCCATGTGTACTGGACCAGGTTTTCCAGGGCCTACTCATACATTGGTAATGCAGCACTGCAGCAACATATTCGTCATGATGGATGCACTTTAGCTGCAGCGCCTGCATCTATTTCCACCCCCATATTCTCACAGGGAGCTTGACCTTTTCAGTCAGCCCATGCCCTACCCACTGCACCCTCTGGGACTCCACAGACCACCCCCACTTCTTTGGTCTGCACACCATATCCTGCTTCATGTGACAAGATGTCATGTGTACTGTTTTAATGTGGAGAATAGCTCATTACAGCACAAGGGGGCAATACACTCCTTGTGCATATCTCTCATCACCATTTATTGCATTCAACCCCCTTTTTACCTTTACTTCCTCTTTGCTTACTGAATTGCTAGATCCACACAACAGAGTCCAATGCAATTATTTGATTAAAGATAGGCATGTCACAGATAAAGCACTTCATTTAGCATTGGTATGAATAGAGCCACACCCAAATGTAACGGTGCACTAATGACATGGTTGACCTGATAAAGCACTGGTGATGACAACACAAAAAGGTTACATCTAAATTTGGGTTTAACTTTCACCAGTGAAGCAGAAAAAAAAAAAAAAAAAAAAAAAAAAAGGTTTCCATGATTAAGATATCATATTGTCCAAAGATGTATCCTAAGACAATGCTGGTAAATTTAATTGCTAGGTAAGATACATTTTGTTGCATGGAATGCGTTTTATTTATTAATCATCACATCAATTGAAAGATCAGAACTAATATAACTTTAACATTAAGAAAACAGCATTAGGAATCAAAAATGAATTGACGTGTCCAGTATTTCTGAACAATTTTACATTAACTCATAGTAAGTGTAGTAAATGATAATAATAATAATAATAATAATAATAATAATAATAATAATAATAAAAATAAAGTTTCCAGAAAGTTACTTGGAGCATATATTCAAAATTATTAAAGAAGAAAACGTATTTCCTTTTTTAAAAATATTTATGTGGGACGGTTAAAATGTGTTTTAGACATATATTTCCTTAATCAAATAAATAAATAACCACAAATATTATATGACACTATTTATGTCATGAACCAGACACACACTGTGTGACATCATATGTGTCAGATAGGAAGTGACAGAGTGAGGAGGAAAATATAAATTAATCACTTTAAGTATTTAATCCAACTACAACTTAATCATTTATTTCCAAATCTGTTCTTGCCTTCACTGGTTTCTGGAGTAAGTAGGACAGGGGCGGCTCCGGGAAAACATGAGCCGAAACAGGATGAAAACCAGGACACAGCAATATGGAGCATGCCCAAACACACACATGCAAATGCCCATGGGATCAGACTTTAGGCACACCAACAGTGTTCACTCACATGAATAATGATGGCGCAATGCCAAAAGAAAAGCATAATTAGTTACTCTACTGTGAAACAACAGACAGGGAACAACTGCACGCCATTGTTACTAAAAGTATTGTGTGAATGAAATGTAATGAAGTTTTATTTTGCAGCTGGGAGGATGTATCAGTGAAAGCCAATAACCTCATCATATATATTCATTCCAGGTACATCCACAGTTACTTCAAATGTAACTAATTTACACACACTGTAAAAAAAATGACCGTAGAATTAACACCAAAAAGTTGTAAAATTGCAACATAAAAAAAAAAAAAAAACTGTAAGTGAAAATACAATGCAAAGGTGTTTATTTGAAAAATATTTTTGTGTTAACAATTAAATCAAAAATAGCTGTAGTTTTTACAGGAAGAGTATGTTAACAAAACCAGATCTGTATGTAGAAATTATTTCTTTTTTTTTTTTTTGAGAAAATAAAATTAAGTTGAAAAACATTGTGGTGCCGTTTAAATTGCAAGACCATAATGGTGAAATAACAACCTATTCTCATACTTTAAAAAAATAAATTAAAAAGAAACAAAAAAAAAGCAAATTTAGCATTTTAAACATGGTAATGTCACTGAAATCCAATGTCAAATTCACATATTTGAAATGTTAACTCTACATTTTACTTTGATGTGTTTTTTACGGTATTACAGGATTTTTCAACTGTTGTAAAACTTTGTTACTATCACACTCTTAAACTACTGATGAGTTACTTGTAGATTATAGTCATGCAGAAGTGTTTTACTCTAATATAGTATCAAAATATTTATATGGTAAGCACAGTAACTAGTCATTTTATACTCACTTTTACTATTTTTAACCTCTACTCCTCCTTTCATCAGTATGTCTAAAATAACAATAATTTCTATAACACGTACAGAAATTGAGATGGGGTCAGGGTGCAGATTAACACTGGTTTAAATGTCCTTCTGGGTCATAAAAACCGAGTACCCTCATTGTAATGGAGCTATGTATTTACAAATGCCCTCACGCCTTTCTGATTATACTGTATGGGATCTGGAGGCAGTAAGCAGCAAAACACCATCAGTGCCAATATGTGAGTAAGAGGTGTGAGTGAGAAACAGAAAGAAAAGTAGAGAAAGAAAATAAAGATTTATAGGTGTGCATTAGTTTTAATCATTCTACTGATGCTCATTGTTGCTCAGTGAGAGTGTTATGACTGCACTTGCACAGTCATGGTGTACTTTGCAACAACAAACCATTAATCTCAGCTGTCAATAAAACAGGATGAAGCTTTGGCAACAGAAACGGTAGCATAAAAATCTGATTGGTCATGTAGAATCAATGTGACTGTAACGGACACTGTGATTGGCTCAGCCTCAGCATAGTGACAAAGATAGTGTCTGTGGTGAGCGCCCGTAATTGATTCACTGGCTCCCCTTCAGTATCCATGGTGACGCAAATGCAGCCCCTGTCGGTGCCCCTCCCTGTACCCCCCCTGCTGCACACCCTGCTTTATGAACACTCAGTACATATGCCAAGGACAGGGCGTTTATTTTCATTATTAATCACAACCATACAAGAACCACAAAACTAATTTAATTGTAGACCATATCTTATACACTGTACACCTCTAAACATAGTGTACATGTAATATAAAAGCAAATGCACATGCTTCATCTACATATTATAATTATATTTCTCTGTCTTTTTCCTGCTCACATACAAAACAGCCTGAACCAAACATTTATTGTGGGATTAAGAATAAATCTAGCATTATAGACAGACGTGGATAACCTAGATTTGCCTAGATCAAAAATTCACCAGAGAAGAGGGCATGTGTTGTGTTCATTTTAAATAGATAGAAAGCAAAACAGGACAGGACCCACTATCCATGGATCAATACTGACACAGAAACTCACTAACAGTACCAGTCAATATACTACCACATACAGAGTAACAACTGAATAATTAAATGTATTGACATACAAACATACTGTCCAGCACTGAGGAGCTGGTAAGTAACTTCCATTTTTTGCCACAAGGGGGAGCATTTTTTTTTTTTTTTTGCCTTTCTTTTGTTCTCTGTAGCAGTTTCCACATGTACGGACAGACAGTGATGTCAGATGCAGGCAGAACTGTAGTGTCTTATATTAGATCCGCATGCTCACACTCCAAAAATGTCCTAGTGGTACAGATACACTAGCAGCCTTGGTGTACACAGTGTTTCTTCCACCTGCGGAAATTAAAATGTCAACTCTCCAAGATAGAAAAGGAAATGTGAATATATCTCTAAGAGTCTGCACATTTTCATCCAACCATATGCATGTCTAACCACAAAGGCAATGACAGATAGTAAGAGAATATATGGCAGCTTTTTTGAAGTATGAATAATATTTTACATACATTTTCCCCACATCAGCACTGCATAGGTGTGAAAAAAACGTAGCTTCACACCATTGTGTAAAGTCTATTTTTACTGGGTTATTAGTCATGCAGTAAATGTGCACTAGGCAGTGCAGCATGTGAAGTGCATTGCAGGTGCAGCCTTGCAGAGCTTTTGCTTGGCCCATTTCTTGAAAAAAAAAAAAAAAAAAAAAAGAAAAGAAAAAGGAAAGTGTCTGAATAATAGAGGAGTAGTGCTGGCCTGCAGAGATTCTGATGTTGGAAGCAGTTGAAATGATTTTGTGAGTTTGCTCCACTTTCCACAGAAAATGAAGATAACTATTTATAAAATAATGACTTGCCTCCCATCATTTAAGCTCAGGCTGTACTGCTGAAGCTCTCCCAGAATAGCAAACACCGTCTTCCACTCTCTTCCACATCAAAACTTAAACAGCTACATGGACCCACCTCAGCATGTGTAATAACAGAAACTCTGTATACATGCATTACTGCTGATAAAGAATCACATACAGCATTAGTATACATTTTAGCTTGTGTGTGTGTGTGTGTGTGTGTGTGTGTGTGTGTACGCGTGTCAAATTGGATTGTGTGTATATTATTAGAGACAGTCATCTATAATATTTTCAGCCTATTAGGGACCCCAAACTAAGCCTCTGACACAGAGGAAAGATGCCATTTGCTCGGTCTGTACTGACAGTATATATTCTGCCTGGAATGTATCTGCCACTAACATCTGGTGTGAACAAAAGATAACCACACATCCTCCTCTGTCTGATGCAGGTGGAAGGTGTTCAATCCCAATCCCAGATCCTGCTCTTGCTCTTCCTCAGCATCACAATATATTGAACCTTACTAACGTTTTTGTTAGTTACGGCCACTCTGTATGACATATAATTCAACAGCCAAGGCTACAGAATCCAAAGCACCACACATTTGACATCCCTCTCACCTACTGACATGAAATCTTGAAGGACAAGCATCACAAGAAATGAATCGGAGTTAAAGGAATTTGACAGAATTGTTCAGAAGAGTGATTAAAAAACACCTAAAAAAAAGTGATCATGGAAATATATGAGTGACACTAATAGAACACATCACAAAAAGAAATAAGTGGTCGCCTGGAATTAAAGGGTAAATGGCATCCTCTGTGTTGAAGCCTGTTCAGAGCTGCACTTCATGTCACCTAATCGTATTAAAGAGGCAACATAGTAGAATTATCACTTTACACACTTTACAGAAGGCTTAATCCAGGACTATTGGGAATACAGACAGCAGTGGCAGAGTGGAAAGAAAGCTTTGATGGGTCTTTCTAATTTAAAACACCTGACTGACAGGGATATTGTAATTTTAGTCTTTGATGGGGCAGCTATTCAGTATCCATGCATGGAAATGTAATATTTTTGGTTATTAATGCTAATAATGTTAACATTTTCTGTGGGGTGTTTGTACTACATTATTACTTCTCCAGTTTTCAGTAAGTGGACAAAGCAAAGTGAGTCAGGATTAAGACCAACATCAAGCAGTAAACAAGCGCTTAGGGAACAATTACAGTTTGGTTTTACTGCTAACATCTTTGCTGCCTGTGTTCAGACTCACTGTTCTTATATTAAGCAGCCTAATTCATTATCTGTAATGAGATGCATGGATTATCTGGACCAGTATCTGCTGTGGGAGAATTAGTTGCATCATATGATACCTGTTGTTTTATCCACTCATAGTATATCATGCTGATATTTTGACTAAACACATCAACACAGTATAATGATAACTATAGGCAGTAGCATGTTCACTAACCAAGAGCAGAGGAATAGAAGGTTGAGGTACAGAGAAAGGCTGCTTGATAAATTTAAGTCATGGTTGTATGTATGTTATTGCATTTCACATCCATTGACTATATGCTGCAGCAATATGAAGCTCTTTGATTATGCACAGTCAGGCAAACATCACTGAGACTTGGACAGAAAAAAAAAAAAAAAAAAAGCAATATCTCAAAACACCTTGCAAAAATCATCTTCAGAAAACGAGGATGTAAGGTAATAAGAACATAAGTAAACTTAAAATAATTCTCCTTCATCTGCGTTATTCTGAAGAAAGCAAAACGCCATAGAAGCAAGATTGAGTGGCCTTTTAACTCTGAATCAGATAATTGCAAGCCTTGAGACCATTCTGCAATCCAAAAGTAAAAACAAACAGTGATTATTATCAGTGATTAGTGTATGTTAATGTTGCATGTATGATTTTAGTACAAAGTAAACAAAAAATAATAATGATAAAATAAAATAAAATAAAAAAGTGCCTGTTTCAGTACAGCACAGTTTCATGCAAAATGTAAGTGAAAGTCATTGACCATAGCATTAAGTAAAGCAATGTTAGCTATTAGATAAACATTTGTCTGAATTGAAAGAAATCCCTTTTTGGGTTGAAATGCATACAGAAAATCTGAAAGGAGTGATCTCTCTCAGGGTGGCAATATTCTTATCCCTAGGGCACAAGGGCTCAGTGAATAATTTGAAGTGCATGATAATTATGTGAATCATATGCTCCGGCCTTCATATCCACCATAGGTCTTAACTCCACTGAACACCTGTGAAGGAGTTTAGACTAAAGCGTGAGGTCTCCATCATCATTATCAAAACAACAAATGAGGGGATATCTTTATCTTCTTGAGACCCAGCAATGCATTTTTGTCCTCTGTAGGGGACAACAGTTCCACAGCTTTACTGAAAAAAATGCTGTCCACTGCAAAGGCTATTGCATAGAAAAAAATAAAAATGTATCTGGAAAAAATATTGCATCATGCTGTTCCCATTCAAGATGTCAAAACTTTTGCTTTCCTGGATCTCAGGGGGTTATATCCATATCTATTGGAAAAATGGTGTTCATCACTCAAGTAAAATATATAGACTTGTAGAATTAATGTCAAGCTGAGCCCAAAAAAATGTGTGAAAACATGCTGGCATATTTGTATAGAAAAAAAAAGACAAAAACACTAACGGATTGGCCCAACTTCATATTAGTGAAGATAGTGGACTGAAACCAATCCAGTGTTGAACAACAGTTATATGATCCTGTACCGGACACACACTGATAATAGGTTCTGATTCCTCTGTCTGTGGTTATTAGCTTTAGTTTTTCTTAAATTAACTCACAACTCTATATCTGTGCTGCACTCATAAGACTGAGAGAAAAAGGAAACTGTTCAGCTCCAGTTTCTAAAGACAGATATAAAAGACTAGAGGCTGTCTGTGTGGCCAACAAAAAGAAAAAGAGGAAGCACAGGGTAACGTGATGGCATAAAGACTAAAGCAGAAAACTACTGCAACTAAAACATTAACTAAGAATAAGGCTTTAAAACATGAAGGACTGAAAGAAGGACGGTGTAACCTAGCTTCTAAAATTTGTCAGCCATTTTCTATCAGTGTGCAGTCTCATGGAGAGACAGGAGGGGGCATAAGAGAAAGAGAGTACCAACCAGACAAAAAATAAGGATGCGTAGGAGGGGGAGAGGAGGGCTGAAGAAAATCTGTGAAGGAGACTCTTTGTGTACAGCAATGAGAAGATATAAAAATCCCAAAGCTTGATGAAACTAGAAGAAAAAGGATATAACACTAAGATGTAGTGATGAGGGAGAGACACTCAAGGCTGGAGGAAAGAGCAGAAGCGATAATGAGAACAAAGACCGAGGGAAGGAGTGAACCGGTCGGTGGGAGGAGAGAGTGGGATATGAGTCAGGCTTACAGCATTAACACTCATCTTCCACACCCATGTCTCATTGTTTTATTCATACACTTCACCCTCTAGATAAGATGGCGGGAAACATGGAGGAATATTTAGCAACTTACACATGTATAAACACACACAACCAGAGCCTGTGTGACTACCAGATATCACAGATCTGAGTCTGTGTTTACTGTGACAGAAAAATGTAAGCTCTAACCTGAGAGGGCTAAATTGTGGATTTTCCTTGTGTTTGTTTTATGGCAGATGGCCCACCTAAAAATAGACACAGTAGTGCAATGTGTGCAAAATACATGTGGGATGACTTGAGTCACCCACTGCACAGAACTGCCCACTGATTAATGCTCATGGCGATCACCTGAATGCGCCGCAAAACTTTCAGTTAAATGATGATCATAATTTTTTAGTAATGATAAAATGCATTCTTGTCGTTGTCTGGGTTTCTTTCTGTATATCTGCATGACTCACTGCATAGTCCCGAGAGACTACAGATCAATGATTTATAAGTATGGAGTTTCAAAGCTTCTGTGTTGATCAGTTATATCATTGCTTTACTCCTGTATTTTTGCTAAATTACTTTTTTATATTTGAATATTTTAAGGAAAATTAAAATAATACTAATACCAATATTACTACTACTACTACTACTACTACTACTACTACTACTACTACTACTAATAATAATAATAATAATAATAATAATAAAGCTTGACTGACTGGCTGACTATAACTATTTCATTAAAATAAATGCTAAAACTACTTCTGAATGTTTTCCTCTGATTGCAGTGACCTGCAGTAATACACACTTTGTCTTAAACATGAATCCTACAAGCAAAGGACATCCCACCAAGTGTAAGAAAGCTACTCTGTGAACACTGTATTAGACTATTATAAAATAGGCTACTTATATCATAAAACATCTATAAAGACACACAGCATGTTTGATGTAATTATGGCTGTACTTATTTTTAGCTGTGTAATGATAAATGATGAAAAAGTCAACAATGATATGTTGTGGCGATGAGCAGATAACATATAGGTTTACTACACTTTGGCTGCTTCTTTGTTGTAAATACTCAGACAGGAAGCCATGAAATAAAAATCCAGTTGCTAAAAAAAGGATAAATAATTACCCAGGATGCTTTGCTGAAGCACTTGGAGCAGGCCGATAGCCACAGGGGGAAAAAGAACCCTGCAGCTACAGTCTGTATCCATCCCACAGTCACCATCTGATCCCACCCGTGCATAGCCACAAACGAACACAACATACAGTGTTAATCAGACAAGTTTATGGCAATTGTGGCAGTATACCCAGTCTAGCCCATATTGAGCAGAGCAAAGATCCTGCCGTAAGACGGGAATCCTCTTATGAAGGCTCTATTCAATGTCCAGCTTACTCTGGATTTCCCCCACTAATTTATACATTATTTCAATAAAAGATTACAACCTTATGAATACTGCCTTTTACATGCTTTTCAACAGGGCAGATATCCAGCCATCTTTCAACCAACTGTGACGTCTTTTGCACATTATGGCAGGCTGTGCAGCCTTGTGCTAACCCCTCAGTCAGTTCAATCCTTCAGGCACAGAGTGATGACCTAAGCATAGCAGCAGCAGATGTTGTGGCTGTATGAGCACTGATGCCAAACAAGAGCAGTGCAGACTTACATCTGTTTTGAGCTCTGTTGATTCTGAGAAAAAAGCCTATTTAAATACAGCACACAGCGAACTGAACTTATACTGTGCTGACCAGCTTTAACTGTTATATCAGGCGGATACATGTATATGCATATTACAGTATTAATATGCTTATTATCTAAATATTGTAATAACACATTGATTTATTTAAAAAAAAAAAAAAAAAAAGAAACACACAAGCTCATCAGTGGATATAGCAGACTGTGCTCAGCTCCTGTCATCCTACAATGATTTAAAATGACACATGCAAATGCTGTTCATTTGTGCAGTGTTATTAATGGAGAAAGGCCATCGTGCCTTGATGAAACTTAAACCTATCGAAGTCATCTACCCAGCAAAGAGTCAATGGACTGAGAAGTAATGAAACTAAGGGTTTACATAACCGAGTGACGGAGTGGGAAGGGGTCAGACTTCCTCTCACTGTGTCAGGCTTTGGATAGAAAAGACTCATTTAAAAAAAAAAAAAAAAAAGGTTTTTACTAAACCCATAAAGATCCAAACATCCACTGGCAACCAAAATCATTTTACTGATAATAAAAGTTAAATGCCTGTTGATCCATCAATCTTATCAATACATGTAAATAATTGCTGTAGAATACAGTTTTTCATCGTTTCATAGTCATCAGATATGACCTATTTGGACGTTCAGAGGCTCTGTAGTGAACATGGAAACGCTGTCATTTTCTTCAACATTGATTCAGCAGTAAAACCCATGGAGTTTGATCAAGGACAGTGAATGAACACACTGGGTTTGTGCTCAGTTAATGGTATATTTTACTGAAAGAGCCACTTTTTGTTCTGTTTTCTCTGTTTTTGCTATAATAACCTTCAACTTTAATTTGAGTTTTTAATGAATATCTACATGATCAATAAATTAAATATTTAAAAAAAAATAACAGACTGTCATTGAAAACTGCAATACAGAGCATAATATTAGAATAAATGTTGATAAACCACTTCAGAAAGGCTAAAAACAGAGGAAAAAAATCATTTGGGAGTTGACACAAAAGTAGCACTGGGTCCTTATGGGTTAATATTTACTAGAATCACTGCAGTAATACTAAATATCCCACCTACTTGACCAGCTCACACATTGAACCATGGTGGAACATTTGACCCATATACTGAAAAATAGCTTGGGCTAATTCACATCAGAGCAGTATACTCAGTGATGGCACTGAAATAGTCTCTGGTCTCATAGTTTGAATATTTCTATTACCACAGTCGAGAAAAGCAAAAGAATGTGTGCTAGATCATCTTGACCCAGACTTGTTAATGCAGACCACAATGAAAATGTTTGCCTACTGATGCTGACTTTATCCTTTTTGACCTGATACATCCACAATTATCAACAATTTTAAATGTTCTACCACAAGAAACGTATATATTACAATTAAAAAGACAAAGACAAAACAGCTAAATGTCTCAACACTTTTCTGCCTCTCTGCATTCAAAGTAGTGCACCACTCAAACAGCCTAATGACCAAATACAGTATACGCTGCACTGCAGCAGCCCTGTGCTTGCTGACACTGACAATAACCACCTCCTGATTCACAGAAACCACATCACCTGAATGGTCAGCTGTGTAGAAATGCACAAACAGGCGCAGTACAGATAGTATCAGTGCATAAAGAAATCTGTTCACATCTCGAAAGCAGTTAATACACGATTTAACAAAGCATTTTGAATATCAATTATTTATTTGTCTACAACTCAACCAAACACTATAATATTAACCTTCATATTTTCACAATAACACATTATCTTAATTCATAAAAATGCTTTGCAGTCAACCATGACAGCTCTTATGAAAGTTATAAAACATCTTCATTCACTGATGCAGATGGAAACATAGCTTCTCAAGGAATGCAGTATGGAT
>JAPQRP010000002.1:24224282-24234422 GCA_037367295.1 Apogon hyalosoma
AACACGTTCACTGTCACGTTGTTGCTCAGTGATGGAGTTCCAGAATCTGTGGCGACAACTTGGAACTGAAACGTTTTCAGAGTTTCAAAGTCGAAACTCTTTAGAGCAGAAATTGTGCCATTGGCTTCATTTATGTTTAAAAATGAGGTTACAGAGGTCCCCGAGCCCTTTCGGTCAAGTGAGTATGTGATCACTGCATTTTCTCCGCCATCTGCATCAGATGCACTCACTGAGAAAACTGACGCTCCAGGCTTGTTGTTTTCATTAACATAAAAAGTGTACGGATTTTCAGTGAATAAAGGACCATTATCATTAACATCGAGTACATCTACCTGTATCACCTTTACAGCTGAAAGAGGGGGGGTTCCTAAATCCTTAGCCGTTATTGTGATAGTATACATATGTATTTTCTCCTTATCTAAATAGTGTTTGGTAACCAGTGAGTAAGACTGTCCATCAGGGGATGGTTTTAGATCAAAAGGTAAATCACCAGGCACGTTACAAACCACCTGTCCGTTCACACCTGAGTCAAGATCCGTTACAGCCATCAATGCTACCACTGTTCCAGGTGGTGCGTCCTCTGAAATACGGCTTGAAAGGGATGTGATGTCTATTTCTGGTTGGTTATCATTCACATCTTCCACTCTCACAAACACGTTGCAGTGTGTGGACAGAGACACGGCACCTTTGTCGGCAGCCAGGATCTTAATCTCATAAATTTGCTTTTCCTCGTAATCAAGTGTCCCCTTTACTGTTAGTTTTCCAGTTGTACTATCTAAGTCAAAGGGTTCAGTTGAAAGACCTCTAAGTTTACTTTTTATAGAATATTCAATCTCACCGTTCAGTCCATCATCCGAGTCAGATGCATTTACTGTTAACAGAAATGTCCCAACGGGTGCGTTTTCCTTTATTGTTACGGTGTATTTTTGTTTATCGCATACAGGTGAGTTGTCATTTATGTCAGATACAATAACAGTGATATTCATACTACCAGATTTAGGTGGTTTACCTCCATCTGAAGCTGTTAACAGTAGCCAATGCTGGGCTGTGTGTTCTCTGTCCAAAGGCCGTTGTAGCACTAAGAAGGGAACCTTCCCATCCTCTCCAAATTCCTCAGTTTCCAGGCGAAAATATTGGTTGTGGTTTATTTTATACGTTTGTAAGGAATTCGTGCCAATATCCAGGTCATGGGCTCCTTCTATTTGAAATCGAGATCCAACTGGGGTGGATTCAAGGACCTCCAATGTGTAGTTTTCTTCGGAAAATTTCGGCGAATTATCGTTAACATCCTGTATCTCAACTAGTAACTGATGCATTTCCAGAGGATTTTCTACAACTGCTTTCAGATTTGTTACGCATGGAACCGTTTGTCCACACAGCTCCTCTCGGTCTACTCTCTGGTTCACAAACAAAACTCCATCTCCCGAATTTACCTTAAACAGATCCTGCTTTGTTCCTGCAGAGACCACACGGAGATTTCTGTCCGCCAGCCTCCCAAGATCTAATCCAAGGTCTTTGGCTACATTTCCAAACTGAGTTCCTAGTTTGACTTCTTCATGAATGGAATATCGGATCTGAGCGGAGATTTTCCCGAAATTGGCCACAATCAACATCGCCAGAGGAAAAGCCGTCCGCACATCCATCCATTGTCCTTTTATGCTCCTTACCGCCATTGTTTGTCTAAATCGTGTCCGTCAACGAATACTGACGAATTTATTTGCTATAATAATAAACACCGGTGGTCTACACGACAAATCATTATGATAGGATGTTTTAGTCCGCTGCTCCGATGTCTGTTTGGCTTCTCAATGGACACTAAAATGAAAAAAATACCGCCTATCCCACACAAACACTGTAGTAAAATGTACAGTGTAACACTGTCACCTATTGCCCGTTTCTGTCTCTGCATTAAACTGTGAACTGCTTTTTTCTATACATAGTTTAGCCGGTGTAGAAAAAGTAGCGTTTTCATTTTCACAGTACCATTTATTTTAACACTTGTCATTGAAAACAAGACATAAGCAAAATTAATTCAAGTTATTTCATATATTGGGTCCCCTTATAATGCAATATATATCATTAGCCATTTGTTTTCTACACCTTTTTTTCCCCCTCAGTCATTGTAGATTTTTCAAAAACGTTTATCTTTTGATGTATGTTCTCCCATCTTATCAGCTGTCATTTCATACCATCAGAACCATTTACTAATCGTGCGTTTTCTTTCAGTGGCCTTTGCTGCACAAACTGTTTATTAGTTTATGGGTTTAACACTTTCATTCTTCTGCAATCAGTACTAAGTTATCTGAATGCATGAAACATTACCATACTACGGAGACATTCAAAATGAATCGTTTTCCTTTTTCTGGGTTTACGGCAAGGCAGGTTTATTTATATTGCAAATTTCATGTACAAGACAATTTTAAGTGCTTTACATAAAACATTAAAAGCATCACAGCAGGGTGCAGGGGAAGCAATAAAAAGCATAGGGATAAAAAAATAATAAATAAATAAAATAAAAAACAGATAAAACAAATAAACAGAAAAAAACTTTAATCTTAAAAGAAACAGTGCAGATCTAAATTTATGCATAAGAACTCTATTCAAATGCAGCTGAGAGCACGTTATGTTGGCCAAGTCAAGTTGTTCACATGACTCTGTCTCTTTAAATCCTGTCTGCACACTCCCATGAGCCTCCTATTGTAGAGGTGAACAGCGACATCTCATGGATTAAACCTGCATGTACCCCCTGGACCATGCACATGTACATAATACCATGCGCTTGGAATTGTGCCTTTTGTTCAATGCAGTCGCAGACACACCACCGTTAAGAGCCCCAGCGCATGGTAAGGACGGAATAAGTTACTGTAGAAAAAAGAAAACAAGCTCACACACCAGGAGTAAAGAGAAAACCAACTGACCTATATAATAATTAATAAAATAAAGCCCGTCTGCGCACCACTCCCTAATGCTGGAGCTGGGCGTGTGTCTTTGCTCTGGTTTGACTTTGTACGCATGCGCGTGCACTGCCGCATTCTGCATCACTCCACTCCTCCTATTCCTGCCTCCACTGCTTTCCCTCATGCTGCAATAATGCGGCCACACTGTTACAAAAACGCAATTATTATTATTATTATTATTATTATTATTATTATTATTATCAGTTAGTGTCAGTCCACAGCAGATGTAGGCCCATGTTAATGCTGATGTCTGTAAGCAGTGAGCTGTGGGGGGCTTGTCTGAATATTAAATTACCGGCAGCCTCTGACCAAACCCCGATTTCCAGTGACGAGGCAGCCTGTCTCCATGGCAACGCAGACCCATTAGGCAGGTCACTGTGCATGGTTCTGAGACAAAGGCAGGCGCTCTGAAAGTAAAGATGCAGAGGAAGACACGGGATGGGAGCTGTGATTGCCAAAAAAAAAGATAACATGCAGATTAGAAATATCCTCACCTAATTTATCCAGATGTTTAAATTATTTTTGCTTTTCCATTCTGCAGAAATACATATGATGAATATATAAAGGTTGTTTGGGTAAGACATCTATTAACAAGCTGGATAAACTTAAAAATGTCAAAAAAAAAAAAAAAAAAAACTCCTACATTTCTACATTTAAAAAAAACCCAACAAAATCTACATAGAACAAGCCTATTGGAAATAAAAATACATTGCAATTTCATGTGTTAGACTACTGGTGCCCGCTGGTGGTTGTTCCGGGGTTTTGTTCCACATTGGTGCATTGCTGGTTCATGTAACAGTGTGATAGTCTGCATCAGCACAACAGGCAGTGTTTGAGTGTGTCACATGGTAAAGCAGTGGTCAGAAAGGACATTCACTGTCATTGTATATTGGTAAGCTTTATTCTAGCTCACACATTAAGTACTTACTAAGCCAAATCAAAATCAAGTCAAACCTCACATAAATAAGGTATATTTGTTTGATTTAAGACACAGATACAAAGTGACACAAAGTATATCAGCATGTGCTACAACTATTATAAATTATGAAACATGCATTAAGACAACATTCACACTTTACTTTCTGTCACATATACTGTTATGGCTGTAATAATGGCAAATTAGACTATTAGTATTGCTACTATTTATTGTTGTGTTGTTGATATTATTATTATTATCATCATTATCATAACAATTATTATTTTTCCCCTCCCTTTCTCACTTTCATTCACTCTCCCCCTTCACCTTTTCCCTACCACCCCTAATCACTCTATATTGTTTAGTTGCTCTTCACATTTATTATCTTTTTCATTGTAATATGATGTTGTCATTGTTGTTTGTCATTATTTTTTGTTTGTTTGTTTGTTTGCTTGATTTGTCTTTTTTTTTCTTTCTACTATGTCCTGTTAACTGTATCACTAATAAAAAAAAAAAAAAGAAAAAAGAAAAAGTATCCCAGTATGTGATACAACTATTATAAATTATGAAACATGCATTAGGACAACATCCACGTCTTACTTTCTGTCACATAACTGTTATGGCTATAAACTGTCTACTGCTGCCAAATATTACTATATTATTATAACACTGCTGAACATTTAGGTACAGAAACCTACTGTGGGCTTAAATATCAATTTCAGACTGCGGCAAACGGACAGAGGCAATGAGACGCTGTATTTCAGAGATAACACAGCAAATACAATTGTACAAATTCATTGTAACACTGACTGATCACTGCCATCATAACATATATTGGTAATTATTTTAGCTATGTACTTGACCTTTAGCACAGCTATTACTACTTTGTGTAACATCAGCTGAGACATAATGTGGTTGCTCTTTTGTAAATGTTAATTACCTATTTTTATTGTTTTTCCTTTACATGATAATAATTGTGAAAGTGATAGTGCTCTCACATGTTGGATGAAACAGTCTCCACTACTATCTCACATAAGACAAGTATTCTTATATCTACATGGACAATTTCATTGCTTTTCAAGATAACACATTTTACACTGAGAAAATAAATATGAGTTATTAGGTGAATTATAATTTACACAGGAAGGAAAAAAATAATAATTCAGCCAACAACAATTTCTATAAAAATCACTTAAATATCAATCGCCATCAAAGTATGAAGAGAATATTACCTTTTTCTTTTTCTTTTTTTTTTAATAGTAGTAAAATGGCATTTTGAAACTGGAAACTTGACTTTTGCAGGAAAAAAACTGCAAAAACAACCTGCAACATAATACACAGTAACAAATGAAACGCAAGTAATGTACAGTAAAGTTAAACAATAATTAATATGATTTATAAATGCACATATGTATAATAACCATGCACATGCATACATTTACATGGGGATAACAAGGACACATAGGATGTTCAATTTCAGATGCACACTGTAACAAACAACGGACAGTTTTATATTTTCTTGTGATGATCAATAAAATAGGGTGGCACTTGTACCTCACAGCAAGAAGGTCCTGGGTTCGATTCCAATGCCAGTTGATGGGGGTGGGACTTTTCTGTGTGGAGTTTGCATGTTCTCCCCGTGTCTGCGTGGGTTTTCTCTGGGTACCCCAGCTTCCTCCCACCATCCAAAGACATGCACCGATAGGTTAATCGGTTAATCTGAATTTGCTCATAGGTGTGAATATGAGAGTGACTGTTTGTCTCTATATGTCAGTCCTGCAATGAACTGGCGACTTGTCCAGGGTGTATCCCACCTTTGCCTGTAAAAAGTAGCTGGGATAGGCCCCAGCGACCCCGGTGACCCTAGTGAGGATAAAGCTGTGTCAGAAAATGAAAGAATGAATGAATGAATGGATGATCAATAAAACAGTCCCACCAACTCACACATTTTCTCTAACTCTTCCTTTTGTCAGCATTACTTCACAAGCATTTATTTTATTACAGAATTAAGACATAGCTTTAAGGAGGGCCTTTCAGAGCTCTGTTGCAATATGAGAATTAATCTGAGCACTGAAACATTTCTCATTCATGCAATTTTAAATTATTCATACCTTAACATAACAATTCTGTCTTAGATATTGGATTTCTAAGACTATCATGTTATACAGCCCACAGTGGCCGTCTGATTGAACAGTCTCACCGTGTTTGAAGAAAGAAAACCTTTTATCCTGTCATTTGATGAGTGTCATTATTCCATTCAACTCTTTAAATAGATCTTTGTTGCATGCCTATATGTGCTCATGTTTTCTTTTCTTTTTCACATTAAAACCTTACACTTTTAGGACCTTACAATGAACAAACTGTCAAACAATATTGTTCACACTAAAATGTATGAGATGGTCAGTTTATATGTTCACTGTTATAGCTGGAAAAAGCTCCATCTTAAAACTTCTCCACTACATCTCTGAGGTTGATATATGTTTTTTTTTTGTTTGTTTTTTTGGTAGATATATGTGTCAGCTTTAATTACTATTTGTTTCTTTTGTTACCTTTTAGATGATAAGATCTACATTCTTTCTGTCAAATGAAAACCACCTATAACCAAATCTGTGTTTACTTTTTTGCGATTGACAAAATTTCCCCTTTCTAAAGCTTAATACACTGTTCAGAAACCCTCTTAGATAAGCTGTAAATGCATTGTCACAAATCTGAAAATAGGTCTGACTTTGTAAAGATGTGGCTCTTATGGGACAGTGATGCCACAAATGTGATGATGTTATAGAATCTGAAGCTTTGCTGTATATTGAAGACTGAAAAGTATATGTTACTTCAAATCAGCTGAACTTTAAATATCTACAATACTAAAAGTACATGCATTTTATTGCTGCAGTAATATGAATTCAAAAATATCATGATAAAAAACAATAACCCACACAAACAACCCATAACCACTTCCTAAACTAAAATAACAGGTTGACTCACATTAATACAACTACTACTTAAACCATGCTATTTTTTTCGGAATCAATACAGATATTATCTTTAAATTCATTGTTCTTTTTTTTTTATTTAATTCATACAGACCAAATGATTGCATACAATAAACACACACAATGTACATTACTACTGCACCATATAGTATCACTGTACAAAAGCACTTACTGTAAATGTTTCCCTGTAACACATAATAGCTTTATACAAGTGAGCTATGCTAAACAATAACAGCATATGATGTCTGATTGCTCAATGCTTTACACAGTAGCTAATCCATGAATGTGATGGCACAGGATCGCCACTGTTTTAGTTCACATTATGTTTAGCACTGGTAATGAAAAAGAGAGATCTATTTATAGATACAGATACATCATATACTGCATTTGTCCCTTATACCTGTGTCTGAAAATACATGTTGTATATGCAGGTACATAGTAATACAAGTGATCACAGCTTCCATGTAAAGAATTCAAACACAATAATGCTGTTATAGTACTGTAAAGCAAACAAGGCTGTTGTTAACTTCTTAGTTTTCAGTTCATTAGACAATCTCAGAGAACATTAAGGATCATAAAAGTGAAAATACATGGTATGTTTACGTACGATAAGCAGTAGTTATAATGAGACATTAATCAACCCATTCACAACAGCTCACTTTGTTCATTTGTGTTCACTTCAGTGCCCTAAACTCAACATTCTTCATAAAGTCAAGAGGGATGAAAGATTTGCACAACCTTAAGTTAAAGTTTAAGCACTTTCATAAAAATTACCCATATTTCTCCTTCTTTCATCATACAGTAAAACTCATCTAATTTCCTGTGAAGCCTTTCTAAAAAATCCTATCCTAATAAATGTAATGTTACATTTTGGGGGTTAATGTACTTAACAGTAAGGCTTAAATGAACTGATTGGTATTATACAATATGTAAAGCCAATGAAGGACTCACTATGTATTATTCCATGCAATAAAAACCTAAAGGCAGATGCATGAAGGCTTAAGGCCCCGCTTTTACCTTTTTGTAGCACTGTTAACATATAAAGCACAAAGTCATGTAGAAAACATACAACTACTAAAAGCTAGCACATTTGCAGAATACAGCTTTCCTTCTGCTCCACACTTAATAATCACAGTTGGTGCTTTTCTGACACTTAGGTAATTGTGCTATTGGCGGTTTCACGTTTTAACTTACACTGTATATTATAATACATCAATGCTGGAATGACAAAGCACAGAGATTAAAAATGGAATATCTGACATGTGTGTCTTTTAAAGGCATTTCAACATTTCAGTGTCCACTCAAATAGTCTGTCATTTGGCTTCTTCAAAAACATCTTGGTGCAATATTTTTGTACGGTCCTCATCTTTACAAGCATCTCCTCTTGAATGTTTTAAAGATGTTGGTGTGACTGAAGCCATGCAGTCTCATCATGCATATTGAATGGACGGTGAGGCATTGTTGATTGGCTTTTCATGTGCTTAAAGAACAAAAGACGGAGAGAAGAGTGGTGCCCTTAATTAGCCTGTGTAGTTCTTCTTGTCTTTCAGCATGGTAACTACACAATACGAGGACCAATCTAAGCATGACAAACACCGGGGGCTCACTGGCAGGGTTTTCTCCTTCCCTCTGTTAGGCATTCCACTTCTCAAAGTACAGGACACAGCTGGAGGTTTGGCCTTATGTAGAACTGCTGCTGCTGGTGGTGGATGCCTGCAGAAGAGACAAAAGAAACAGAACATTTAGAAAAACACCATAGCATTTTCTATCACTAGCTAAACTGACACGTCATGCAGCCGATGTCTGTCACTCAGGCAGGGGCTTCAAGCAGAAGACACAGTGGGTGTAGGGGTTGGGAAGATCCTTGAACGTATACTGGTGAAGTGGCAGGTCTATCAATGACAGCCATGCTACAAGGGGGGGAAGTGGTTGCTAGGTAACTGGGCGACTGCTTTCACTTACACCTCCCCTGCACAAAGAAGTGGGTCATATTTCACACTACTGTATATCACAGAGTAATTTAAGAGCTGTTCTGTGAAGTAAGAAACAATTTATCAAAGAAAAAAAAAAACATTTTAGTCAGTCTAATTATACAAAAATACAGTCTAATCCCACTCGTAAAAATCCAAATGCAGGGTACTAAATAATAAATTAGTGATTAATCAGCAGGGGTGAACACAGGTAAATCCTCACATGCACACAATCCTTTTGACATGAAAAGTGAAAGAATTAAAGACATTTTCTTGACATTACAGCAAAAGCCAAATTGTGAGAAGAGCAAATGTTAGAAAACTGTTAGTAGAAGTTGCATGTTGGTGTTAAATGATTATTATTATTATTATATGGGATAAAGGGATAGGTGTGTAGCTCAGTGACTGGATATTGTTTATTCAAATTAAGATAAATGACTATAGGAGTTGATCTGGACTGATATTTTGTTGTCTGCAAAACTCAGTACACAGTCAGACTGAAAATGTTAGTATGGTGTTTATTATGACATATGTTTTGTTTTGTTTTTTTAAACAAGAGTAGTTGTGCTTTATTTATAGATAAAAATATATTGAGGGATAGGACAAAATCCTAAAATACTCACAGGGTAGTGTTAATTACTGATGAGCTAGCACAGGTGCATTTATTAGCGTTTCAGAATTAGCTTTAACCAAAATGTGTGCATGAAAAGGCTAACAGAGATTTGGCAAACTGCATGTGATGTCAACTGAGTGACCTTATGCGAAGAGTAAAAGAAGACAAAAAATTAAATTAGGAAAGAAGAGGAAATTAATGATTTGCTTTAGAAAAAAAAAAAAAACTAAACACCGAGAACAAAACAAAGACAAAAACAAACATTAAGTTCTGTAACATCATTCATGTAAGGGCATCCGGGTTGGGGGAGTGAGACTCCTGCATACCTCCAGCTGCAGAGTGGACTTCCCTCATTTAGGGTACTTTAGAGTGGGGAGAAAAGAAACAAGCAGTTCAATGGTCAAGTCATTACAAGCACAAATAGGACTGTTGTGAATGTATCCTATAGTATGATCAAAGAATTGATGTTGATGCACTAAGAAAGAAATCTGAGGAAAAATATGTTTTAACGATGTTCAGTGTAACCCTTTTAACAGCACCTCAATACATTCAGAGAAAGTAGGTTAAACACACAGCGTTTAGCTCTACATTTAGTCCCTCCACAAGCTAATACTTACCATCAGAGAGAGAGAGAGAGAGAGAGAGAGAGAGAGAGAGAGAGAGAGAGAGAGAGAGAGAGAGAGAGAGAGAGAGA
>JAPQRP010000002.1:24257007-24269875 GCA_037367295.1 Apogon hyalosoma
AGAAAAGAAAAGAAAAGAAAAGAAAAGAAAAGAAAAGAAAAGAAAAGAAAAGAAAAGAAAAGAAAAGAAAAGAAAGGAAAAGCTAACACTACTACAGTATATTATCATTCACATTATACACAATTCCTTGAATAACGTATGTTATATTCTTATATTTTATTTTGTGTTTAAAAATATACACCAGTAACTATTCAACAGTCTTTTACATGTTATAATGTAAAATTCATCTACTTCCAGCGTGACGCTGTGTTGTTTTCACTGATTCTTACTCAATGATGCCCTCTGCTGGATCATGTAGATCAACACGATACCATCTCATAAAGGTACAGATGGTCATAGCCGTTAACGGTGTAATTATGCCTCTGAGGAAAACTTTTACTTCATTTCAGGACATATAAGGGTGAAAAACTGAACTGAAGGGTCGTTCATTTGCCCTGTTGCCCTGTTTAAATCTAAGCTCTAAGGTATGTAAACTACTGTTGTAATTATTATTATTATTTATCTTATTTTATCATTATTTTTTAACCATTATTTGGAATTATGTATTTTGTTGGGGGTGGTCCCAAAAGTGCAGTCAAAACTGTCCTAACCTCGTGGAGGGGATAAGGTTGAAGACAGTTCCTCAGCCTCAGTTTTATCATACGTAGTGTACGCGCCCTCTGGTGGACAAATATAAGAGTGCAGATGGCAAAAAGGAACCACGTCAAAAGCATTTTCAGCACCACGTGAAAGGACAGCTCCCACTGTGACTGACGGACGTGGTGAAGGGCAGCTTCCGTGTGTTAAATGTCACTTCAGCTGCATGTGGAACTTCCGCACTTTTCTTTGCAAATGTGACCAGTTAAATCCGCAGCCTCATTGCAGCTTCGCCAGTGTGTGCAGTCCTGTCGGTTTGTTTTATGAGTGTGGACGTAGATTATTATTAATTTTTACTTTAATCCGTTGAATGACTTTGAAGTTTTCATGTTAAAGTTGTTCTAACTGAGACAACAAAATCCTAAACTCCTATTTTGGGAACATTGTTTCAATCCCTTACTCATCTCCAAGTAAGCTAAGCTGACCTACATACGGCTGCCCCTTCAGCCGTCCCTATGGATCACCTTACTGCACAGAAGGTTATTCTGCTCCCCTCCACACTCTCTAAGGACACCCGTTTCCTTATTAACGGAATTATTTTCAATCTGAGCCACACAACGACCTAATTACCCTGCTCATTTCTGGCCACAGGCCAACTCTCATCTGTTGCCTGAAAAGTAAGATGTAAAAGGGCACAGAGAGAGAAGCCACAGCCCCCTTAGCTCACATCCAGGTATGGCATTTGGAGTTGAGCCCCCTTCCCCTGATGCTTGTATTCGTGTTCGTGGTCTTAATTAAAGTGATATTTCGAGAGAGGAGGTTCTGTTTGTTCAGTTAATGAACCTCACTATTCTCTGCGGGCAAATGGAAATGCAAGCACTCCAATTAGCATATGTTAGCATTTTACTATGTTTATTCCTCATCGTGAAAAACAGCTTACCCAGGCGAAAAGCTTTCCACCCTTGTAGGAGTAGCTGTGGAACTTTTCCACCCAAAATAATTGACTCGAGCTAATTAAACATACATCTAGGAAACTAACATCTCAGTGGTTTATGCATGTTGTAAGACCAAGCAGAACTCTGATCACATTCATGTATCATGTAAGGAGCTAATCAACTACAGGAGGCTACACATGCAGTCAGAAACATGAGGAGACTCGTATGAAAAAAATACTTTATTTTCATAAATGTGTACAGTACATGTGCGGAGAATTTTCCCCTTCTTTACAGTTATCTGCGGTATGTTGCAGCTTCCATAAACACTATCGTACTATTTGTTGTATTCACACAAGCTCTGCAAACAAACATACAAAAACAATTTTCTTTTTCATTAAACCTAAAAAATATAAATTGATAAGGATGTGCAAAATCATTATTTCCTAATGCTGTTTAGTACATTTTGGATGTAACAACTGGCAACTGCCTCTCCAGTTTGATTGTCCAACTAATAATAATAATAATAATAATAATAATAATAATAATAATAATAATAATAATAGTAATAATAATAATAATAATAATAATAATAATAGGCAAATGCATACGTTAACCATATCGCAGTGGCATGTCACATAAATACCAAATACCCATCAGACATAATTTCCAATATTTTGCAAAAGCAGTTTTGTTTTTGTTTTTTTGCACAGTTCCTTTCTTTTTTATTCAACAAATCTTTTGTCTAGTTATTTATATACTAAACAGTCATTTCCTCTGACTTCTTATGAAGTTATCTGTCATTCTCATCATCTCTTTAGATAGCCGTTCAAAAGTCAGTCATTGTACAAGTCATTATTTATCATGGCAGCCTCTCCCTGAGGTGACATCTGAAGACGTCTCCTCTTGCCAAAAGTGGAGAAGGAGTTGTGAACATCCAGCTCACTTCTCTGAGTTGCAGGCCTCAGGGTGCAAAACCCTGATGGCGTCCCAGGGATGTACACATTGTGGTGGTAATCAGGTGGGGGGTGCGGATGAGGATGGGAGGGGATGGATGGCTGCTGCTGCTGGGGAGGCGGTGTGCACCTTGGAGTCCAGGGACGTGACGGAACACCACTGGTTGAAGGAGTCATCTTATAATCTGTGGTATGATACATTGGAGGAGAAAGGAGAGAAGAAACAACTACTCGATTATATAATACTGATTGACTACTGAAGTCTCACTTTCATTTGCATAGCACTTTTGTAAAGGAAAGTGCCATGTTAATAAAATAATTGCAAAGATGAGTTACACTAAAAGATGGTTAACGGTAAAAAGAGAAAAATAAAAATTAATGAAGTTAGACTATATCAGTAAATTAACCCATAAAGACCCAGTGCTACTTTTGTGGCAGATCCCTAATGACTTTTTCCTCTATTTCTAGCTTTCTTAACTGATTTATCAACATTTTAAAAATAATATTATCTTCTGCATTTTACATTTTTTGGCGTAAATCATGTATTCTCCTATTTTTAGTTCACAGATCATGTAGATGTTCATGAAAACTCAGAGTAAATTCAGAGTTAATTATGTCAAAACAGAGAAACATGAAGAAAAAGTTACATTTTCAGCAAAGAGTTTGCTATCCATAGTCACTGATCAAACTCCATGGGTTTTGCTGGTGAACCAATGTTGTAGAAGATAACGGTGTTTCCACAGTAACTACAGAGCCTCTGAATGTCCAAATGGGTCATATCCAATTGTGATTTGAAGCTGAGAAAGTGTGTTTTACCTCAATAATTTACATGTGTGGATATGATTAATGGATCAACAGGTATTAAGCTGTTTAAATGGTTTGTGTTACCGGTGGATGTTTGGGTCTTTATGGGTTAGCTAAAAGAGCAACTTAAGAAAACAGAACTATTTTTAAGAAAATGTTGTGTTTGTGGTGCACTAGGTTTGTCTCCCTTACCTTTCATGCCTCTCATGTGAGTACCCCAAGTCCAGTACTGTCCTGGTGCCATGGAGGTGACATAGTTTTCTGGATCCGCATGCATTGCCTTACGCATGAGAGTGCCATCCATGTTGATAGAGTTGTAACTGCACACAAACCAGAAGGAAACAACATATGATTACTCTATACTTTAGACATATTCATATTTTAAGACATATTAAGAACTTTGGCAACGTCATGAAACTCTCACATGATATTTACCTTTTAATGGAGGAGTTCTGATTCTTTGTAAGAGTCCAGTCTGTGTTGGGCTGTTTGAGCTGCAGAGGAAAAAAGGCATCATTGATTTGCAACTTATCAGTGAACTCATATATCCATAGCAGCTTTATTTATTTCAAGCAGTATTGGAGAAAATCAAATGATGTCTGTTATTTTCCACGTGTTTCAGGAGAGCTCAGGTTATCTGTGACATGAGAAATAGCCTGTATCATGTTTGCCCTGAAATGGAGATCCTATTTTTTCTATCATGGACCGTGGCTGCCACCTCGTGGGCATTTTTCAGAACATATATTTAAGAGTGGAGATCACTTCAGCTGCCACCAGCCTGTCACTTTTATCCTATAAGACGGAGTGGGAGGGTTTTATGGAAAACAGAGTGATATTTATTTCGGTCTGAGTCTTCTACTATGGATTCCACGCTCTATTAATTCACTTAAAGTTGTTAACGATGAGAATGCGACGTAAGCGTATTATTAGAATCGGTATGCCAAATACACTCCTCGCCAACTATGCACAAAACCAATTAGAACCCCACCGGGATGAAACGAAACATGATTTTAATCTTCAAAGGAAAGCGTGCCAGGGAGGAAATTAAGAAAATTACACACGTCATTGTTTTGTTGATTTTATGCATCGTTTTACATTAATATTTGCCTGATGCTCCTCGAGCAAGGTTTTTAATTAAAACTCTCAAAGAGAACCTTGAAAAGTTTGCAGTCCTTGCAGCTGTATGTGCATAACCAAGACAGTGGAAAAACATAAACACTGCGTCTGTCCTGTGAGTGCTTCACCTTCAGCTTTAGTCTGGGCAAGCACCGTGCAATGCAATAAAAAAAACAAAACAACTTTATTATTTCTGTTTAAGACTGAACACCACCGGCTGAACTGGAAGAACCAATTAACTATAGGAAGGGCACTTTGTCGTGAAAGATCATAGCCTCCAGCAAAACAATCACAGTGACCTCGAAATCCCTCTTGTGGCCAGAGGTGTATGTACCAGTAACCGAGCTGACATTTCTCAGTCTGTTGCCTGGTGGAATCTGTTACCACAGCTCTGAGTCTTTGTCCCTTTGTATTTTGAAGACGTGGAGACGTCAGTGAGCAATACGCACACATTTACGGTCTGCTGCTCTGCCTAGTAGGATTAGAAAACACTGGTGGAGACATCCTGCCTGCATAAACTCCCCCTCTCCTTGTTTCCTTCCTTCCTTCCTCCCTTCCTTCCCTTACTTATTTCACCCCTCCTCTTCCCCACCTCACTCGACAAATATGAAGCCACATTTCTCTCTCTCTCGTGGCATTCAGAGGACAACGCCGAGGCCGATCTACAGGCGGCCCACGTTTCAGTCCAGCCGTGTCCTTGTACCCCCTCCGCCGCCCCCCCTTTTCTCCTTGCCCCCTCCCCTCTCTATGTCCTCCCCTGTCTCCCAAAAAACCGGCCATTTGCCATTTTTCATCAATAATGGACCACCACCAGCCCCTCCCGTTCGAATACGCCACATTGTGTATAGTATAATGGTTCAGTCGTCCCCGTGCCCTTGAGGCATAGTTAGTAAGGTTATCTGTCCTATATTGTTAGTTTGAGAATAAGAAGGCGTGTCGCAGATCCGGCTGGTCGCACAAGAACCGTCTGAATCCTCAGCAAACAAGGTCTATTCACCTTGTCCATCACGTAAATAACCTTGAGGTTTAGTTTAAACTCGTGCATACGTGCTGTTGAGCAGGTCAAGGTATCCACGAAAAGTGTGCGTCAGCCAGTGGATAATTAATTTTACAGACAACAATCTACTATAATTAAGTTCATAAGTAATTATCAAGAGCTTTCCTCTCATATGAAATGTGAAAAGACTAAACTGAGCAGTCAACTTGAACTACATTAATTGAGATTTCACTTCATCCTATACAGATGTTAAGACACGGTGTGCGCACGGCATATGCTCCGTGCAAGACACGAGCTATACACTTTGATTAACATAGCAATTAAAATGTCATCTCACATTTTCTCGTTTCATTTCACGGGTACAAATCATCACTAAAGGCTGTACAATTAGAATAAAGCGCTGTCATAATTATGGAACACGTTCTGTCTAATAGAATTATGATCAAGGCAGGAGAAGCTGTGCTTTTGCTCAGTATTTATAGTTCACAGGCTAAATTTGACCTTCATAGATAAAACTCCTTGTCTGCATTGTTATAAATTACAAAAAGAGCGCATTGTGTTGTGGAATTTCACATACTGTCTTGGACACTGGTTTACCTCATTTGGAGTAGTTGCTCCGTTGTTCACAGATGCACTCCGGCTTTGCGCGTTCCAGGAGTTTTCTGCGCTCTTCGCCTCGTTGTTCCTCGGTGTGCTGCCTGGGCTACACGGCTTTAGAAACATAAAGTCACTTTTGGCTGATTCAGGAGTCAGGCACACTTTATAACAATATGACTGAGAGAGACTGCTGTTTCCATTCACCTCCATACAGTTCGTGGGCACTTTGGCTGCGGATGAAATCTGCAGGTTCAGGTTGGATTTTTTGAACACCTCCGGGGGCGGCTCGGGCTGAAACCCCCCACAGCAGCAGCAGGCGAAGGGGGGCAGATTGTATCCGCTGAGGGTCTCTCTGTCTTTGTAGCACTTGACCGCAGCCAGCACAATAATAGCCACCAGGAATATTAAAGATATTGTGCTCAGTGACACGATCAAGTAGAGAGCGAGGTTTGAGGGGGGCTGTGGGCTGAGAGTGAGGTCTCCGAAATCTGACAGCGACTCGGGTACGCTGTCTACCACCGTGAGGACAATAGATACGGTGGCGGAGAGCGGCGGCTGCCCGTTGTCCTTGACTAATATTACCAGTCTTTGCCTTGTTGCGTCTTTTTCCACTAACCGGCGTATAGTCCTTATTTCTCCCGTGTACAGAGCCACGCTGAAAAGCCCTGGATCTGTGGCTTGCAACACCTGGTAGGACAGTCTGGAGTTTTGTCCTGCATCTGCGTCTAGAGCTGTTATTTTTGTAACCAGATACCCGGCGTCTACTGACCGCGGAACCACCTCCGTGGCTACGGTCCCATTTTTGGGCAGCGGGGATATAATAACAGGTGCATTATCATTCTGGTCCAAAACAAAGACATTCACTGTGACATTACTGGCGAGAGGGGGGAAACCCGCGTCCTGCGCTTGAACCAGAATCTGAAAGTTTCTAAGTTGTTCATAATCGAAAGAGCGCAATGCATATATATTGCCGTTGTCAGAGTTGATGGAGACATAAGTGGACACCGGCATGCCCTGAATCTGACCCTCAAGAATGGAATAAGACAGATAGGCGTTCTGGTTAGAATCGGGGTCGAATGCAGTTACAGAACAAATGGAAGCGCCCGGGGCATTATTCTCGGTCACATAAACTGTGTATGAAGGTTGAGAGAACCGAGGGGGGTTGTCGTTAATGTCAGACACTTGGACGAGGATGGTTTTCCTGGTAGAGAGCGAAGGAGAGCCCAAGTCACGGGCGGTGAGGGTGATGTTGTACTCAGACACGGATTCTCTGTCTAGAAACTCGCTTGTCACCAGAGTATAATAGTTTTTAAAGGAGGAGTGGAGCTGAAAAGGTACGTTGCTTGGAATTTGGCAGTCAACATTCCCGTTCTCTCCCGAGTCCCTGTCCATGACGCTGATAACAGCGATCACCGTGCCAGGTGGCGCGTCTTCCTGTACCGGCGTGGACACCGATGTGAGGATGACTTCGGGCGCGTTGTCATTCACATCCAGAATGTCTACGAGCACTTTACCGTGCACTGCCACAGCCGAGGGACCTCTGTCTTTCGCCTGTACATACAGCTCATACACACTGGCTTTCTCATAGTCCACAACGCCCTTGACTCGGATTTCACCCGTGTACGGGTCCACACTGAACAGTTCACGCACCTTGAGTGGTGCGTGGCCGCTAAACGCGTAGGTCACCTCCCCATTGGAGCCCTCGTCTAGGTCTGTGGCATTCAACTTCAGCACCAGTGTCCCTCTAGGTGCGTTTTCCACCAGACTCGCCCGGTAAACTGAGCGATCAAACACCGGCACGTTATCGTTTGCATCTAACACTGTAATAGTTATCAGTGCTGTCCCAGACCGTTCAGGCGAGCCCCCGTCAAAAGCAGTCAGAACCATTTCATGCTTCTTTTGCTGCTCTCGGTCCAGTGGGGTATCCAGCACCAGCTCAGCAAACTTGCTTCCATCATTACGCGTCTGAATATTTAGGATGAAGTGTTCGTTTGCGCTTAGCTGGTAGGAGCGCAGAGAGTTGGTGCCCACGTCCTGGTCCTGTGCGCTTTCTAATGGGAAACAAGAGCCGGGGGCAGCCGACTCGGTGATATCAAGATTAAACTCGCTCCACGGGAAACTGGGAGAGTTGTCATTTACATCTAAAATTTCCACTTCCACTCTGTACAGTTCTAAGGGGTTTTCAATGACCACTTGTAAGTGTAAGAAACAGCTGGGACTTCGTTCACACAGCTCCTCTCTGTCTATTTTTTCGTTTACAAAGAGAATGCCGTTCTCCAAGTTCACTTCTAAATATTGTTTCTTTGCGCCAGAAACTATGCGAAATCTACGAGCTGACAGCCTGGCCACATCTAAGCCCAGGTCTTCTGCGATGTTGCCCACAAATGCTCCATGTTCCAGCTCTTCAGGGATTGAGTACCGAATTTGCGCAAGAACCAGGTCCACTACACACGCACAGAGAAGGAGGCATATAACCATCCCAGTCACCGGCAGCCAACTGCCTCTGAAGAGTCCGTGATCCATGTCAGCTCCGTGCGTAAAATCACCTCAGCCAGACACCATTCTCCTTATGAGGCCATTTGGCTGTAAACGCAGAAGCGGAGTCTCCCCAGATAAGATGTCTTCATATGTGCACTTGAACACATATGTTCAGGGGTAACTTTACTGGGGAGTTCAGTGGAGGGAATGGCAGGCGAGAGGAGAGTGAAAACACCACTCTCTCTCTCTCTCTCTCTCTCTCTCTCTCTCTCTCTCTCTCTCTCTCTCTCTCTCTCTCGCTCTCTGTTGTACTCCACGCGCAACACCGGTGGTGTGTGAACGGGGGAGGCTTGCGCTTTGATTTTCCACTGTATTAGACACTCGGAGGAGCTTGTGTGTGTGTGTGTGTGTGTGTGTGTGTGTGTATATGTGTGTGTCTGTGTGTAAGATAGAGAGAGAGAGGAGGGAGGAGAGGGATGGAGGGGGTGGACGTCGCTCCTCGCTGCTCCGTATTGGAGGACGCCGACGCCAAGTGCGACTCTAATTACTATAGACGTTTAACCCTTTCACATCTTCGTGTCTGTTCCTCTGACCCATTAAATGGACGAGAAGGCGTAAGTTTGACAGCAGACGTCAGAGCCAGATTTGGATTAGGGAACAAATTGTGTTGTGGGTGTCGTTTTCTAGGCTGCATTTAACAAATGAGGATGGACATGGATTTGTCTTAGTGACCGCGGTGTCAGGACCGTGAGAATAATAGGGCTGCGTTTTACTTTGATCTATTATAACCCACATCATAGCTTCACAAAACCTGAAACTATTATTCCCACCATTGATCATTACACGTTGCACTGTGGAAAACAAAACCACAGAGGCCTTCCCAGTGAATCGGCCAGTGGCCATGGCAGTGGACTCCTGGGATGCCACAATGCTTTTTAATGAAAGCCCTTTGAAGATGAATGCCAAAGTAGTAAACACAGTCCTATTCATTAATCATCACAACAAAATTTTACTTTACAAAAGGAATCTTTGATGGGTCAGGGTATTTTAATCAATATTTAAATGAGTGCGTCCTTAGGGCTTTAAATGATTACAGCGACAATCATGAGCTGGTGATCCACTCACAAACATGCATTACACACGCATTATACACGACTTTAATTCACATAAGTAGGTCTGAACATGTACAAACATAATCAACATAAAAGCAATATCATAATGTCATAAAACCGTGTCTGTAATCAGGTATTATAGTTGGGATTAGATAAATATCCACAGGTGATGTGTTTACTGCCTGGAAATAACAGAAAAAGGTGCACGTGTATCACTGAGAGATGTTTGCACATTCTTAGATCTGAGTGGACTATGTGACAGTTCTTGACTGTGTAGTTTTCTGAGGACAAAGAGAACAACTCGGGCCTCTTTAGAGTGCGGCACATGTTTGTTCAGATCTAATCTTTTGGCTGTTAATCCTGGTCAGTTAGACAACCACTGAACCACAGAGAGAGGAGAGAGATTGAGAGAGAAACTAAAGGATGCCTTTGTGAATTCGAGCTCGTCTCAGACACGAGTGGCATCTCAATGTAAAACGGTGGCTTGAAATCTGAAAGTCTCTTCTTGGGACTGACGAAACAGCCTTGAGCCCCGGGCAGTATTGGGCTTGTTAGCTACTAAAAAGAAAAAAGGCAAGGGGGAGATGAGAGAGAAAGAACAAGAAACAAATATTTCTCTTTCCTGAGGCAGCATTTTTACACTGACGTTTCCATTCCTCTGTCAAAGACAGCGGAGATGCTCGAATCCTGTGAGAATAAATGAGCAACCAAACCATGTTTTGTGTGTTTTTTTCATTTGAAAGAAAAAATATAATGGTAAACGTGATGGTGGTTCAACTTTTTATTCAAAAAGTTGACAGACTATTGATTCAAAGACACGGAAAAATCGATATGTGGTAATTTGTGTAGTTCTTTAATCTGAAAATGATCATATGGAATCAATGATCGTATCAAGCATCTCTTACACTTTATGAGCCAAAGTTGTCCCTATCCTTCCAACAAGCATCCCCTGAAATGCGCCACCCTCCCTTTTCAGGAAAAAACTAAAATCCCCAGGTTTAAATAAGCAGAAAACACAATCTGCTTGCAGACTTAACCTCAAGCAGATGGTTAAGCTTCTCCAGAAATGATTACATTTCTGGAAAAGAAAAGAAAAAAACACCACCACCACCACCAGTTCCATTGCTTTACCCTTCTTTTTAATTAACGGAGTGAGGGATTAGTGTGCAGCTATCCGGGATCAACCGTTCTCCGACGGAAGAATACAAATGTTTTGTGATAAATAATCCCAAAGCACTCCGGCCGGCGGTCCCTCGGTGCCTGTTACATTAACATGCATTACACGGAGCATTAAGCTGGTTTCATCCGCCCCTATCGGCTCCCTCACCCCATTGTCCGACAGAAAGACGGCCATTACTTTCTGTGAACTACCGCTCAACAGCCACCTGACCGTGACCGTTTCTCCACTGTGAAGTGTGTGACAAGTGGCAGTGAGTGGGTAAAGGATGCAAAGCAGCAATAAAAGAAAAGTTTTCTGTTTCTCTGTATGTTTCCATACTAATGACCAGATGTTCCCATTTTTGAAGCATTTAACAAAAGATGTATGTATCACAGGTGTTAATGCCCCCCCCCCATGTGAAACAGCGCAGACAAACTATATTTTCATTTATGATCTAGTGGCACCATCTACTGGGTACAGTCATATATTGTACGCATGTGTGAAAAGAGGTAGGCAGTAATTCAGACCCCGTTATGAAGGGCCTCATTATATTATATGAAGTTATTGATTATTGTAGCCTGTTTTATCACTGTAGATTTATAATCCACATTTTGCACAAAGTCTGTTGATCCATAGAAATGTGTGAATCCAAGCAACAAAAAGCAAACTAACAGACTCATCACTACTATTTATACTTATTCGAGCTTATTATAGGAGTTTTAAACAGTAACAGGCATAAAGAGCCACAAAAATCGAGTTTTCCCAAAAGTTTTACACATTTACGAAGTGACGCCGACTGTGAAAACTTACACTTTTCTGTATTGTTTAAGTATTTTTGAAAAATTCATAAATTGCACTTTGCCCCAACTCGACGCAATTATACCTTATCATATGGAACCAAATGTCGAGTTTTACACACGCCGGGGAAAGTAATTAACTGTTAAAAGACATAAAAAAGCATTTAATATGTTTCAAACAAAACGCATTAAAACTAATTAATTGGCCAATTAGGACGTGTCATTTAATTTAGGTGCCTCTTGGTCTCAGGTGTCATCATGTAATATCAGGAGGGCTGTCGGTCCTCAGTTGATCCGTGGTCTTGGTGCGCCATCTGCTGGATGTTTCTAGCAAAGCAACTTTAATGAAAACAGCATTTGTGTTTATACTGTATTCATTAGGCACATTTACGTTCTATATAGTCATGGTTCATAAAGTTGGAGACTAAAATACGTTTTTATCTCAGTTCACTTGCTTCTTTTTTTTTTTAAGTCTAGATAATTTAGGGCTATAGTTTTACCCTTTTACCCCTGAGACATTATTCCCGGTAAACTTGCTGCTGTGAATCTGTAGAAGTGTGATATAAGCTGCTGTTAGTATGTGCTTGTGTTCCTCTTTTTTTTTTTTTAGTGGTTTTGCTTCACTGTGTGTTTTAGGGTCAAAACAGGGTGGAATAACCGAAAAAGACAGAGAGGAATTGAAGTTTGACAGGCTAAACTAAATAAAGCACTCAGAATGTACATCAGTACGAGATGTATGATGGTGAACATGAACTGGAACACACTGAATGACAAATATTTGAATTCTGGCCAAGTAGTTTTTGTTTTGGGGCTCTTTATTTTATAGATCCTTTCAGCTGCTTTTTGGCACCTGGTTGAACTCCCAAAAGCAGTTACACGGTCAAAACTCAACATAATTTTAAAACAATTAAGGAAAGTCCCCACAACACTGCAAACAACTGTAAAAACAAACAAACAAACAAACAAAAACCACAAGGTAAAGCCCAAACTGTCTTTTTTTTTATAGTAAGTCAGCCTCTGTGTTTTGCCCCCCATTCCACAGAGATGCACTGAGCATGCTCAGATGTCTACAGAATGTGCAAGGTCTATTCTATCAGCACGTTTTGAAATGTTTCCTATTGTACAAATGGTTGAATTTTCATGAATATTTAAAATAAATCATACATAAAGAACTCTCACCACAGACATGTCAGGGGTTAAAGGGTTTAAGCCATGGAACCATGGATTTGTTCAGTGTTGAATATGGAGAACCAGGAACTGAACCAGCACTTCTATTCTATTCTATTCTATTCTATTCTATTCTATTCTATTCTATTCTATTCTATTCTATTCTATTCTATTCTA
>JAPQRP010000002.1:24269975-24281466 GCA_037367295.1 Apogon hyalosoma
ATTCTATTCTATTCTATTCTATTCTATTCTATTCTATTCTATTCTATTCTATTCTATTTCTATTCTATTCTATTCTAGATTTAATTATGGTATCAACATTTAAAATTTGTCACTAGAGCCCCTTTCAAAGTTTTCTATCATGGCAGAATAGTATTTCATTCTGTTTTATCACTGAAAAACAAATGAACATGAATATTAATAATGGAGTTCATCAAAATGGAGCAAATGTTAGGGTTATTGTGTGTATCACGTTTTTTCTTTTATTAATTTAAAAACTAACAACAGGCTAATAAATGTAGTAGAGTAAAAAGAATAATATTGCACGTTGTATTTAAAGGAATAAAGCAAAAAATAATACAGGGTAAGTTAAGTTAGTCTAAAGGTAACACAACATTGTTTTTGATACAGTATGTCATGTCTAGGCTACATCGTTGGTGACAGAATAGTAGAATACTTGTACTTTTAAAGTTCCTATAGCCTATTATAACTTGTTCCTTACTTGCCATCTTGTTCCTCAGTACCAAGGAACAAACACAGATGTACTTAAATAGTACCAGTTGTACTACACTGATTGTTTGTGATAAAGCAAAGGATTACATCCTCCTTCTAAACTATATTTTATACTTTAAACCCCAGTTGAACAATTCAGTATATGTTGTTACAAAGCCGAAAACTGCTTCATCTTTTTCTGTGCTCATGAATTTATTTAGATACAGGGTCAAAATAAATGTCTCAGGATACTTTTGTTATGATTATTATGATGATCTTATAGATTATGAGGCATTGTCTCATTTTCTTTCTCCCCCTTTCCCTCCATGTAACCAGAAATGGGTATCTGCAGATATAGGTATCTTTTTGGCCACTTGTGAATATTTGCAATCAATCAATCAATCAATCAATCAATCAATCAATCAATCAATCAATCAGTCAGTCAGTCAGTCAGTCAGTCAGTCAGTCAGTCAGTCAGTCAGTCAGTCAGTCAGTCCGTCCATCCATCCATCAACCAATCAATCAGCCAATAGTGTATAATGAATGTTCAGTGAACCTAAACATGTGTAGATGCGTCCTTTGTTTTCTTTTGACTACTTTTACTTGACTTTTTCCGTTGCTATAGATAGCAGTGACATGAAACATTCACATACATTCAGAACTGAAGTCAATCAAATCCATACTGCACAAATACTTGGCCTCCTTCTACTTTTCTACTGATAATAGCTGTATATACGCACTTAAGTACGGTTTTGATACATAATTTTCATTTTCCAGTTAAATATTTTCACTGGGTGGTCTTACTAATTTTACTCAGGTGATGTATATGAATTATTTCACTACTGAAAACATGTATTTGTAAAATCTGCTTTATTACAGTTCCACCAAAATCTGTGCTAATTTTGATGTTTGAAGTTGTCATCTGTATCTGGGTCACCAATCCTGGTCCTTGAGGATCCTGCATGTTTTAGATGTATTCCTCTTCCAACACACCTGATTGAGATGATAAGCCTATCATCAAGCTCTGCAGAAGCCTGATAAGGACCGTCAGGTGGACTGGAAGAATGAAACATCTAAAACATGCGGGATACCAGCCCTTGAGGATCAGGATTGGTGACCCCTGCCTTATCCCATTTAATAGCCTGAGATGACTCCCTTTTATATTTATTCCAGTGAAAGGATGGCTAGAATTTGAGGAGGTTGGGCTTCAGTCATGTTAAAATGTTTAATCTGCGGTGTCAAACATATAATAACAAAGGATTAGATTTATATAACATACGCATGAACACATATTCAAAGCGCGTACAATGGATCCATTATTCATTCACTCACACTCTGGTGGTGGTAAACTACATATGTAGCCACAGCTGCCCTGGGGCAGGCTGACGGGAGCATGGCTGCCAACAGCCCCTCCAACCACCATCAAACATTCATACACCAGTGTGAGTAGCAGCACTGGAGGGAAGGTGAGTTAAGTGTCAACGGCACAGGACAGAGCAAGATTCAAACCGCTAACCCTTCAGTTATTGGACAACCCACTCTACCTCCTGAGCCACGGCCTGTGGGCCAAAACTGTCCTGCCAAATGATCCAGTCTGGGATGAATTTGTAAAGTGCAAAAATTACAGTGAAGATATTGAGAATCAAGAATGTGAAAATCCTTTTAATTTAGGGCCACATACAGACCTGTTCCATCTCAAGTGCATGTGACCAGTAAAATATTATCCTAATAACTTATAAAGAAAGTACAACGCCACATTTTTATCTTTTAGTGTAAAAAGTATAATTAGGCTACATGAAAATGTTTACATTTACAAAATGTCCTTTCACAAAAAATGTGAATAACTTGAACAAATATGAACAACCTGAAATGTCTAAAGAAAAACAAGTGCCATTTTAACAATATTCTGCCTGTTATTAAAAGTTTGGTGTTTTTGTAGATTCACTGTGATCTGTAAATTGTAATATATACTGTAAATAATAATCTGAGGCATGATATAGTTAAAATTGCACTTATTCTTCTTGAGAAATTCCAGGTTGTTTATGTTATTTAAGTTTTTTCAAAGGATAGTTGTAAACATTGTCAGCATGTAATTTTACTTTTTCACCTCAAAACACAGAGAAAAGTTTGAAGTTATTTAAAGGCCAGCTTGAGACTATACTAGGCCATATGTGACCCCTGAACCACAATGAATTTGACATGGTGTTAAACGTTTTCACAGCGACTTCTGCTGGACACATACTGCCTCAACATACTTTCATTTTCCAACCACTATGTATTCATTCAAACTATACTAAAATGTTATCATTCAAGAAGATATGATCAAAACGGTAGAAACATCTTTGTTTTTGTTTAGTTTTTTTTTTGTCAGATTTACCACATACAGTTGATCAGAATCTGATGTTTATTTAGCTATTTTATTGGAGTTTGAGTATTATAATAATCTATTCACTTCTCAGGCTTTTCCCCTATAAGCCTGGATAAGTCGAGTTTACTTTAAAGTGAGACACGTGGTTGCCTTAAAAAAAAAAGTAATGATTAATGAACTTTTGAAGTACATTTAACCTAAAATCTTCTATAATATCAGCTGCTTTGCATATTTATTACACATAAATAATTGAGTTCAATGCGCTAAGTTGATTTAACTAAAAATATTAAAAGATTTTAAGTTAAATGTACTTTAAAAGTTCATTAATTGTTTCTTAATTTTTCAGGCAAACACTTTTCTCACTTTTTCTTTTTTTTTTTTTGTTAAAGTAAACTCAGCTCATCCGGGTTTATAGTGTAAATAAACCTTAAAGATGCGATCAGATGAGTCTCAGATTGTTGTCAGCAGATCTAGAAGCCTTAAGAAGTATTCAGAGCCAGAGGAGGAAAAAACACCGGACAGCGCCCACGGTCGAAACCCACGACCCGCGGACCGTAAGACGGAAACTGAGACGTAAGAAGAAACCGTTGAGCTAAACCGATGCAGTGGATGAATGAGTACAGGTGTTATAAATACATGAGCAACACACTGGAAACTGCAGAAAACTGGGCTGGAGGCTGTAGTGTATCATCCATGATCGATATTAAATGACTTTAAGTAAATGTGTAAAAAAAGATCGAACAGATCCGCGAAGAAATATTAACTTCATGGATTAAAGAGTGAGGTGTTTTTTTGACGCTGGACGTTTCACTTCCTGTTTTGGTATTACAGGTCACGTGACATCCACTAGTTACATGGTTTTATGATCAGGAGGTAAACTTGTAGGAAAACAGCCGTTTCCTGTGTGGGGTTTGCTTTTAACTTTCCTTCCACGAGGTACTGATTGTGATTCAATCTTAAAAACCTTTGGGGCTGTCTACATTGATTTTTACCAGCCTTTCTTTTCACATTCTGTTTATTCCAGTCCTAAAATGTGCAACAAGGCGAGCTCAGAGCATACCCGGATTGACTCTTAAAATGACGTTATCTCCTGTAGAAAAATGTTTGCTTGCATCCATAGTCCACTAGGAGGAGCTAAAGACTAAGAAATGAAAGCTCTAAGTCCAGTTTATTTCAGTCTAAATACACCGACATGAATGTGATTTAAAGTTGATATGTTCATTGGAGTATGTGTCTCTGTCCTCCTATAAATACGCTGATAGTTTTCTGTTTTCTCTTAGCCCTGATGTAGGCTATGTGTGCATATAATTCTGAGTACCTGACCAAAATATCCTGTTGAACTCTGCCCAACCTGACACTATAAATCAATTAAAGAAAGAAAAAAAATCTGAAAAGGAGAGACTGAGAGATGGGGGCAAGAAATCAAAAAAAAATGTTAAGGATATACAGTAGCAGACCGAGTGGGTGAAATGATAGGAAAATGAAGAGCAAGGATAGGGGAGAGGGGAGGGAGGAAAAAGAGGGAAAGAGAGAGAATAGAGGGTTTCGTCCACATGCTCCTCAGCTGTGTAAACTGAAGGTCTCGGCTGCTTCTCGGATTCCCCAGAAGAAGGGGGATATTTATAGGAGGCTGGCAGTGGCAGTGAATGGACCCTTGCTCTGTCACACCCATTAATATTATTATTATTACTTTATATGCGCAAAAATGGAAAATGTCAGCAACCTGAGAGGCCTGCAGAGACAGAGCGTGCATGCACTGTGTCTCATTGCCTGTTATGAGAAACTGTCTGTTGGTGAGACATAGCACTTATATGAAATGGGCAGAAGAAAGAAGACAGAATGATAGAAAGAACAGAAAAATGGGGAGAGGTTGGCATGTATTTACTGGTGTAACCTGATCTACTGAACTTATTAGAGCTGTCAAAGAGTGAGAGAAAAGAGAGAGTGAGAGAAAAAAGAAAGAAGATGGAGAGAGAGGTGGAGCAGGGCTAGACAGACACAGACATGAGCACATGTTCCAGCTCCAGATTATAAGATTCCCGCAAGTTGCAGGCGTGTTGAAACAGACTACACACACACATACACACACACACAGGTTCACAACCACCTGGTAACAGATGCAAACTCAGGCACACATGCAGAAACACAAACAGTCTGATAGACATAACAGACGTGCACGCGCATCCACACATGCTGAGGAGGGAGGAAATTCCAGAGGGAACAGGTGGGAGTGGCGATAGCAATCTATCAGGATGACTTTGATCTTCCCCACGTTTCTGTCACCACTGCTGAAATACACTGGATGGATCAAGCCGATCTCATTAATCATAATCTGAAAATGCAAGCCAAGATGTAATAACAGCACCACAGCGAATACTTGTAAAAAGTTTTGGTGCATTGCAAGTTGTATGTGCCTACTGAAGCTTAAGCCAAATGCATGTTTTCTGTCTCTGTTTCAACCTGCACCTCCTCGTGTTTCATCCAAAGTAAAGTAGAGATGGCACAACTAGTGCATCTATTCAGTTGTAGGAAAATTATCTGAAGGGGGCAGTGTTGAGAGAAGCTCCAGGGAGTTCAGTAGAGCTGCACCTGAAGCATTAGAAATAACATTGTGGTAAGGTTTGCGCTGTAGAAGTAAAAAAGGAAAAAAAAATAAAATCACAAACATCACCACTGCCAATACAAGTCACATTAATGATCATTTCAAGTAATGTTCCAGATTGTCAACAAAATTATCTGGGATTTGAGGGAGGGAAGAAAAACATAAGGAAGTCAAAAAGGAAGAGACAGAGAGGAGACAAAGATGTGAATCTGGCATGAATGCAGTGTCTACTGAGGACAGAAGTCAAAGCTCAAGTGTGTGTTTGTGCATGTGTGTGTGCAGACATGTGTGCTGTGATTGTGTCCTCACGCTGACCTGAACCTTAGGGCATATTAAACAAAATCATTCAGTACAATGTCTCATCACAAGGAAGAAAATACCAGAAAGCCCTTAACATCAGCCAAGAGTGTGTGTATATGTGCCAAGGCTGAGATGAGTGTGGAGAACCCCTGCCTTAGGGGCCACAAAGACAGTTGATTGACAAGCCACATAAACATGAACATACATGTGTAACCCTGTCCTTACCAAATCCTTATAATCCAACCTCCTTCTCTGTTTTGTCCCTCCTCACTAGTGGTGGGAACCATAGAAGTACTTCATGACCAAATACTATCATCATATGTTCCCAGAATAATGACATGATGATACAGTTAATCTGTAACACTTGACACATTGCAAGACAATCATCTACTATACATCATAATGTGTATGTCACTGAAGTAGGGGAAAACACCCCTACAGAAACAATAAAAAGTACCTTTTTAACGCACACCGTGACTTCATTTCCATGCCCACATGTGCCATTGTTTAAAGATGCAGAAATCTGTGAAACTGACGGGATAGAGCATCTGGATGTTTTAGTAAAAATGTTCATTCTATATTTGGCATATCACATGCACAAGCAATAGGATATACAGTATATTCATGTATGAATAATTTCTCCACTACTATTCAGTACCACCCATCATCCACCTGTCCTCGATCCAGCCATTTTCAACTTTTACACTCTTCTTCTTACCGGCACTGATCTGTCTTTGTTATATACAAGGCAGGTACATTTCAATGACTTCTTAGTGAGTTTTAAGTATAAAATGCCCTGAATGGACCTAATGGGATCAAAACATTTGGATTCTGGCTTAAAAATAGTGTATAAAGGATGTGTCTTTTATTTGTAATATGGTCAGCATTTACAGTCACAGAAAAAATGATTAGACCACCCCTTGTTTTCTTCAATTTCTTATTCATTTTAATGCCTGGTACAACTAAGGGTACATTTGTTTGGATGAATATAATGATAACAACAAAAATAGCTCATAAGAGTTTAATTTAAGAGCTGATATCTATCCGTTATCCATGTTTTCTTGATAAAAACCAAAATCACTTCAGTTCTTGCATCAGTAGCTATGTCATTGTACTGACAAAAACAGTGCTTTTATTCATTCCATGTTTTCTTTTCTGTCTGTTTTAGTCACATAATANNNNCTCCCAATAACTTTTTTTTTTTTTTTTTTTTTTTTTTGGTACCCAGGTTGCTTTTTAACGTGTTAATCATTCACCCATTTATGCAAAAGAAGCAGCAGAGTTGCCAGTGTGAGCAACTTGAAAGTTTAAAATCTCACCCAAATACACCAGCCCACCAGCCCTGGAGTCTGTGGATAATCCAGTCTTCTGCCTGAGCCACAACCAACCCGCAATTGGCTGAAAAATATCAATGATTTGTTTGTATTTGTCTGGTAAAAGTGGAATGTTTACCTGGACTGGTGTTTTTTAAGGGAGAAAAAAAAAAAAAAGACGCTTGACGGCATTAAAGTACTGAGTGACCCTCACACTGTAAACTACAGGACCTGTCAAGTGGTATTTTCTGTTAATAGCTTTGCACCTACATAATGTGTATATAATTACTCCTTCTGTATATGAATGGAGACCTGCCCATGAACAAGTTTGCACATAAACACACTGGCCAGGTCACTGAGTGTGGTGCATGACCAAAACAAGACCAGCAATCAAGAAAACATGCAAGGAGGAAAAAACTCAATTTTGACGGAAACCGTTTGCAGAAATTATTCATTTCCCTTCTTTTTTATGTTTTCCTTGTGCTGACTGTACACCCCTCCCTCTCCCCAGTCTCCTCCTTTTCACTCTCACTCTTTCCCTCTTGCACATTCCACTCCTTTTTGCATATCTCTACCCCCTACCCCCCCCCACACACACACACTATACCTCACCGCATTTAAAACAACTTCTTCCTTCACCCTCTTATTCTCTCTTTTCCTTTTTCTCCCTCCTTCCCGCCCTCCTCTCGCTACCTGACATTGTGGCCCGATGCCCAATGAGTCACACCTCTGCTAAAATCATCAGAGATGAAGGGGGGAGGAGGGAGTAAAAGAAAGAAACCGTCAGGGAGAGAGAAAAAGCAGGAGAGTATGACAGAGAGAAAAATATAGAAAATAAAAATGGGAGGAGAGAAAGTTAGAGAGGCAGAAAGAGGGAGCCTCCGGGGAGTGAAAAGAGCACAGAGTACGTTTAACTTTTTGACTCCAGTAGTCAGTGTGTGCTTGTCAGTAACAGTTAGCCTGTAGACAACAACACTTTCCACACACTGTTAAGCACACGCATGCATGCACAAATACACATGCACACACAGCCATACACAAACACTGACATCGTGCATAAGTCCACCTGCATGCTCTGCAGGCACACACACACATACATAGAGCAATCAGACATGCAAACAAACCAGAGAAGAAAGTGTGGCTGCAGCCCTGCCTCTAACATCAGCCTCCCCCACCCTCTCTAACCGTTGCCCTTGGATACCACACAAACACTCCCTGTTGGGCAACACTGGGATACAGGAGAGGACGTACATGGGTCACACAGCTCCCCAAGCGCTTGGGTTTGAAAGCTGTACGTGCATGTTTTGTGCATTTTTTGTCTATGTTTTAGGTGCAGCCAGTATTAGGAAGGTTCTTATTGAAATGTTGTAAGTTAGAGATTCTTATTTACCCTGATAAAATGTACTAAATAACACAAATATAAGGTAAATTGTAATTACTTCATCAGAGTAATTTCACTTATTTATTTAGCCTTTTTTTTGTTTTTACTAATACTGAAAATACTTGTCCCAACAACGTTGCCAGACCACATTGTCTGGAAAGATGGTGAAAACATGTGAAGCAGGAGAATTAATGTTATTTCCCACAAATCATCTTTTTACTGAAAATAATGTATTTTGATGTGAGGCATTTGTGATCACAAACAATTTGATTAACAATTCTACTTCACAGTAACGATTAGTAGTCACATGTTTGTTCTGTAACAGTAACATATTACAATTACATTTATTTTGTTCTTTATTTGTATGATGCAGTTGCATGTTACTACTTAGTTCCCAACTCTGGCCATGTGCTTCAGTTTTTTATGATAATAAATCTCTTCTTCTACATGCCCATGCACAACAACAACAAATTAAAGTTAATTTGCAAGGTGCTATGTGAAGTATGTGTAGAGGGAGTGGCATTGAATGGAACAATGTTTACATAGTGTATACATCATCCAAGGAAGGAATCAAAGAGGGCAATTAGGTAGATCAGTCTTTGCAAAAACTGACATGATAAATACCAGGGCATGAAAAATGTGGCGTAGGCAGATTTTGTTTTCTACAGTGAGTCTCTTGTCTCTTCAGAGAGTCTCTTTACTTTACCCTTTTTCCCTGAATTGTAACCTTGGCTTGCTTGTCACAGAGGGGTCACAAGCTTTAACAAGGCTTGTGTTTTATGAATCCTGAGGGAATCTCAGTAAGCTGTGTGGATGTTGCTGTGTGCCACAGGCCTGTCATCATTTAACAGTGTTGTTTTTGAACATTCTGTGAGTGAGTCAAACAAGCTTATGTCTTGGACTGGGAAGACTTCTCTTTTTGATGTACAGATCAATAGGTTTGTTGAACACGAAATCAATCCATCCATCAATCAATTGGTTTTTCTGACATTTAAGATCTTGAGGTTAGCTTATCACTGCATGTCCAGATGGAAGAAAACTAAGTTGGTTTCATATTATCTTGGGTTTTGCACTGAGGGATTCATTTTGATTCCTTAGTACCTCTACAAATGGCACAATCTATTCTGCTTTGATGGGGTCAATCCTAACTGAAGCCCCAGGCTTAGGAAGCGGAACAGGCCTCTGCCCATAGCTGTAATGTTTTTAAAGCCATACCAGCCAGCCACAAAGCTCCTTTTGCCCTTTGTACAGAACACACCAGACAAAACCTTGGAAGCCATCCACTGAAAAGCGCATTCCCAAAGTATTTCTTTTTTTCTTCTTTTTACAAGTGTGGGATGGGGTCGAACAACAATTACGGTAAAATGTGACTAATATGTCACAGACATACTGGTGTGTTTTTTTCTGACCTACTCTTTCTCTTATTTCTTTTTCCATCCATCCTCTTCTCTCTTCTTGAAAATTCTTCCCTTTCACTTCAAACCCCTGTAATTACAAACAAAAGCGCTGACTCTTCTCCAGCTGAAACAATGATAATGATGGAGAGTAGTAAGTGTGTGTATGTGTGTACGTGTGTCTTCATCAAAGCAGCGTTGACGTTGATGGGTGTACAGAAATGTGTGGAGGACAGAGAGGATTAACACAATCTGGGCATGAAGCCCCACAACTGAGAGAATGGTGTGTGTGTGTTTGTGTGTGCATATGTTGACTCTGTCTTGATAGCAACGATCCAACACACAGCTGCTCTCTAAGCTTGGCATTTAAATGAGGCAAACAGACACTTGGAGCAATGGAATACAGACAGAGGCAGTGACAACAGACAGATAGAAGAGAGTTGAGCAAAAACAACAAACTCAAGAACAGGTTGCACTTGGACTGAAAAGGGTGTAAACAACAGAACACTGATGTGGTGAGATGCTGATGGCACAGTCATTATCATACCTCAGTATTTAGGTAAAAAAAAATGAACATTGTGTGCAAAATTGGAATGTACTGATGAACACTTGGATACAGAGCATGTGTTGCCGTAGTATTTAGGCCGCATGTATGCTGGTTGCGAGGTAGAGAAAGAGTGTACAGCCTGGTTGTGTTTGGAGCGGACCCAGGCCAGAGGAGCTCAAAGCACTGAATGTCATCATCAGAGCTGTCGGAGAGCCAAGCAGTAATCACACCCAGATCACCTACACGCTCACGCCAACTTACAACACCAGTCACTCCAGAGTGGTGTGTATGTGTGTGCCTGCATGTCTAAAAAAAAAAGAGGGAGACTGATTGAGAGAGAGAAAGAAAATGAAAGACAAGAAGTATATGTGCATAGAGCAAGTATGCATCCTGTTACTGTAAAAAGTGTGTGTGCGCAGACAAGCATGTGGTCATAGTGTGAGTAGTGAGTGAGTGAAAGCTATGAATGTGTGAGCTGGAGAAGAGGGTGTATTTTTTTCTCTCCTCTTTCTTCCTCCCTCTCTCCATGTCAGTCTTATATCCCACCCCTCTATTTTCCATTTTTACATGCAGCTCCAGATGTGAAGGCAGTGAAATATTAAATTACAGAAATGGGCTTGTTTCTGCACTTTGGTTATATCAAAAACAACCCAGCCTCTGCTCTCTCCTGACCTGACACACACTCACGCCTTATTCTGTGTCTCACCGTACAGCACAGGTGAAAGGAGCAGCTTGTTACCCACTGAGAAGCTTTTAGCAAATATTTGTCCTATAAGTATTTGGTAAAAGGCAGCGCTTTGACTCTGTTAACCTTTACATTTAACTTTACATATGTCATTTTTTATAAGATGTTAAAAATCACTGACACATTTAGCAGCCGCTGTAGCTGTGGCAGAAGCTCACATACAAGTGCCATAAGATGCAGTCCCTCCTCAGACCTCTAGATGCTGGTTTCAGAAAAAAATCATAACACAATGAAACCAACAATTAATTACACATAAAGTATAATAGGTTCAGTTTATTGTGTCAGCATTCTAGAGTATCAGCAATCAAGCAATTCCAGTAAAATTATTTATATATTCTATATAAGAGAAATC
>JAPQRP010000002.1:24281856-24301217 GCA_037367295.1 Apogon hyalosoma
GGAGCCAAAGTCAGGTGGAAAAATAGCCATAATTTTCACATGTAGCTCTCTTCACCTGTATAATGTGTATGTAATGTGAATATATGTATTAAACATAATATGATACCGTTTCACATGATTATGGATTTAGAGAGACCAGAAGTCATACTCCTCCAGAAACTTTTTTATTTCTTTTCTTTTCTTTTCTTTCTTTATTTATTTATTTTGAACATGCAAAGAAACAAATAAAACAAAACAAGGCAAAATAAGACAAAAACAAAATAACATTTACATGAACAGACTCTATCTTCAAGTATGTGCAAGTCTGAATTTTGCATGGTGAGAAGGAGTAGGAAGAAGTATAAACTTATTTATTTACCCCTCAAGTGCTTTTCCACATTTATCACTGGCTTAATATAAAAATCAAACAATACATATTTCAGAATTTTAGCATTCAACCACAATTAATACATAATGCAGTAATTGAATTATGCACAGCAAAATGATCATAGTAGTATAGTCATACAAACAGACTTACAAACTTAACTGATGCTGCACACAGATGTTCCTGCTGTGGTGTTTAATGACAGCTGTCAGTCAGTCAAGGTTCAGAGGTTGTGGGATATGACAGGGTGGAAAGTGATGAATTATAAGAGACTTTCAAATTTACTCTAGTGAGCAGAATTGATAAACTGTGGCTGTTTTGTGTACGTGCATCTGATTTGTGCACGTTCAGTTGGTGTTTTCTGCCCTCCTGCTGTGTTTTGCCTCTTACTCACAGTGGCCCATACATCACAGAGTTATTGTATTCGCACAGGATAATTATATCTGTAACATATCACATACATTGCTGGTATGTATATTTTCTCACTCTTTCAACTTTGATAAAACTCTGATATACCTTTGTAAGCTTTCCAGGACCCTATGTGGTGGCACAGAACAGAGCAGAGCAGCTGCATCAAAAGAAAGCTTAACAATGTTTGGTTATCACAGCTGTCAATCACAAATTCAACCCTCCTACTTGCCTGAAAACACCTGTGATTTGCCAAAGTCTGTCACAGAGTACAATGGAAAATTCTCATTTCCTCTTAGAGGAATAACAATTGAATTACAATATGTCGAATGGTACTTGGGAATTTATGCCTAATGACACTAAAAAAGTACCAAGCACTGCAGCTGTAAGTGTTAAAGTGTAACTATGTAACAATTTTACCTTGATTTAATTGCTTCAAAGTAATTATGATGGTTAAATGGATAGGTAGGGGGAGAATGGAAGCCTTCCACCTTCCCACTGGGGTCTCTAGGACCAAATATGCTCCACCACAGTTTATGGCACTACAAGACAAACACCCCCCCAGCCAGGGACCGCTGGCTAGCTGTAAACAAAAGCCAGCCATGCCTTAATTCACAGGTGTTTACCATGGCAGAGTTGGCAGAGAAAAAGAAGAGGAGGCCGTTGTCAGAGGATGGAGGAAGAAGAAAAGAGTGAGTGACCAAACCAGGAACAAGACAACAGTCTGCCTTGGTCCAGCTTTAGCAGAATGGTGAGAGCTGAAAGAAAAAGAAGCATCAAAACAAATGCAGACTCGGTGTTGTTGCTGCTGTACTTGTAAGTATCACTGATATAAATTCTCTATACTCTATGTATTTCAGTGGGTTTGTGTTCTTGATGATTGATATTGGTTATAATGGCATTTACTCATTTATGAACTTATTTTATTGATGCCTGGATGCTTGCAGAGATGTTAGCATACTCACTAGTAATCACAGTTGTTTGTGTCCTGTAGGTGTATGTTTGTTTAGTATACTAGATAGACCATTGTCTGCCTCAGGAGTGTGTGTTTTTACTACTGGCTACAGATTTTTGTCAGTTGAATCTAGTTTTTGTCAGATGTATGTAGTTCATTATATGACACGTGTCTAATTGGTTTCATCTGAATAGTGACTGGCATAACAATTAGCCTTGATGTTTGATCTTACCTGGTGTTGTATGATACTTGACTCTTGTACAGGTGAAGGTCTAGAACAGGGGTATTCAAATCCAGTCCTCGAGAGTCTGTATCCTGCATGTTTTAGATATTTCCCTCTTCCATCCCACCTAGAAGCCATCACATCATTATCAGGCTTCTGCAGAACATGATGATGAGCTGATCATTAATTGAACCAGGTGTGGCTGGAAGAAGGAAATATCTAAAACATGCAGGATACTGGCCCTCGAGGACTGGATTTGAATACCCCTGGCCTACAATTTAGATGATTGTTGTTTTTATAAATGTCAGCCCTGGGATGATGGCGTGCTAATTGCTAACAGGGCCGGGATGCGATGACAGGTGGAAGCTGCTGATGTTTGCTAGCCTGTTTGCTCTTAAGCTGTGCAGCTAATGTTAGCAGCACGGTGCTAGCGGCTGCAGACGGAACCCCAGACCTGCAAGTCTTTGCACCTACAACTGGTGTGTCAATGTGACACGTCCGCCTAGATGGCCAAGAGGTACTCCAGAACTGTAGGGAGAGCTCCACAGAGGAAAATGACCACAAAAACAGCAAAGAAGAACCAAAATGGTAAAATGTTACATAGTTCTACTTTAAATCTATTGCAATGGGTTTTGTTTTTTTTTTTTGTTTCTTTGTTTTGTTTTTTTCTGAATCAATGATTTGTGTTATTATCTAGCCATTCTAACATAGTTACTGCAGCTGACATTTCTATGACCTATAGCTTCAGTGGGCTCCATGATATGAGTCAAATTTATCAAAACCTGACATTTTCAAAATGTAATTTTGTAGATTTCCATATTGCTCACAGAACAAGATCATGCCAATACACATTGAGATCATAACTACAGTACATATTGTCTTAACATAATAAAAATAATTAGACAAAGGTAAGAAAGATGCTTGTTGAAAAGTTATTTATTCCATGTTTCTTTTTTATACTTAATACAATATCATCACTTAATCATTTCAGTCTCATTTCACATTATTAATATTTATATTTGTGTATTTGTTACCATATATTTAAGGTGCGTGAGCTTTTCCTCAGTCCAAATGAAAACTTAATATAGTTATAATGACATATATAGATGACTACAGTGAACATGAGAAGGTACTCTTCTTCTTCTGTGTTATGTTACAGGTTCATCTGACTGAATTACAGCTGTCATGTATTTAACCCACCTACCTAATGAAAACACCTGTGATTGGCCTGAGACTGTGTCAGAGTATATTTTATGAAAACAGAGTTGTTCACTGATAGACAACTGCTGAATGTAATTGTAGATCTTTTTGCCCAGTAACACCAAAAAACACTGCAGCTTTAATAGGTTTAGACTTGAAAATGCTCACAGTTTCATGCTTCTGTACAGTTTAATGGGAAAAAATGAATGAAATCCACTGGAAAAAAGTTGCACCAAAGCAGTGGCATGCAAGATAAATAAAGTTAATGTGCTGAGTGTTGAGATGTAAAAGGCTAACAGTAACAAATTCATTGTAATTAATGGAAACAATGATTTTCCAAAATTACAAAGGCAAAATGGATATTCTGAACTCCACAATTTTTCTGTGGGATGAGACATAAATGGAATACATAAAGTACGGTATCGACAAAACTTAATGTAAGTTATTTTGAATCATGAGGAGGTTCAGTTGACTAAATTTACTGATGAGGCTGTTTTGGTGACTTAATGTCTACAAAAGGGTTATAAGTAGACTTTTAAGCTGTGACTACTTTGTCACAAAGCTCATATTTGACACTTGACATGTGGCACTACAAACTAAAGTCTGAATTAAAATACAGTTTTTAGAAAAGTGCAAATAACAGGTCTTTACACATATTTATTTCATTGAAATATTGAGAAAATTTATTTGGAAAGAATAAAAACTGACATTTTGTTGCACATGTTTATTGCTGGGTTAATGAAAAGCAGTTAATATTCCTTTTGACTACTTGTATTTGAGGAACAATTGTATTAAACCTTAAATATCTTAAAATTATCAGCGTAATAATGACAAAAACAGTTACAAGTATTTCCACATTTATTCAAACACAAATGCAAATACAAATAATTTTGCTGCCCTCACAAATACAGATACAAATACCTGGCTTTCTGTACATCCCTGCTACAGACTCTGGCATTATTAGACAGCATTTCTAAAGTCAGCACACTCGCTGCCTTCTGCACATATTGTTCTGGAGTGTAGCCCCCTGTTCACCTCCTACATAAACCCTCCGCTATCCTGGGGATACACATGACTTACTGATTGAGTGTAGACAACCTGATAGCAGTTTAGGATCACAGTAGAGTTAACACACTGTCAAATGCCATGCAATGAGCACCTCAACAGGGGACAGATGAGAGTAACGTATGCTGGGCGTGTGTATGTCTACGCATAGTATATAAGAGGGCTGAGTGTGAAATAAGTGTGTATCTTGTGTGTATGAGAGACTAAAGTGTGTATATGTCTGTTTGTGTGTGTGAGGGCTACCCTGCTCAGGGCATTGACTGAATTGTTTCCACATGTGTCTTAACGTAGAGTTCTGGGCGGGTTTGGAGGACAAGGGAGGAGAGGGGGCTGCTATAGTTGGTGGGGGGGGGTCAGGTTTCATAGCACCATGCAGCACATCTGGGCCGCCGGAGCAGAATTAGAGTTCCCACGACTAAAAACACATCGCCTGCACACACTCTCCTACATTTTGCACACACCTTGATAAACCATGATCTGTGCACTGTAAGCAGCAAGCATGCTCACCATCAACACCACAACTGACACACACACAGACACTTGCAGCCACACAAATTGTACAGCCAGTTCCCCATTTTTGTTATGCAAAGTGCAACTGATTGTATCACGCTCTGCTGCTCCTTAACCTTGGCCTTTCTTATCCTTAACACACACTCATGCACACACATGCTCACATATTCAAACACCACTTCTTCCTTGGCACATCTGTCCCAATGCTGCGGGCACACGGGCGTTTCATTGGCACGACACATGGAAGGAAAATCTGAATGTGTTCTCACTAATCATTCCCCTATTCCACCCAGAAAAAGAGAGCAAGCGAGAGAGAGAGAGAGAGAGAGAGGGAGAGAGAGAAAAGAGAGAGAGATGTACAGGACTAAAGGATGAGGACAGACAAGTGCAGGCACTGGACAACCTGCAGGTGATGAAAGGTGAGGAGGCAGGAGACAATGTGAGTGCCAGAGCAAAATACATAAGACGAAAGACAGAGTGACAGAGTGGGATAAAAGCAGGTTAGAGGTGAATGAGTAGGGAGAGTGAGTGGGAGAGAGAAAGAGAGACAGGGCAAGATGGGATAAATGGGGGCATGCCAGTTCCATAAATGTTTAATTGCCAGCAGGTTTATTCATGTTAAGCGAGAGAGGAGAAGAAAGAGAGCGCTCAAACAGTACAAAATCTGTCTAGAGCTCCCAAATCTAATTTACACAACAGAGAGAGGAGAGAAGAGAGGGCAAAAAGAGGGAGGGAGAAAGAGAAAAGGAGAGGGAGAAAAATGCTAATTGGCTACAGTTGGGCATGTCTGGCTTGAGATGAAAGAGGAAGAGGACATAGAATGAAGGAGCAGAAGGGAGGGATGAGAGTGCAAATGGGAGGAGTACAGGAGGAAGAGCATGGCCTCCTCGTTGGGAACAAACATGGGTTAAAAAGTGTCATCTAATGTGTAAAACTATTGATGTGTCTCGTAGCGCTAACTTGTTTGCTTTTGACTATTTCCTCCAAAGACAACTAAATGAATGAAAGAAAGGCTACGTGCTGACAGTGCTTTTTAAATTCACATTAATAATAGCAGGGATGGAGAAATGTGTGTTTAGACTTGTAGAAAATAATTAAACAGTTGTAGCTGGATGGCACAATATCTGTATCTGGAAATATAAATCAAAACATCATTAGCGGTCATTTCCATTCCCTGTCACTCTTCCAAATTCTCTGTTGTCATTCCACCTACAGTCTGTTAATATTATTTGAAAGTAATATGTTGCATTTCATATCAGTACAGTGTCTTAAAATGACTAGGCTTATGTTATAACTTGTATACTAACATTATCACATTATTCAATAATTGTCACCCAAGTAATGTTCGCTTTCATTTAATCCTCTCAGCGGAACCATATCATTCCTTGCAGCTATTTTGTTCAAATAAAATAAGCATACATACATAAGTAAAAGTAATTAAACTTTAACCCTTAAAGACCTTTTTTCGTGGCAACTTTTGGTCGATTTTTTCTCAAGATTGAAGTCTCCTAAGAAGTTTATCATCATGTATTATATTATTAACCTCTGCATTTTCAGATCTCAAGGAAAATCAGGTATATGCCTATATTTAACCCATAATGACCCAGTGTTAGTTTTATGTCAGTTCCTAAATGAAATTTTCTCTCTATTTAACCTTTCTTCAGTGATTATCACCATTTATTCTCATATTATCCGCTGTATTTGCATTTTTTTTCAGCCAAACTCAGGTATTTTCCATGATTTAATTCGCTGATCATGTAAATGTGCATAAAACCTCAGATTAAACTTGAGGTTTATCATATCAAAAACAGAGAAAATTGCGGGAAAAGTGACTTTTTCAACAAAGATATCAATAACTGAGTATAAAACAAGCGTCTCAGTCCACTGTCATTGATCCAACTTCATGAATCAATGTTGTAGAAGATGAAGGTGTTTCCATGTTCACGACAGAGTCTCTGAACGTCCAAATGGGTCATATCTGATGACCATGAAAAGATGACAAACTGCATTTTACTCCAATTATTTACATGTATTGATAGGATTGGTGGATCAACAGGTATGAAACAGTTTAGATCAGTTGATGGTTTTGGTCACTGGTGGCTGTTTGGGTCTTTATGGGTTAATTTACTGACCATGTAGCTGTTCATAAAAGCTGAGTAAATTCATAAGTTATTATTTCAGAACAGAAAAAGCAAATGTGGCTTTTTCAGTAAAATATCATCATTTCATATCATTAATGACACATAAAACAAGCATCTACAACCACTGTCATTTGTTAAACTACATGGGTCTTACTAATGAATCAATAGCCCCTTTTACACAGCACTTCTGTTATGGGAATATTTTACCTTTATTCCGGAGTAACGTTTGTGTAAATGAAATGGTGGGATCATCTGGTTCCACCTTTATTGCAGCTTTGTAACACCTCTGGAGGTAGTAACAGAGCCGTGATAAAGGTGGATGATTCCGTAGCGCTATGTAAAAAGAACACCGCTCATTCCGCAACCAAGGTGTGATGTTTTGATGATGGTGACCCCCGCATCTGAGAGACAGCAAGCTCATATTCAGGCACTAGTATGGATTTAGTGGAAGCCACCCCGGGTGTCGTGGCTGCATGCCATTTTCACCCATGGCACAAAGCCGTGGAACCAGCACCCGGGGTGGCTGCTGCAGAATCCATGCCAGTGTCTCCATATGCGCACTATAAGCTGTGCTGTGTCATTGCCCCTTTGATTCCAGAACGCAGGTCCGCTGTGTAAAAGTCCAGCCTGTCTCACCTCTGTTACTCCTTTGGCTTGGCTGTGGAAATCGGTCAATGGTGGAAAAAAGGTGAGATCACTATCTTGTCTTTTTTCCAGAATCTTTGTGTAAAAGTGGCTATTGTTGCAGAAGTTGAAAGTACTTCCATGTTCACTGACCTCTGAATCTCCAAAAAAGACAAATCTGATGCCACTGAAAAACTGAGAAACTACATTTTTCCTGGATTACTGAAATGTATTGATAGGATTAGAAATTCAAAAGTTATTAAACATTTTAGATCAGTAGATGGTTTTGATCCCCTATCTGTTTAGGTCTTTGAGGGGTAATATGTTATCTGATATGTCATTGAGAGAAATGATGAACACAGGAACTGCCATGATCACCCATTACTTTACAACATCTTCTACTACAAAGTATTTGGTTATTGTTTTGAGTGAGAGAGCCCTAGTCTAGTATTACATAAAGTAAGATTAAAGGGAAATAATTCAGTTGTCAAATGTGTGATTCAACTCTACATTTATGTCTGTTGGTCAGTAGCTGTTGCTTGGGCGAGCCTTTAATGAGTGAGAAGTCAGGATGAGTTTCATGTTTATTTTTTTCTGTTTCAGGCTTATTTACAGTGCAGCAGTTTTTCTCCATGTGTAAATGCATAGACTTTGAAAGGAATCCACAAATGAGTCAGATTGGACTTTCCCAGCTGTGCAGAGTTTTGGCGCTGTGTGTTGTACTAGTGCAGGGATACTGGAACCGTGTTGGCTTGAGAGTCCTTCCTGAATTGAAACAACTCATAACCTCAACTGCTGCACAAAAGGCTTAAAATTCTATTGGTCTCTAAGCGCAAAGTGTAAGTCGTACTCTCTCCATTTATGGCCGGACCCCCCACCCTACCACATTTTGTCTCTCACTGCTGTAAATCTCTACCATTTTGTCTCTCCTCATCTCCTGTTCCATCACATTTTACACCTCCTCCTCCACGCCTCCCTTGTGTTTTCACTTAAGCTTATTCCCGTATTACCCCAAATCCCCTCTCAAGCCTCATGTGGAGAGCAGAGCGCAAATGTCACAATGAAAACATGATACCAACTTAATAGGTCAGGATTGTCCAGAGAAAGGTTAGAGTGTGTTTAGCACTCAGACAGCCTCTGGTCCAGGCTGGATGAGGACATGTGTGTTGTGGCTGAACCAAAGGTAGGTACATTCTTGAAAAGTCTCTCTGCTTGTCCTTCCTCTTCTTCTTCTGTAACTCAGACCTATGTCTCGAGGCTGATACAGCATCTGTGCTTTGTTAAACATATTACTGTTACGCAAGAATCTGGGGCAAAGAACAACAACACTTGCTAAATATTTTGTTTATTGAAGTTAAAAATGCATTCAATTGCGGTCATGAATCCTGCTTGAGAACCCTTCACTCTGATTAATCATGAAAACAAAGCAGCATTTAAAAGGAAAATAAACCCAAGGCAGACCACTTGTGGAGAAATTGCCTTTTGTGTGTACCTGACTAGGTTTGGATTTGGGCCAGAACCAGACCAGGAAAGCAGGTCAGGGGTGCTGTTCTGTGGGAGATATGTTTGGAGTCTGCTCTGTGTGTGTTTTTGTGTTTAGCGCGGTTTAGTCAGTCTCCGATTTACAAACATTTAAGGCCCCGCTGCTGTACTGTTTCATTTTTCATTTAGTCACAGCCCAAGGCTATGTCCCAGATTGGAGACTACTTCACAGTGCACCGCTGCACTCTGTGCCGCACCGAGCTGCTCCCCTCCTCATCGTCTGGTCTGGTCTGAGGAGATGAGGACCTGCCAGTGACCCCATAGCCTGCAACACACACCCAAACACACACACATTCTTGTATATTTCTATATGCACACTCACACACATATAAACCCAAGAAAAATGCCGACATATTTCTGCTTGCGCACACAAATACACACCAGCGAGCCATGAAAACACAGACAGATAGGCAGACAGAACACACACACGCAGACAACATGCGGAACAAGCAGTCTAATTCCTCTAATACGAAAAAATCTGCAGAGACAGACAGGTATGACACAAAGCTACTACAAACACAAAGACAGACATTACACACACTACAGTGCAAAGTTAAGTATTTATTAAAGTTTACCTCATATACACACTGAAACAGCTGATAACCAGTCTAATGCGTACTATACAACCCACACATTACACTCAAACATGTGCAAACACATACAGATGCATGACCAGCACGTTTGAACCTACTCAGACCAAAAGGAAAATAAATACACAGAAAATGTTTAAACGCACACATACAGTAAGTAGATATAAGTGCATGCACACAAACACACACCTGTGGTTTCAAGCCAGAACACAGAGAACTCTTTAGTCTTCAAGCTGTCTGTCCCACTTAAACTGAGCACTGCTGGTGAAGAGGACCTGACAGACAGAGAAAACACACACATACACACACTGTGATGAGTACACTGCTGGAGCAGAAGACCTGACTAAGCTGAATTTCCCCCCTGCTCCCCTTTCCTATTTTCCATCTGCCTCAGCGTAGGAGAACCTGTGTGGGGAAAAATAATGCCCACCATACACACACGCCACGCTTCACTTTCTCTACTCTCCTTCTAACACACACATACACATACACACTGTTAATCCACTTCGTCAATCTCTAGAGTTTCTTCTGCTTTATAGTCTCTGATTTCTTCCCTTGCAACTTCTCAGTATTCTCTTTTCATTTGTTTTCACAATTTCCTCAACTCTGGCCTTATCTCTTGTCAGTGCCCTATCTCTTCCATCTCCCCTGCTCTCTTACTGCATCCCATTGTCGTTTTTGTGGTGATGTGTGGTTGACCAACAGCCAGGGAGAGACAAGTGCAGAAGTGCCGGCCAAACTTGACTGCCTCTCCGCCCAAATTACATGGGACAGTCCCAATTACCCTGTGGCCAACCAAAGCATTTCCTGGGTTAGCAGTGGTGACGCGTGCCCCCCCCTTTGCTGTGGTTACAGGGGGTGTCATTAGACGCTTGTTTTACTGCAACCCCAAGAACGTGCCCGCTGGCCACATGCACGCCACGGGAAGCATAGCTGCAATGTTCCAATAACTGCAGTGGGCCTGATGGATGACAAATGGATCACGTTAGGGGCAACACTGACACTTAGAGTAAATTCCAGCTGGCCGAAAAGGAGATGCAAAGTGAGCGCTGCGGGGAAAATAAGACATTGTCGATCAGTTGCTGTGAGTTCTGAGTTGCACATAAGTGTGACATGTAATGTTTTGGGGATTCAAATTATTATGATTGACTTTGGAAAGTTTTATGGACAAGCATTCCCCAATATTATGAAAGGTGTAAAGCATATGTGTGGAGGGAATACAGTCTGCATTAAGAGAAAGCAGATTTTAAATAGCACTAAATGGAAATTGGTCCTAATATCCATCCATCCAACCAACCAACCAACCAACCAACCAGCCAACCAACCAACCAACCAACCAACCAACCAACCAACCAACCAACCAACCAACCCTCAAGAAGGTTGCATAGCATTACACACATTAGTAGTGTAACCCATAAAGACCCAGTGCTATGTGTGTTAGTTCCCAAATAAATTTTTCTCTCTATTGAACTTTTCTTAAGTGATTTATCACCATTTATTATGATATTATCCTCTCCTTTTTGTATTTTTTCGATGACTTTTTTGACTGTATTTTACTATATTTATTTCACTGATCATGTACTTTTATTCATCATACTGAGATTACATTTGATGGTTATCATACCAAAAAATAGAGAAAACTTGAGAAAAAAGTGACTTTTTCAGTAAAATCTATCATTAACTGAACAAAATCCAAGTGACTGCATCCACTCTCATTCGTCAAACTCCATGGGTTTTACTGCTGAATCAATGTTGTAGAAGATGACGGTGTTTCCACGGTAACTACAGAGCCTCTGAATGTCCAAATGGGTCATATTTGAAGACCAAGGAAAGATGACAAACTGTATTTATCACCAAATATTGACATGGATTAACAGGATTAGTGGCTCAACAGGTATTAAACAGTTTAGATCAGTAGATGCTTTTGGTCACTGGTGTATGTTTGAGTCTTTATGGGTTAATTTTGGGGAAATGTATTTGGTACACCAGAATTAGAAAATACACATCTCTACAGCTCTCTCCTCACAGGCCAAATCAAAAGGCTTACCTGATGTTGTTTCATGATAGTGAAACCACTTTTCAAAGCTTCTGTTTTGAGACACAGAGTAGAGCAGTATAATCTTGTTCCGGCCACATTTGACAGAATTTGCAACTGCTCAATTTATCTGGCAGTCACAGGTGTAACCTTCCTCCCTTTCTGAAAATGTCTGTTATTAGAAATAAAATAGAGTAAATTCTCCACTGCCCATACCAGAGGGATGCAATATATGTGTGTATTGTAGAGTCACAAACTCTCAGACCACTTGAATTACAATTTTTTTGCCCAAAAACTATCAAGCACTGCAGCTTTAAACACTTTTAAGTTGATTTTTATCTCCGCCGAGGAGGTTATGTTTTCATAGGGGTTTGTCTGTCTGTTTGTTTGTTTGTTTGTTTGTTAGCAAGATAAGTCAAAAAGTTATGGAAGGATTAAAATGAAAATTTCAGGAAATGTTGATACTAGCACAAAAATGAATTATTAAATTTTGGTGGTGCTTCGGGGGGTATCTGCCTTGGCAGAGGTCTGTGCTTTCCAAGTGCTTTTCTAGTTATATATAGTGATAAATGAGCCACTAACAAAAAGTGTTGCACTGTTATATGAAAAAGTCCAATTTTATACAGCTACACAAAATTAACAAAACTGAAAATTATAACCAGGTGATTACGAGCGGGGGGAAAAAGCGGAGAAGAGAAAAAATAGATGGATCCCATAGAGGAAAGTAGGCAACAGGAGAAGGGAAAGAGTAAAGGACTGACGCACAGAGTGGGATGAGGGTTGGGGGTGGGGATCGAGGGGGTGCCTGGCAAGACGCAGAGTGACGTAATGGATGAGAGGAGAAAGGGATTAGCTGAATGACAGAGATGAAGGGATGCTCTCTGGTGTCACCCATCTTCACTCTCACTCTGTCCATCATTCATCTGGAGCATCAGAGTGTGCGGCAGCTGTGCATGCCAGCTGTGCACAAGTTTACGTGTGTGTAATCAATTTGTTTGCATACATTTCAAAGTCTGTTTATGCACACGTGTGTATTGCATTTATCAATATCCCTTCTGTCAGTCTGTCAGTATTAATGTGTACCATGTGTCTGTATACAATGTGTGTGTTTTATGTATGTATTAGGTGTCAGTGTGTATTGTGGGTCTACATGCAGTGTGTCTAGTTCTAGTTGCCCATCTGGTGCTGCTATGCTGTGCTGCTCAGCCAGCTCTCTAATAGCTCCAATAAGCCTGTGGTTTGCTGCCTCATACACACATGTACGCATACACACACACACACATATATACACAGATATGTACACATTGGTGCATGAATACACACACATACTTACACACTTAACACAAAACTTTACACACATGCTACTCTTGCTGTTATTCTTCTTCCAAGAGAAAGAGGCCGAAAAATGACCATTTATTTACTTTGAGCTGTGGGGCTGCGGCAACACAGCCTGCCAGTTGCAGAAAAACGAAGGAGTCAAAGAGCAAAACAGAGGAGGGAGTAGGAAGGCAAAGGGTACGCGAACAAGAGAAAAGGACAGAGGGAAGATAGAGAAACCGATGAGTAACAAAGGATTGTAGGTTGAGAGGGAGGGAGAAAGTTTGTTGGTGGATATGGAGTAGCGAGCTGTGGTTTGGTCTGGTGCAGCATTTGGTTGTGTTACAGTCTGGCTGTGGCTTGTGTGGGTTGGGCTGAAATGAGTGGGAAACAAACCCGGGCAAGAAAGTAGCAGTATTCACTCTGAGCACTTTAAAAACACACATTACAAGTGCTTAATAATCATATCTTTCCACATTTTTGTCCATATTGAGGTTGTATGACAGTCTGATGAGGGAATTAATTTTCACCTCAATCTTTCCAGATATTTTGAACCATATTTATGTTTGTCCAGATCTGCTGGAGGGATCTGTCTGCCCTGCCCAACCTGCTCCTGGCCCGTTCAGTAGCAGAGTGTCTTTCCAGCTTGAAGGGCCACGGTGGGTCCAGCTCCAACAAACTCAGAGCTTATTTACATTTGGGGAAAAATGTGCCTTTTCAAATATGCATTACAAGTAATTTCTAGCCAAAGAAATATTTCTACACATGTAAACAGGACAAATTGTCAACTTAACTTTGACGTGATTCCCCTGGATGTGGTGGATTACGCTCAGATTCAAAGCCAGGTTGTTCCAGTTTATCCAACAAAACAGGTCTCTCTTCAACAAGATGTTTATTTGAATCCCCTTGGGAAAAGCCAGGTGTTGCCAGTGTACACAGGCTTAATGTGGTTTGGGGAGTTTACCTCAGAGTGCAGACTACAGGTGCTTGTAGGAGTGTGCAGCAGTGTTTAGAAGATAAGATGCTGAGATGGGAGGAGAACTTGAGTCCCACGACCCCTGAGCAATATAGTCCGAGTCAGTATAGAGATACAAAGGGCCAGGATCAATGACTGACTGACTGACTGACAAATGACATACACAGACTGCCTGTCTACTCTAAAGGCCAAGGTTGCCACAGTTACCTGCTATGTCTTTCTGTTCCTTCTTCTGCTCTTTTTCATCCTTCTTTCTCCCTCCCTCGTCTTCTGTTAATCTGTTCCAGAGCATTGTGATCACATGGAAAAAAACATAGCAAGTGCACATATTTCCCCCTTAGCCAGGAATGAAAAAAACACACACAGGGGTGGGGTGTAGGGGAGGGAGAGGGGGGGTGTATGATGGGGAGAAAAAAAATAAAAGCGAAATAAACTGTTTATTCAAAGGCAGCGCTGAGCCCTTTTGTTGTGGTGGGGACCTGTCTTTTATTAGCAGCCTGAAAAGCCTTCAAAGGCTGGAAAGACAGAGGACATGCCAACAGACGAGTGTATACAAGGCAGAGGAGAGAGGAGGGGAGAGGAGGGAGGGAGAGGGGAGTCGGGAGAGAAAGGGGGAACGGTGAAGGGGACAGGGCAGAAAGGTTTGGAGTGAGGCAAACGATTAGGGTCTGAGGACATGAATGGGTAGAAAGGTCTTGGGGTGGTGGAGGAGGTGATGGAGGGTTGAGGACTTGAGGTTGTGCCACTGGCAGTGAGGACACTGAGAGAAGGCCAGCAGAGAAGGAAAAGGGGGGTGCTGGGACAAATCCAGATGGACCATAATATGGGGAAACTGTTCAGGCCTGTTCTCATATGTTTGCAGCTTTTTACACTGGCAGGACTTTCTCAAATCCTTGTAACTGATTTTGTCAGTGTGTGTGCATGTGTGTCTGTTGGGGAGGTTAAGAGGAGAATGATGTTTTATATCAGATCTTGAAAAAAGTTCTGGCACAGGCTGTTTGGTGTGTCTGTGGGTGTCTTCACCCAAATATGCTCACAGTTATGAGTGTTTGTTTGTCACACTATGGAGAGGTAGGTGTCTGAGTGTAAAATCACATGTGGGAGAGATAGATGTATTTGGGGATAGCTTGGAGAGGCAAAGGAGACATTCCCTCATTGCGTAACTTCATCTCTCTTATCTATGCTCTCAAAGCAAACTGTCAATGCCATGTTCCCACCTTTATCTCTCTCCGTTTCTCTCTTTCCTTCTCTTTGTCCCTCTCCCTTATCTCCTTTTTCTCTGTGTTTTTGGATCTAGCCTTCAGGAGAACAGCCTTTTTGCTTTCCTCCCTTCTCATCCTGCTTTCCATCTCATCTATTGACTATTCAATCTATTTGTCTGTTCTTGAAAAGTGCTGTGAAAACTGATGTGCCCACTATAACCTTGAATCACTTGTGTCTTTGTGTGTGCTTAAGTTACACATGCTGATAGGATGAACTGTATGTGAGCTTTTATGCATAATGTACGCAATCTATTTTAGTGTTTATGTATTGTGTGCATGCATGTGCACATCTGTGCACAGCAGCCACTCTTGAAGCTGAATCAAAGTGCTCTGCTTTCAATAAGAGTCACAATCAGCAAAGTGGCAGCAAGCAATGACATCACTGCAGCTGGGTCCCCAGCTGGAGCACAGAAAGGACTTTGGCAAGTGTGCGTGTGTGAGTGAGTGTGGACATATGTGTGTAACAGAGTCATAGACCAGTGTATGCATAGTTTATTTGTAATATGCATATTTCATGCAATTCGTAAACGCTGTGGCAGAACAAAATGCAAGCAGGTCCATGCCAATGTAGAACCTTTCCCTAGTAATGTTTATGAGACTGTGTGTGTGTATGTGTGTGTGTGCGTGTGTGTCTGTGTGTGTGTATGTATGTGTATGGTGGCTGAGAACATAAGTGAGATTTCCAACCTCAGTCGTCCCCATCAGTCTCTCTGCACATTCTGTGCCTTGTTTCTATTGGAGCAGACAGTGCTGCGGTGAGAAAAACAACAGGAATTTCATCTGCCATTGATTAAGCCCATTAACGGTGGTGTCTGATGTCTTTTACACTCATTCCACACACACCGACATGCAGCTGCACTCACAAACACAAAAAGTTTCACACACACCCAACCTCCACAACCCCACCCCCCCACCCCACTGCACCGCTACCAAGACTACCATACAGTAACGGACACACCATGGAATATCATCAAGATCCACACTATTACTGTGTGTGTGTGTGTGTATTTGTGTGTGTATTAATGTGTGTTTGTGTTGGGTGTGAATGGATTTTCACACGCTAAGTCATGCAAGCCGGAAAATACTGATCATAAACTTCCAACCAGTATGAGCAACCGACAACCCCACAGAGAGCAACACACAGAGAGACTCGCACACATTCATGTGTATATACACACACACATACACACAACTAGATGTATAACTATTGACAGTTTCTGCATGCATTCATTTACATATGCACATTATGTAGACACATTGCACACGACTCACATATGAACAAACCCCTTCATTCAAAAACACACACACACTACACACACCGCAGCCACTGAAAACACACTGCTACTGAGCATACCGCGCAACCAGACACTCTAAACTCACTAAACAAATGTCTGATGTTGTCGCTCTGGTATTTACCACTCCACCACTGTCATTTTATAAGCCAACCTCACTACTTTCAATGTACTACCATTGTGATTTTAGCTGTGCTGAAAGTAAAATTCATATAATCTGACAGTTAATGGATGAAAAAAGAGCTCAAGTGCTACAATTCTACTATGTCAACACAGTTTACATCTTCACCAAAAATAAAAATCAAAGCTGAAAAACATTTTGTAGTGGATATATACGAACACATCTGTGGTGATTAGATCATTATCAGTCCACTCTGAATGTTATTTATTAGTGCTATCAAATGATTAACATTTTTAATCAGATTAATCACAGGGTTGCAGTGGATTAATTTTAATTAATCACAATTAAATATCATTCATTTTTAGTCTATATTAATCACGTTTCATTCTGCATGAGAAAACAGATTTAAGATAGAAGGGAATATATATGCATTTAACATGTTTATTAAACACCTTCAACAGTTATAACAAAACAACTTAAAACAACTGTTCTGTCTTGGTTTTTCTGTACTCATATTTCCATCCAGAGGACCAACATGCTGTTTAGTGTCTTCTATCTTTATCAGTTGGTTCTGCTGCCTGTCACTACCAGATCAACTGCCCATTTGTTCATGCATGATGGTAACTCTACTTGGACAAACTGCCCCAAATGTGTTGCCAGAGATGTTCAAAGTCATTCTGCGCAGATGGGTTAATTGTGTTAAAATTTTTAATTATATTGATCATAATGATGGATTAATCTGCAATAATGTGTTAATTTTGACAGCCCTATTATTTATACAAGTGATGCAGTTTTATTCTTCATTGTAAAAATACGTTTCTTCTTTGTTTAGTCATGACAGTCAAAAGTATCAATGAAAGATACACTTCAGAATGTTTTCCAGACCCATCCAAAGTGTTTTTTCCTTGCAAAGTGATGTTGCATTATCATCACGCAATGTCTATTTGAACAACTGCCACATAATATATGTTAAAGAGATTAAATTGAAGTTGTATGAAGGATCTACTATAGTCTGTGTGTTACCTACAGTTGGCACTCAGCACACTGCATGTTTGAGGAGACACAAAGAATACAAGCATGGAAGTTGAACAGTGTACCACTGTACTGGTACCACTTTGCTTTGCTGTCAGAGAGCTGTTTCCAACTAGGAGCTGAAGTCCTGAAGTGCTCTTCAAAGCCACAAGACTACCTTGACAAAAACAGACATGCAACTCGCAGAACATGTGAGTTGCTGATTGATGGCTGCCTTGGTCTGGTAGTTTGGAAAACCAAAGTGGCACCACAGGACAAAGTAACAGACTGAGGCAGTGGTAGACCAGCAATTTTTTATTCTGCAAGGTAAAACTGAGAAGAGAAGAGAAGAGAAGAGAAGAGAAGAGAAGAGAAGAGAAGAGAAGAGAAGAGAAGAGAAGAGAAGAGAAGTCTTTAATGATCCCCCATCGAGAAAATTTGGTTTCCAGGAAGGACAATCTTACAACAAGATAATGCAGTCAAAATGCATTTTGGTTGCTACTGTCCACACCTGTACATTTCTGGTTTACTGTATTAGTACTCAGGATAGCACAGTCGTTGAGTGGTGAGCACTGTAGCCTCACAGCACGTAGATCCTGGGTACGATTGTGTTTGCATGTTCGCCCCATTTCTTCATGGGCTCTCTCTTCTCTCTTCTCTCTTCCTCCCACCATCCAAAGATATATGCACTGATAGGTTAAATGGTCCAAAGGTGTGAATGTGAGAGTTAATGGTTATTCAGTTGTATATGTCAGCCCTGCAATGAACTGGTAACACATCCAGGATATACTCTGCCTTTGGGACAGGCTTTAACACCCCAATGACCGTCTCAAGGACAACATGCTTCAGAAAATGTCTGTCTGCTTCTTTGAACTGGGGGTATGCTTGCCACAGCTTACTGCAGGTAGCTTGAGTGAAAATAACTGAGTCGTGATTGGTCAAATCATTAACAAAATGTAATATTATTATTATGGGTCGGGTGGAGGGCACATGCAGATGATGAGCTTGTGACTTATCAGCTAATCTTATATTGGTTTGACTATTGAACTTCAAAAAGTAATTAAAATGCCCATCTCTCATAAGTGACTCATTTGACCTCGCTTCATATATTCCAAATTAACCATTTAAAGGGGATAGCACTCATCCCTGTTGTGTTATCTTGTTCTGAATGAATTTAGATTAAATTAATTAACGTGTTTGAATGGAGGTATTTATAGCCTATGACGTTTCCCCTCACTTCAGTCAGTGGAGTTCTCACCAGAAATAAGTCTCTCATAATAAAAATAATTTTTCTGCAACCAAGCTGAATACAAGCTTTTGAGCTGAAGAGAATAATTTACCCAAATGGCTGTCTACCAGCTGTCACTACTTGATAAATTCTTTTTTTTTTTCAGAAGGGAAAGGGATTAATGACTTCCCTGATATAAAAATAGTGTTCAAAACTTGTGAATTTATTGTGACTGCAAATTAGGCATCCAACAATCCAACCATGAATTTTACCAAAAAAAAAAAAAAAATTACTTGTATCATAAAATATAGTACATTGGAAAAGACCTTATATGATTTAAATAAGTGTATTTCTGGAGCACATTTATGCACAGCATGAGCTGACCAAAGTGCTGCACAACGGAACATTAAGCAGGGCAGTAAAACAGAATAGAATAGAATAGAATAGAATAGAATAGAATAGAATAGAATAGAATAGAATAGAATAGAATAGAATAG
>JAPQRP010000002.1:24309582-24327624 GCA_037367295.1 Apogon hyalosoma
ACACACCCACTCACACACACACACACACACACACACACACACACACACACACACACACACACACACACACACACACAGCTCTCATTCACTTTAATGAGTCAGGAGAGGAGCACAAAGGCATAACGTCCATCAATGCCAAGTCTATTCAACCCAAGAGAGGGTATATGCAAAAAATGTGCTGTGGTGTGTCTCTTTGTGTGTGTTTGTGCACATGTGTATGACCGTACATGTCCATTTATTAACCATATTTGTGGCAAAGTTGGTCTGAATCGAGGTATAATGGACGGAAACTGGAAGGGGACATCCGTGTGTGTGTTGTGCATATGGGACGATGTGTGTGTCTTAGCTAAGGATCAATAGCCAGGATCTGCAGAGGCAAAGACATAGGCAATCAATATGCTGGCTGCAAACAGAGGGAGGGACAGAGCGAGAAGATAAAAAACAGCCGGCGAGATTAAAGAGCTAGATAGGGAGGACGGACAATGAATGAGAGAAAGAGTGATGTGACAAACGGAGAAAAAGACAGAAAAGGCCTGGGTGGGCAGAAATTACACTTTTTTTTTTTATTTTATGTTTTTGTATTTATAATCTATCTAACTTTTTGCATAAATCCCACTTCTGTCCAGCCACAAACACCTACTGGTTATCTCAGCCTATCTTCAATTCCAAAGAAAACGGTAATACATCATTGTAATCTGGAAGACAAGATCATTAAATAAATCTGCAAGTACAGAATTGCTTTTGCTGAAGAGAAGTTTGAAACACAAATCATTATTATTCTCAGTACACATATTAACTAGCTCTTAAGTCTTTCAGTCCTACTTGTTTCTCATTTTAACTTTTATGTAGTTATTTCTGCCGTGACTGAATTTTAACCCTTGTAAAGTATGGGAATAAAATCTGTCTTTCTTTCTTTTACACCACATTGTACCTAGATGTGCTGTAGTCCCTGTTCTGAACTCTTCCATCTGGGCTTAAGAGTACCAGACAGGCCCATACCTCACCACCAAAATGTGGTTCAAATCCCTCTCCACAACATTTACACTCTTGTCCCTTGCAGCAGTGCGGTGAGCAGTGAAGGTCTTTTTACACAGGTGCAAAGACTGAGAGCGCCAGTGGTAGGAAAGAAGGCCAGAGGCTTGTCTATGGAGCATGACTGGAAAGGCATTCAACCACAGTACCCCTACCCAGCCCAGCGCAGCCCTGTCCAGTTGCAGAAGCGTGTGTGTGAATTGAAAGTACAATGCTGAAAAGAATAAGCCTAAACTTGGAGCCAAGATAACTGTCCCCGATGTAAGAGGCCAACCCCCTCCCAACTCTATGCACACTTTTACTCTTTCTTTCTATTCTCTCTTTTCCTCAGCCTGTGTGTGTGTGTGTGTGCGTGCGTGTGTGTGTGTGTGAGTGAATGAAAGGTATGGCAGGAGTGTTGTGTTGGCTTGGCTGACCGTCTGCGGTTGTGCGGCGGTGAGAGGGAGTTTTGGGAGCGCAGAGCGGGCGTTGCTGCCGAAATCCCTGAGAAATGTTCGTTTTGGATCCGTGTCTGTGCTTACATACCGCCCTCCCGACTGTCTCATTCTCCGTTTCATTTTTCCCTCTTAAGGTTTAACTTAAAAGTTATGAAATGGGGAGTCAAAATACATCACTTGAAAGCGCAGCGGCTCTGAGACTGAGTGTGTGAGTGCACTGCCCTCCGCCCTTCATCCCGAGTCCGGAGCCACTGAAGCTGCAGGGGTGAGGTTCTTCAGGGGAGATAATGTTGGGGCAAAATTACCTTTGTTGAAAGGCAGATGTCCACTTGACCGAGACAGGTGTCTTTATGAAGAGCTTAAATAAACAAGAAGCTTTACCACTTTCACTCTTTGGAGATTATTCTCTGCAAAAGCCAAGGTCGGTACTCTGAAATACACTCTTAAATCATCTTTGAAGGGGGAAATGTATTGCTCCCGATGCCATATTACTATTCAAACTGTTTTCATTTACTTTGTAGGTCTGCCCCACTTCTTTCAGGAATTTCCACAAACAAATTGCTGTTAAAACAAGGCAAAACAAAACAGACAATAGCCTAAAAGAAAACTACCCGAGTGATGAATTGTAACCAAGTGAAATTATCTCACCTCATTAGCAGATTTTTTCACTTACGGAAAGGAGCACTAAATGGATATTTTGCAGTCTTGGTCGGCATCGCATAGCGACTGACTAATCCCATTTTGATCCAATAAGTGTGCGTGCGTGCGTGCGTGTGTGTATGTGTGTGTGAGGGAGAGAGAGGGGAGAGAGAGAGGTGGGAGGGAGAGAGGAGAGGAGAGGAGGGAGGGAGGGAGGGAGGATTGATCCGCGTCTGTTAAAATCTTGTTCTGGTTTTTCTTGGAGTGAGGTCTGTGCCTGCCGACGCGCCTCTCCTTGTGCAGCCCCCCTCAAGAAGAGCTTTTTATGGAAGGAAAGCTTGGGTTTTTGTTTTGTTTTGTTTTGTTTGTTTGTTTGTTTTTTTTTTAAGAAAAAGGATCCGCATAATACAAGTGAAGTGGATAAAAAAAACGCACGACTGGGTTCTTTTTTTTTTTTTTGCGTCCTTTCTCTTGGGTTTTGTCCTCTGGTGTCTGAATGAAACAAGGAGGCAGATTTAAGAGGCAGAGGGACGGTGCAGGTTCTACGCTGCGAGTCGATCTGTAAGTGTGATTCGGGGTAAACACGTTTCCAGTGCGCACGTTCAACTTTTAATTCTTCAACTCACAAGCTCGACTCCTCTCCTCTTGTACCGCATTCTTATGCCGAGTTATTTTTTTTTTTTTTTTTTTTTTTTTGTCTCGGAACGAAGATACTTCAGTGTTTTCCCCCATTCACAGAAACTGCTTAAACTTTCTACGTTTAAAAAAATAAATAAAACGATCGGATTGCATTTTCCCCCTTCAAACATTTTGGAGGTGATGTCATCGTGCTGTGTTTTGGCTGGTGTTGTGTCGAGAGGGCGCAAGGAGGACTACTGCAGCCAGGCGGTAACTATCGGCTGAGGCAAGCGGGGAAGTCCGGAAAATCAGGTGCAAAGTGCGGCTGTCATTTCCTCGCCGTGTCGCGGGTGGCTGAGTCCGCCACCCAGCCACAGCTGTTCCCATCCTCTCCAGCTACCCCTCCCTCCCTAGTCTTTCTTCTCCCTTTATTATCCCCTCCCATTCTCATTCAGCGCTCTCCATATTCCTCTCTGAGCTGGACCGCTCCGGGACCATATCACATTCTTTACCGGACGCTGTTGGTTGGTGTCACCTGAGCCTCAGACCCGTTGAGCCAGCGTGGGGGCGCAGTCATGACCGGGGCCGCTTTTCATTGCCCTGCGCCCTCAGAGCCCCCGTCTCCATCTCGCCGGTTAGTTCATCAGCCAACCCAGGTACTCCACCTCCAACAGTGCCCGATCCAGCTCTGTTTGGACTAAACTTGCCTCCTGCTCTAGTCTGTGCCGGGATAAACTCTCCAACACTTTCCAGAGGCGTACTGTTGGGCTGAAGCGTTACGCATTGGATTACGCAGAAGTTTACGCACCGACCGCATCTGTTTACAGGGGTGACCATCACTCTGAGGGTCAGCAAGGTCGGAGTTGGTTATCTGTGAAGCGTGGACGCGCTTTCACCTGTTCCTCTCCTTGTCGGGGACGCGCGGCATTTAAAGCCCTAACCTTCCCCCTTTGCTCCCCCGCCCATCCGGCTCTGCACTGGTCTGGACAGCTGTTAGAGGTTGCCCGGCGGTCACAGTGGCACAGTTACCCCGGCCCTACACACTACCTTCACACGGCCGCATATTTACCCACGCCGGGGGAACCGGGATACGCTGCCGCCGATGCCAACGGGAGTGTCCACTGACTCTTTGACTCTGCACAACATCCAGCGGATTCCAGCCACAGAGAGGAACTCTCCGGACTGTCGGACTGGCTCAGACCGAGCGAGGAGACTGTCTCTGGGCCAAGTTCCATAGTGGAGGGGGGAAGCAATGTGGTCCCTTCTTTCCACGCTGACCGTCTTGTAAGTCATTCTTTTCTTTTTCCTTTCTTTGGTCTCATGTAATAGGTTTGTATCTCCATTCAGGGCATGTGTTTTCTGATATGTTTAAAGCATTTTCTTAAATGAACTAGTTCAAATGCAGATGATGGAGAGGAAGGTTGCAATGTCTGATGATTACATCACTCCTCATCAGTCCCCATAGAAAACATGCCAAGGAAGGCCCTGTTTTGATTGGCTGACAGTTCAGGGTCACTGGGTCAGAGTCAGGGCTGTGTTACTCATAAAACCTGCCATAAACATCTCCATCACCATCTGCACTTACTTGAGGGATGGCAAAGCAAGCTTAGAGAAGGTCATTTTCCCATCGCCAAGTAAATACTTTCCAATTGAAAATATTTCAGAAGTTGAGTCAAATAACACCGGCTTTATCTAGTGGGATAGGAAAATGATAAAGTGCCAAGAGCAAATCTGAGGGAGGAGGATACAGACTCAGGGGGCTTGAGTTTGCCCATTCGAGGTGTGTCTTGTTAAAAGCCAAGGGATTTATTTTTCTTTCTTTATGTCGGCTGTACTTCTCCCAGATGGCAGTCATCTCTAGATACTTCTCATTCCTCACACAACCTGGACAGGGTGTGTGCTGCTGCTGCTGCTGCTGCTGCTGCTAGTGTCTGCCTGACTTTCTCTCTCCTCTCTGTTTCCCTTACACTCTCTCCACTTACCAACCTAACTGCCTACATCTGTCTTCCTGTCTTGCCTATACCCCTTTTTCCATGGATTCTAGCTCAGATAAAAAAATATGAATTAATAACTGATGAATGATGGCGCCCCTTGCAGTATCTGAGGAGGAGCAGCCTGACTGTTTAGTCTACTGTTTTTAGTTTAGGTCATTCAGAGCCGGTCATCTCTTCATTCATTTCCTTCTCGCCTATCAGTCATTTAGTTCATCTGATTTGCACCTCTCCTCAGAAACATGCTTTTTCACAAACGAGAGAAAAGTCACAGGCAAAGTGCCACAGGAACCTGTTACTGCTCTTCTTTAAAAGCCACAGCTCCATGTCAAGGCTCACCACTTCTCTAACCGTTCTTCCACCATAGGGCCTACTGCTGATACCACTCACACGCCCACTAGCCTAACCACTATTCTTCACTGAGGCCCACTGTTGAACATCTGAAACTCTTGCACCATGCCGAAGCCCACTGCTGCTCTGTTGGCCTACCACTCTAACCACTGCTACACACAGTTGAAACCGCCGCTCTGTGCTGAGTCCCACCAAGCCAACCGCTCTCACTCCATGCTGGTGCCCAGTCCTCAGTGCTGAGGCCTGCTAGTCTAACCACAGCCTCCATATGGTAGATCTGCTGGGACGCAGGTTTATGATGTCAGACTCTTGCTTGTTTTGGCAGTCGGCCAAGGCGCACCGGGCTTTCCCTCTCTCCATACCTCCTTCTGTCTTTGCTCTCCCTGAATTTTACTCTGCTGTCTCTTATTCTTTCGTTTTCTCATCCCTCCCCCACTCAACTGATCCTGTCTCCTTCTTCCCTCTCTCCTTCTCTTTCTGTGGCTGGCATAATATGGAGTGTCTGTGGTTTTTGTGGGAGCAGGGAATCCAGTGCCGAGGCACTTTTCCTGCAGTGTCCTCGGCGGCAGTACAGCCGTGGTGTTTTAACAGCTGAGAGTCCTCACAATGCAAAGGCGTTCAGGTTTTTTCGGCTGCGCAGGCAAAATGTGAGGGCCAGCACACAACTGCGTTGCCCAGGATGTCTGCATCTATTAGTGCAATTCCTGGGCCAATATACAAGCTATGGGAAAGAAAAGACTGAGAAGAGAGAAAGGAAGCAATAGCCTTGTAATGGTATGTATGTGTGTGAGTCAGGAGGCAGCAGCATGTGTTATGATGTGCATGAGTTAAACCCCCTTCCTGTTTCTTTCCCATTATTTATCTTTTTGTCTACTTCTCAGGCCAGACCACACTCTGTGGTTACACTACTGTCTCTCATTTAGCCACTTTATTTCTTCTTCCTGAGAGATGAAGCCTTGTCTTGTTTTTGACCTCTCTCTCCTCCTTCTCACATCTGTGCGTCTTCCAGTTCCTTCTGATTTTATCTCCTAACTCTTTTATCCTCTGTCAGACCTCTGGCTTTGTCTCTCCTCTGTTTACATCACCTTGCTCTGTCCTGTCGTCTTTGTATCCCTTTGTGTACCTCTCAGTCTGCATCTCTGTCCTCCCTATCTCCCTCTCTCGGCAGCACATATGCCTTTGCTTTGGGCCAGCTGTCAGCTGCCTGCTCCTGTACACACACATACAGCCTGTACACATCTGCACATCTGTGTGCATGCCCATGACACTGTGGAGGAGTCACTCTGCTAACTCCAAACATAAAGAAAGATTGGGAGCAGAGGGGAAGGGTAGAGTGGTCAGAGAAGGAGAGATAAGGTAGACAAGAGGGTGGACAGCAAGTCAGAGGAAAGAGAGAAGAAGCAGACAAAATGATACCAAAAGATGTGGTGGAGAATATGAAGAAACGTTATTTAAGCCCACACACTTTGTTCTGAACTTCATTAAGGGTTGAGCCCCTTATTCAGAGCAGTCCAAGGCCTGCCAAAAAGGATTTTGTGCAACAAAATGACTCCCTCAACAAAGCTGTAAATAATATTTGATACATCCAAGGTCAAGGTCTTAATTTCAATTAAGTAATGTGAAAATGAAAAGAAATTTTTTATTATAACTGAAACCACCTGTTTTACTCATAATCTGAATACTTCTATGGCCTGAAATGTCAGAAGGTTCTGTAAGTAATAATAGTACCTACTAGTTGCAGTTTCATACAGATACATACACTTTCATTCTGCAGCACCATTTTTACACTCCACCAATTGATTCTACCACAAATCATTTTTCCACACATTTTGGTAGATCATGTTCTCACTTATGCATAGCATCTCTAAATGTAACCGCAGTCCATTGCTCTCCAAAGCCACATCACAGCAGAGTGTACACCTGTAGTCCAGCCCAGCTGTCTACATACACAGAGCAGCCAAATAAGCCAGCCCTTTCCCTTAGATGTCCAAACCAAAACATGTTCTAGTTGTCTCGGCATGTTTGCCATTTTGCCATGGTCCAATCAGGTCATTTGGAGGCCAGATTTTGGTGTGGCTAAAGTCACAGATGGGTCAGAAAGTAGGTTTGGGTAGAGGGATTGTAGCGTAACTACAAACACTGAACTGGGTGTTGTCTGTCTGCCGATCTCTGGACATGTGCCTTTCTGTATGTCATGTTGCTGTGCCAGCTGCTCGCCCGGCAGTGTGAGTAATAATGCAATAAGCAAAAGAGATGTTGAACTGACGAGAAGAAAGAGATGGAAATGATGGTGTCACGCCTGACTCTTCCAGCATTCAATTTTGCTTACATATTTCTAAACTCATCTGTTTCTACTTTTTCCAGATGTATCCAGATGTTGCTGGTGATGTGCAATCCATTACAGGTGAGAGTCTGCATGCATTACATAGATTAGCTGTGCAGTGTAAAAGGCAAGTGTGTGCAGATTTTAAAGCCTGTTAATGACTGTCTGTGTCCCTGTCTTTTGGTGTGTGTCTGCCTCGTTGCATGTACGTTTTCCCAGCAGGTACTTGGTGTGGATGGAGTAAACTTCAGTGTGCATGTGGAAAACCAGACACAGGTGCGAGACACCATGAGTCGCAGACACCACCGGGTCTACCAGCTCTACAGCCGCACCAGTGGGAAACATGTCCAGGTCCTTGGACGCAGAATCAGCGCTCGTGGAGAAGACGGGGACAAATATGGTAAGACAGACACACACACATGTGCTGGAAAGCAGTAGAACACATATGACTACTTTGGTGCATGCAAGTGCATACTGGGAAAGATGCTGGGACTACAAAGACTTGAAGGTTGACCAAGTGCATGCATGAATGGATACAGAATGCAACTGTGCAGGCACACTCACAAAAGCACACACACTGGCCTCCCCAGGCTTTGACAGAGGGGCAGTGGAGCTTGTCTTGGGAGTACAAAGACCTCATCGACTAGCTGCTGACTCAATGATTCACAAGAGAGCAAAAGAAAGAGACTGAGAGAGGGTGAGAAAAGGTGAAAAAAAAGTGTGAGTTCAAGGGATAAGCCTGGCAGGTAGAGTGTCGGACCGAGTGTTAGAAACTCATCTCCTTCATTGATCCATCCATTGATTTCTCATCCTCCCTGTTGTCTCCTCTGGATTTAAAACAGCAGGCTTCCTCCTTCCTTCGTTCCCTCCCTCCCTCCATCCTCTAACACCCCCTTCGTCCATCCCCCACTCCCTCCACCTCTCCTCCTACTTCCTCAGCCTTTCAATGTCTAACCCATTCTTAAACAACACACAGAATCAATGAGCAGAAAAAAAGCCAATGTGTAAAGCCACACAGCTCATATTTCTATGTGTGCTCTGGCACTGGCACATATTGCACATTCATAGCATTGACAAACATGTTAGACTGCTAACATGTACCACTTAGTGTTTTTTGAGTTACAAATACTCCTTCCATGATGAATATCCACATAAAACAGACCAGCCACGGTTATGAGGCATCACACCAGGGAACTAAAAACACACAGAGGAAAAAAATAAAGTGAGGAAGGGGCGGGTGCATGTAGGTATAAACATGAAGTGAACAAGCAGAAGGGAGATGAGAGGAGAGTTGGGGGAAGAGAGAGGAAGAGGGCAAGAGGGGGGGAAGTATTGATTTCTTTTGACCCCTTTGTTGACTAAGGTCATGTAGGAACCATTTTAGGGATTTATTTTTAAACAGGGACAAACGCTCTAAGATGTGTCCTTAGTGAAGTCATATTGCCTGGAAGGATGAGAATGTGTGCACCTATAAACACATGAGGGTCCGCACGTACATGTACACACCTTAACACAACAGTATCGCAGACACTCAGTCTGAGTGATCCTCCCGCTCCTCTCAGCCCATCTAGTCTTGACTGTTATCTTTTTTACGAGGCCCATTTGTGTTCCATGGCTTCACATCCATGTGTGTGACCGTACTTATCTGTCAACCATCTGTCCAACCAGAGACATTTACATTTGTCTGTGATTTATCAGCAAGTTTAACAGCAACTATGAATCCAAAAACTGTGATTCAGTGGGATCTCTTATCTAGTGTAAAATCCAAATTTAATTTAATGGTGGTTGGTAATCTATGTAATTTCACATGCTACTTAGCAGTTAGTCTGCTAGTGTTTCTCTGTTATGGCAACCAATTTGAGCTCTGCACTGATCTCCAAATATGGAATCCCCCTGATCCTTCTACTTCTGTTATTTGTGGGGGCGTACAACCTAATAAAACTTTGATATCCTGTAAAGCAAAACAGTACATTATAACTCTTTGCACCACCTGTGGCTCTAATGTCTGTCTGTCCTTCTGTATGTCCCTTCACAAGCCCAGCTCGTAGTGGAGGCCGATACCTTTGGTAGCCAGGTGAGAATCAGGGGCAAAGAAACCAACTTCTACCTGTGTATGAACCGCCGTGGCAAGCTGGTAGGAAAGGTGAGACTTCTTTTGAACTGCAGATGAAAGTTTATTGAAAGCATTTTATTTTCTCTCAGATTACTGACCAGTCTCTCTTGTGTTTCTCTCAATGAATGAATGTGTATGTGTGTGTGTGTGTGTGTGTGTGTGTGTGTGTGTGTGTGTGTGTATACCTGTGGTTTCTCTGCTCTCTCAGAAGGCCAGTAATCGAAGCGCTGACTGCGTCTTTGTGGAAAAGGTTCTGGAAAACCACTACACAGCCCTGATGTCAGCACGTTATACAGGCTGGTATGTGGGCTTCACTAAGAGAGGCCGCCCTCGCCGTGGCCCTCACACACTTCCAAACCAGCAGGACGTACACTTCATGAAGCGCTTCCCACCTGGGGAGCAACCTGACCTTACCACCCCCTTCCGCTTTACCACCGTCAGCAAGCGGAGCAAGAGAGTGCGTGCTACTGGGCCACGCTAGTAGTGGCTAACACCAGCACCCACTGTCTTGTCATCCAAAGCCTTGACCTGAGGCTTATCCAGTCATCTCTTGTCGCACATGACTGAACACCTCCCTTTGTTGGGACAAACATTGACCAGAAACTTGATGAATCATTCATGGGGTTTTGCTTTACACCTACTATTTTGCCACTACAGCCCCTAGTTAGAGATCATTCCTTTCAATTTTAGTTCCAACTGGACCTTTATTGGTTCATCTCTGGAAGCTCAGTGGACCTGGTCTGCTTCCCTTCATAAACCAGAACTACTATAAAAAAAAAAAGGGCAGAAGTCCCAAGCTTATGGCTCCACGAAGGCCTTCATTCCCAACCCAGAAAAACCACAAAGCCTTCATTTCTCCTGTTCTGGACCAGCTGGACAATATCGAGCATGGGATTATGACTGGACCATACAGAAGGAGAACAAGAGTGGGAAAGACAGACTGAACAAGAGAGTGGGTGCTTAGTCAAGACAAAGGGAAAACAAGAAGCAGAGGGTGAAAAAACAGTGGAGTGGACAAAGGGATAAAAGGATCTGAATAGATCAAATGGACCAATAATGAACTGTTGACATGTGACGCACTTATCTGTCTCACAGCTAAACTGGTGAGACTGTGAGACTGTTGGGTGGATGGATAGATGACAAAAGGATGTATGAGGGAATGACAAAGTGAATGAGCTGCTGAATAAATGTTTGTAATGGGAAGACGAGAATGAAATGTATGTAAGAGAGTGTGTGTGTGTATGTTTGTGTATGAATGCATGCACCAACGACCATGAGTAAAGCTGGATCACAAGGGACTCTCGAAAGGGACCATAAAGTCCCCGCATGAACCTGTGACAACTCACTGCAGGGACTGAAGCTTTAAGAACTGGAATGTATAAAAACCAAGCTGCACCAAAAACAGCTAGCCAATCACACTAAACCAAACCGACCAACCAAAGACAACTGGACACCTTCTACATGACTCCTCCCCACACCTTGCCCCCAGAGGACACAACACTCGGCTTATAAGTGCAGAGGGTGATGAGTGCAGGGGGGGCACGATGGGGAGGGTGCCTTCTCTATTAGCATTGCTATAGAAACGACCCAGGGGGATGATGCTCCTGTGCGATACCGTGGATACAGAGTGCTGCTACCAGGACATTCAGTGGAACAAACCAAAGTCTCATGTATACACACAGGAGAAAGAATATTAAAGGGAACAATTTATTGAAAGTTATATATATATATATATATTATATATATGAAAGAAGACAGAAACCCTAAATAAGCAACCTTACTATGATGGTTACTATAATTATTACGATAAAATTATTTCTTTTATTTATTTCAGCTCTGTGTGCAGCAGTCTTTCTCGACTCAGTAAACGTTACAGAAACAGTTCCTGTGTCTTTACATTGCTTCTTCACACATTTTTTCTATCAATAAGTACAGACAAGTCTGCTCATGCTTCAGATAAGCTCAGATGGCCCTAGGGCTTGATTGGTTAGACAGAAATTCAACAGCAACTCTTTCTAATGGGACAAAGCCAACACCTGCAATAAGGGCTTTTGATGGGTTTTTTCATTCTTTTCTACTTAATACTTTTGGAGCTTATGCTGTTGAGAGGATACCACCTTCATGCTTTTACATCACATGGTATCAGATCAACTTAATTCCTCTTGCCTTTGGCAGCAGGGACTTCCTCTATAGATACTGGCTGACAGCAATGAATAGTGAGGATTTTCTGCGACTACTCAGTAGCCTGCAATGCATTTATGTCACATTTTATCATTTCAGCTCACTCAGAACTTGGAGAACAGTGGAGATGGCACCTTTATTTGCTTGATGGAAAACTAAAAAAAGTTTAACTGATTTGAGTTGTCAGTCTAAAGGAGTTTTTCCACTGTGATTAATTAAAACAGGCATTACAGGCTTAGCCAGTGTAACAAGATGGACATTTAACCATACAATTCATATCAAATCTATATCTCTTATTTTGCCAGTATTGTCATTCACACTGTGAATCATCAGATTTACTCCATGGTATTACTAGAAATTGTTCTCTGAGCAAGTATGGAAAGCCAAGAGTGAACTCATGTTACTCTCCTGTTTCTACAAAGTAACTGCAAAACAAAACTCTGAATATCCCACAACTCTTTTTCATGAAAGTTATTTGACCTCTACAGCACTTTAAATCAAACAAGAACATTTCCAATAGAGCCAAGGTGTAGGCAGTTGAAGGCCAAAGAACAGAATCTCAAGTCTTCATAATTCTTGCCAGAACTCCAAAATCTAATCTTAGATATTAAATTCCATGAAAAATACAAATCTAAGATGGTCCAGACTCAGTCAGGAACTCTTTGAACTTGCATGAAATACAGTTTACCACCAACTGTTGTGCAATCTCTTACATGTTATAAAGTTTTGCCATGATTATACAATAAGAAGAGTAAGACAGGAGAGCGCATAGTGTTTCATAGCTGCTTCTTTGCTCATCTATCCTGCTCTTATGCCCCCATCCCTCCCCTTCCTTCCCTATCCTAGCAGGAGGTCACTGAAGAGATGTCGCTGCCAAATGACCCAATCATGCCGGCAGACACAAACAGCTGACTCAGGGGGAAAAAAGGGTTGTACCAGAGGATTCCTTTTCCAAGGCAGCAGGAATCTGCACTGGAGGGGGTTGGTATAAGGAGGAGACAGTGGGGTCGGAGAGAATCGGGGTGTGGGGGTGGGATAAAGAAGAGCGTTAGGGGATGGTGGAGGTGGTGGGGCGAGTTGTTCATTTCTGGAACGTTGCTCCAGTTCCACTCGGGAATGATGGAAATATTCTGCGTAGCCAAACCCAGAGTGGAAGGTGTATGGTAATCATGTCGGGGAAGGAATGCCAAATATGTGCGTGAGAACGGAGCTGTGACCTGAGAGCTGCAGGAATTATGGGCCAAAATCCCACAGACCCAGAGGAAGCACACACACCCATATCCAACACATACACACATCATATACTAATGGTGCTCCACCAAGCACAAATCCATCCCACATAACGTATTCCCAGAATTTGAAACATTCTACTATACTGAACTAAACCCAGAAATGTAGCAAACCAGCCCCCATAGCAGGCAGACTCCCCTCCTCTAAAGAATACACACTGTACAATAACCAGAGAAATGTATTATAGACTTTGATACACCAGCCAGTGCTTTACTGTAAATGAAATTATTTTTTCATTTTAAATATACACCCTCCTACAGCTAGCGCTTACTAGATTGTGTATTCACTGCACTGTAACAGGTTGTTTAGACTCCAAACTTGGCTACCAGACAGCTCAGAGTCTCGTAAACAGATTACACTGGAGGAAATAGATGAGTTTATACTCCCACCTGGTGGCCATCTTAAACACAGAGACACTGGTGTAGGATACATAGTGTTAAATGACATGCAAATAGTGATTAGCTGTCATCCACTGTAATGGTTAAGGAGCTATACGACAATACCTTCAAAGATTTTAAGACTTTATAACACGTATATACCATGTGTTACAAAGAAATATTTTATCAAATCAATCAGTTGTATTCCTTCCTTCTTATTCATTTTAAAAACTAAAATTACTTTAGTTTACATCTTTTAGATTGCATATACATCTGTAATCACCTTTAACACCTGTCATACAAAGTTAGAGATGTTTGGGTGTTTTAATGAACACCTTAAAATATACTATGTGTAATAGGCCAGTTATACAATATTAGTTATTTTATACATTGGGTTTCATTATATATACACACATAAAAATCAGAAACTTGCATGACTGTTAAAACTCTAAAGGTATACATCTTTACCTCTCCATTTTATCTAAAAAAAAGTTATAGGCAAAATAGTGTAAATCTATATATCCAAGTAGTCCACATTGATAGAACACATTCAGACATGAAGAGGCTCATTAATGTTCTCAGGTTCCATGACGCAGCATTCTATTCCTCTGACATCACACATTCCATTAGTTCCTCACATCCTCCCAAATAAGCCCACAAGTAAAACAAAAACATTCAATCCTGACCTTGAACAAATTGCTTGGACAACTTTTCTTTTTGAACTTTAAATGTTGATGCTGGTGTGTGAATGAGTGGAGCAGATCTAGACATTATTTCAATGCTTATGGTTTTGCTTAGTTTCCTATACATGTATGAAACCGACAGTCATTTGTTCCCTTTTGTGCTCAGAAGAACACAATGAATAGCCCAAAAGGCCTCCTGAGTGTTGTATCTACATGTAAGATTGAGGCAGCAAAGCACAATTCCACCCACACATACGCACAGACAAGAACAGACAGACAATTAGACACTCATTCATGTTCCAGTTGGCTCAACACTCCACCACTGTCAAGTACTTTATTCACAATAAGGTCATTTCTTCTTTAAAAAATCATTTTTAATATACAACACAATTTTGACAAGACAACTCCGTTTACAGCTAAATTTGAGCTCTTGAGTTCCAGCTTCTCTCATAACCAAAGCAAGCACGTAGATGATGAGAGAAAGATGGAGTGAAAGGGACAGATGAACAAGGGTTGAAGTTAGAAGAAAGAATGAGGAAAGACAGAGAGAAAGATCGAAAGAGAAAGAGGACTGCGCTTAGTATGATTTTTGTACGAAGAACCAAAATACTCAAATAAAATTAGAAAATAACAGTAATAAAAAACAGTAAGAAAGTAAGAGTTAAGAGAAAAAAAAAAGCAGAGGTGTACCAGGATGCTGTATCCATGGCAACCTCACATGCATGTCTGTCTGTTTGACGCTTCTGCTCTGTTCTGCCGCTTCACAAGTCCACATACACAAACACACTCACACAAATTTGAGTGTGCGCGCCCCCGTTTTCCAAGCAAGTGTGCATCTTTGGGGGGGTTACAGGGAGGGAGGGGAGAGGGGTGTATGAAGGGGGATAATAGGAGGAGTAAGAAGGAGTGAGAGGGAGCAGGGAAGAATGCGAGTCGTCCCCGACACGTTTTCCCTCGCTCACTCCTTCCAAATCTCATCCTTCCCTCCTTTTCTAGAGCTGAGTAAAGAGTCTCTGTCTCCCACATCACAGCTCCAGTCATCCTCTGTCCAACTGTGCCACTGTGTGTGTATTTATGTCCGTACACTCTCTCTAAATATATATATATATAAATATATATCTATTAGCGACTCCATATCTGTGGAAACCTGTTTTGGCAGGGCTTGAAAACTGAGGAGCAGAAGCTGCTTTAAGTTTGAATAAAGGGGATAAAAGGGAACTTGTGTCTTATAGGTCTACATTAATACTGTCATTAGTGTACTTTACAAAACATAAATTAGTAGAGGGTGAACTGTTTGGGAGAGTTGCATTGGTTCTGTAGTAGGGCATCCTCATCCGTGTTGACCTGTGTGTTTGTGTGTGTGCGCATGTCACGGTACTGGCAGGCAATGGGCACAAGCTTAAGAGTCTGTCAGAACGGGCAGGGAGATGGGTGTGGCGGGGGCAGGATGGGAGGTGGACAGAGAGATGACGAGGAGGGAGAAGATGGTCGCACCCGTCAGCCAATCAGCCCTGGGCTCCTCCAAGATAGGGTGCGGTGGATGGCGCAACCTGAAAAAACAAAAATGCCCTTTTGAGGATTTGGATGGAACGATGCGATACAATACAATCAAGTGTCAATCAGGTTTACAAACCAACAAAATTTACAGAATTTCAAGAAGTAAACACTGCAAGCCCTAGGCAATGAGACGTTACACATGATTTAATTGGAATGCCTGGCAAAGGCTTGAGAAGTATCAGCTTCGACAAATGCATGATAAACCGATCATAGAACTAGGGATAATGATCTTGCACATACGATGCAGTTCTTTGCGACTGATCATCTAGTATGCACTTTTCAAATGGCAAAATCTGGATTCAATTATTTACAACTGAACTGACAGGTGCACAAATCATTGTCAGTGCTTGGTGACTTCATCATCTTTTCAGAACAAATTAAAAAATAAAAAACACATTGACTTAGGTCATGCACAGTTGTTTTGTGCAAAGGACTTTTTTTTTTCTTTAATACAATTGAGAAATACAGACTTGAGTGCAAAGGCCAGAGTGTTTCAACAGAAAGCCTGGCTAAGTGGATGTTTGTACCTGCTATCTCGAAATGTATGTGTAAGTGCGGGAAGGAGACCGTCCCTCTGACTGGCCATTGGTCGAGACGTTCAAGAAGTCCCAGATCAGAATGGTGTCGTCATGAGAACTGCTGATGATCTGGAACTCATCGAACTGGAGACGGAAAACACGGCCAGAGTGCTCCTACAAACACACAATACAAAACTGTTACACTACATGCAGATACTTTTATCAACATAATCTACAACCAGAAAAGTCAATCACCACTCTCATCCATTTATCTTCTAAAGCAATTAAGTGTTTTAATCCATGAACCTGCACTCTGATGTGCAACTAACAGCTAGTTTGAAATTTCAGAACTGATATATAGCATTACTTTATCTTGTTTAAACAATTTCACTGTAAAAAATTAGTCAAGTTAGACACAACCAGGAATTCAGAAAATGTGCTTCAAATCTTGGCGTATTTAGTTGAATATTAAAAATAATAATACAAAATTTAATACTTATACTGACTGTAACAACCAAAACTACAACTATAAAATCAACACAGATGAAAACATTTGGTCCCAAACAGAACATTACAAGTATGACAAGTGGTGCCAGGCACAACAAACCCCACCCCTCACATGTATTGTAGCTTATTTTGGCATCAATCCAGCTGATGTCATCATGTCTACGGGTGTGCTGATGTCAGCATAGACAAATTTCACCCATTGTAAAAAAAATGGGAGGGAAAAAAAGATTTTAAAAATTCATAAAAAATTTGAACTTTGGCCTACTTTTCCCAAAATGGAATAAGATCTATTCTGGGTCACTGGCAATCTATAAACCCAATCTGGTATCAATTCAACCAATGGTTTTGCTGCTTAAGTGTCAACAAACAAAAAGAAACAAATTGAACCAAAAACAATATCCCTTGCCTCCCCTTTGGGGGGTGCAGTAATAGCTCAGAGAGTAGCTTTTAAGTGGAAATTTTATAAAATACAAAAAATGCTTAATTTTATCAACTCTCTAGTTGACCTTTTCTGTGCATTTTTACATTAACTATATGACCAAAATGAATGAATTCTTACCACTAGAGTGCGCAGACATAGTGTGCTGGCAGGGGCTCTGGGGTCCAGGGCTGCCTGCAGGTCCCACACTTTGATCTTACTGTAAAAAGAAACAAGAACAGACAATGTAAATAACAAAATGTTTCTCTGTGAATAGAGCTGAGTTTACTACACTCACCCATCATATGCACCACTGACAATCCTCTTGTTGTCAAAGCGAATGCAGCGCACCAGCTCCTCATGACCTTCCAGCACCCGCAAACATGCCCCACACTCTATGTCCCATAACCTGCGGGAAGAGAAGTCCTCATGAACAAATGCAGCAAAATACACAAAATACTCCATTTATACAGTGTTCTAGTACCATTTCAAGTAGTGACACTTAACAGTATAGTGAGTGAGTTTTATGTGGCCAAACTTCCAGCTCACTGACCACATTTCAATTATGAGTGATTCAGCAAAAGTAGTTTAGGTCGTGTTCACATTAAAAAAAAAAATAAAAAAAAATAAAAGGTTTGCATGAAATGATTCCAATGTTGTGCATTTAAATCCAAACACTAAATGAAATATAAACCATACACCTATTCAATACAGGTAATCCTGGATGACAAAACTGGACTGCACAACAGATTTCATTGTGGAAATATTTTTATGCTCACATACCGGATTGTGTTGTCTGATGATCCGCTGACCACTAGACGATCCCGATACTGTAGACAGGCAATGCCTCGCTTATGACCATTTAGAGTGCGCACAAACTCGCAAGTGCTGGTGCTCCATACCTACAGAAGGCAAAAAAAAAAAAAAAAAATCAATATTTTAGAAACCAAAAGCCTGGGGCCAATATCTACTGTGAACCCCCTCAAAAGAAAAAAAAAAACTTATTT
>JAPQRP010000002.1:24335950-24353021 GCA_037367295.1 Apogon hyalosoma
TGTTTGTGTTCTAACAGGGTCTGGGATAAAAACAATAAGGACTAATTGAGAAAAGAGTTTAGATTATGGGATCAGTTTCAATGCACTGGTTCGTTTGGTTTCAGTTATTATCTTTTGTTACAAAATGCCTCAGTCTATTTATTGTACATATATCAAAGGATAAAAACAATGATGTAAGAAATGCAAACTTTTATATTTACTTTATACTTTTAGTGGCTGTGAAAGATGCTTTGATCGATTTAGTCATTTCTAGTATTTCTGGTTTGCAGGTGATTATTTGTATGTTGTTTCTATCAAAGTTTTTAAGAAGTAAATGGAAATTTACCAGAGATACAATAAATAACTAATCATGGTGATGTTATTTAAAAACACTCTCAACACTAGATATTGATAATATATTAGCATAAAGAGTGATAGGACCTTGTATCCTCCGGGATCTACCAGGCCAAATCAGTATATCAACTACGTATGTAAACTGTGAAACTCTTTTCCATAACAATTTATTTGTTTCTTGGAGAAATTAAGTGCTGAGCAATATTCATCTTGAACTGCTGTGTAAGCACCATCCCAAATGAATACAGCTTGTAACTACGTCAGTGTATGAGTATTTTGTCTAACAAATATGATTACTAAGCTAACTGACGTCTTGTCCACGATCACTTTGACCCGTGTAATGATGTTAGCAAGCTAACGTTAGCCATTCCGACTAGCCAGTTAGCTTTTTGAGATAGCGAATCGTTTAACGAGGACAGTAAACTGCCTGTTGTCCGAAAACATAAAGAACAAATCTATTAAAATGTGACAGTTTTCAGTTCCGATAAATAGAAGAGCTACTTTCGTCTATCAACGAACTGTATCGGTAAAGAAATCGCTGTCCAGTATACGTAGCTTTTTAGCATGCTAGCTATTAAGCTAATTGCTACTTTGCTAATCGTGGTTGTACTATACGAATGAAAAAGCAACACTTCCTTCTACGCACTTGAAAAATATAAACAGACGAGGAGCACACTGTTGGGCTTTTAAATATATTTCTTACGTTGAAAACGCCAGTGACATGATCCAGACATGTATGACTATGTACTTTACCTCATTATAAATTAGGTAAAATAACATATCCGTAAATTTACGAGGTTCATTGCCTTCTAGTCCGTGTTAGCTAGACGGCTAAGTATCAGACAGGGCCCAGTTAAAGTGGCGCAGCGTCACCGCAGTGAACGCTACCCCGAGAATCCTCGGCTGTCTTCGCCCGACGACTTTACATCAACCTCTGAAATGGCCCACATTTTAGAAGATTATGTCCAAGAACCCCATTTGTTACATTAATGTGCTACTGACGTCTTTGTCTTTTCGATCAATCCGACCGGTATACGCAGCATTCTTAGCCAAATGTATCGATAATTTCAGGCCCTCTCTGATTTCTGGTCCCCCCTCCTTTCTCCTCCTCCTCTCCCGACAAGCCGCTTCAGTCCATTGCTGCCGTCGAATCGAGCCTCGGCGCTGCCCTCAATTTAGAAATGATAATGAGCACTTCGGGTGTTCAGGATGCCATATCGAAATTTATCTTACCATCAGTTCCAACGTTTTGTCCTCCATCTCCGGCTCCATGTTGACGATCCCCCCCGAAACTCGCTCTGAAAATGGAAACCCAGCCCTGCGTCGGCGGCCCGCAAATGCAGAGACGTCATTCACTTCGCTCAACCACACAGCTTTGGTAGGGCAGTGTCAAAGGGGTGGGTGGGGGGTGCGAACGCCCATGCAATGAAAACCACGCTGATTGGGCCGATTTTGTCAAAGGAGGCGTGGCTTCATAGCTGTGCCTTTTATTGATTGGCTTACCGTGCTACCAAGGCTTCCCTGGTGACTCCCCCAAACAAAAGGGCAAATGGATGAAGATGCTGTTGCTATCCTGAACAGGAATACACTCAGGCGAAATCAATCATCCGCATAGCTTTGCTATGAGATGCTGCAAGATCTTAGGTATTTGACTGTCATGTGTATGTAAGTGTGTGTGTTTGGGGGGGGTAATGATTACACTCAATAAAACCAATACAGCTGTAAGGTGTTTCTGATCCACAGGACATAGGCAGAAGTCAGCAGTAGAGTTCTCGATCAGTTTGAAATTAGGTTTTGGTTAATTCAGTAAATTGCTGAGTGGTTGCATTATTTTAGCAAACCCAGTCATTTTTACATTTCAGAAATACACAAAGTTAATCACAGGAGACAACATGAGCATCTTTAAAGACGAATCATCCGATTAGTTGAGTACAATTCAAAGCCACCTCAAACATAGGTATCGTCTTTGTGTGAAACAAGCTGTTCCGACTGTATTTTATTCAAATGGGTAGATTTCATAACCTTGCCATTTAGGCACATGTTTGTGATTATCCTTGGCACGATCTTTGGTGACACTTTACTACAAACTAGCCTAACAAAATGTCAGACAGCTTTACTTATTTGACCAAAGTCCATGGTGCCATTTTGAGAAACCAAGTTTAAATGACGAGATGCTCAGGATGTTTAGTTTTATATGTAATGCATCTGCATCAAAAACCATTTAGTTTGCACGCCAATGATACTGTCAAAAAATCCATTTATAAAACCATCCGTCACTGAAATGTTTGTATTCTGTTCCTTCAAAATCAGAGCCTTTTACTCCAATGCTATACTACTGGCTAATGACAACCTCTACCAAAATCAAATAAGTTTGAATTCTGATCTGACATATTTAGATATCGTAAGCTGGACCTTAAAAACTTATACAACTGTAATTACTGAAAATCAGCCATGCATATGTATCACATCATATTCATCTGATGAGAAAAGTGGAGAAAAGGTCAGCTTTTCCAGGAAGAGGACAAACACCACAATTATTGAGACCACAGCAGATGAGGAGGTAGCAATGGTTTTCAGCAGTTCAAATTTAATACTTTGTCCCCCTTTCTCTACAGAAACCCAGGTAAAAAAAATCCCCCACTCTCATAAAATACAACAGCAGCAGTTACCAGTAAAAAAATGAAATGCAAAAAAAGAAAAAGAGAGAGAAAGCATAGAAGAGAGAGAGAGGGAAGGGGCATGATGAGGCAAGGAAGGAAAATATATTTTCTATTTCTGTGGACTGAGCCCAAAGTTCATCTTTAAACCAGGTTAGGGGCAATGAGGAATCTGGGAACTTGCTGTTGTGTTCATTCAAAATGGAGGGGAGGAGAAAAAAAAAATAAGAAAAAATGAGTCGAGTCCAATCCAACTAGGGGAAGGAACCAGCACTCTAAGGCAGGGATTTATTCAGGAAGGGCTTTCTCCCTCTCTGGATGAAAGAAAATCTCACTCCTCTTCAGCCTGTGTGATGTATTTTGTCATGTGTACAGATGAATTGTATGTGCAAGTTTGTGTATGCAACAGGTAAATTGGAAGGTGTGTCTGTCATATATATGGTCAACACAGTTGCACCTCTCACTTGCTGCAAGAGAGGTGGCATTTTTCTTTCCTCATTTCTTCATTCATTCCTTTGCTTTTCTTTTTTTTCTCCCAATATCAGTCCCCGACTACCTAGTAGTCATCCAAATCAAAGAACTCATCGTCCTCTCCTTGATACTCCATGCCCTGGAAATCCACCCTGTACCGCAAGATACCTGAAGAACAGAGATAATAACTTGATTGAGAGAAGTAATGTAATGGTGGCCTGCTTATGCCATCTTTTATCAGACTAGTGCAGAATTAAAAGAATTAGGCAAGGACAAATTAATCCTCATTAACTATGGCACAGTGAGTATAATCCAACATGAATACATTGCTAAAATCCTGTCTTTAAGTACTAAGATAAGATTTATTTCAAGTGCTATGGATAATTTTACAGGTACTTTTCAGAGATCTTTTTTTTTTCTTTTCTAATGTGTTCAATGCACATTATTAAACATACAGTCATTACACATCTAGACAAAATATTTTACAAATTCTGTACACCTAAGACTTAAAACGTAAAACACATTTGTTAAGTGATATTGGATTTCTCTACGAAAGCTTTCAGGTGAACAAAATCTTTAATTCTTTGGATTTTTTGTCAATTGTCTTAAATCTTTACATTTTCATTATTGATGTTCGTTATGTTATTTCATGTAATGCCCTTCACAATATATTTCGTAATAATGTCCAACAATAATCTATGGCTTAACTTATTTTGTTTAGAACATAGCTCCAAGAGCTTGTAGGACACAAAGAAACAAACATCCATAGATACTTAAGAGGTCTGACCCTCTGTGGCTGAAGGGCAGTACACCTACTCATTTACAGCTGAAGTACATATGGACATTCAACTGTTTCTCTATTTTCCATGTACAAATGTGCAATTCCAGAATTAAGAAACACTCCATGCTCACCCCCAATGCCTCCAAAGCCCTTGACAAACTGAGACCCTTCCTGGCTCTTGTCTGTGACTATCTCCAGCGTGGCTCCAAATTTCTTATAGTTATTAGCAAACCACTCCAACAGTGGCATGCTCTCAATCAGCTCATGTTCCTGCCCCGTCTACACATGAGTGAGGAACATATGATAACATGAGTTTAGAGTCATAAATCAGTGACAACACTTCTGTCATATTGCTGTGACCATTACCTCCTTGTCTGTGAAGTGAGACTTGTCTTTTTCCTGTTCTGGCGTTAAGTACAAAGTCTTTTCATCTAAAAATGATAGAGAAAACATTATAGCATCAGACCATTTTATAGCCTTGTTTTTCAGCAATGTGACAGACACATATGGTGCTTTTACCATTTTCTGCTCCGTTGCTCTCTGCCCCGTGCACACGTAGAATGTAACGCATGGTGTCTAAGTTCTCGTAGACTATGAGGATCTCCACTGCTCCCATCTCCAATGCTTTGAGTGTGTCTTCCACACCAAAACAGTACTTCCCCGTATCCTGACTGATTTCATCAAAGTACCGCCCTGTATAGTGGGGCCAAATAAGGCAAGAAAACATGTCAATTTTTTTTCCTGAAACAATATAAAGAAAAACTCCTGTCCTTTTGATCTCTTTGAGGTTAAAATTTCCAAAAGTTGTTTCATTGGATTATTAAGACCACCCACCTATGAGCTTCTTCTCCTGGATGAACTTGACATTAGAAAGAACTTCTGCTGAGAGCTCTATCGCCTGGTTGAAACCATTCTCTCCTCCATAGGAGATGTCAACCAGCTTCAGCACCTTGGCCTGTAACCTCTGTACAGAAAAAAAGACAATTTTAACAAACTGTTAAAATGCACAGTGATTATCTAAAGCAACGCAAGTCATCAATGTAGCAAGTTAACATTAGCAATATGAAACCTAAACCTCAGTCATTAACTATGCCAATATGATAAGAGGTAAATAAAAGAAACATGCTAACAAAAATTACACATTATGCAAAGGATACTAATCCTACTTCAGCATTTGTATAAAAACCCCACAAGATTATTCAAATATTACAAGTGTTAAGGCTGGTTTCCTGAGGTTTTGGTAAACCCACAGAATAACCATCATTTCAACACAATACTTAAAGCTGTGTATGACATTCAACACCAATTTTTCATCAAATCTGTAAAACCCGAGTGATAGCCTAAGTATCACGAATCTGTTAGTCTTTCCGTGATTACGCACCTGAATCGCTTCCCTCACGGTGAACAACTTCGAAGTGTACTCCACCACAAACACTCTATTTGTTTACATACCAAACCGAAACCTAAAAAAAAAAAAACCTCAGTTTTTTTTTTTTCTTCTCAGAATTCCACATAGCCGCAGTATGGCTGTAGCAGCAACAAACACGGGAACAGCTTCACCGTTTCTTACTACTGGGGCTGCATGGAATCCCAAAAAACCCCCAAGTGACAGTTTTGTTTAGGTTTCCGTTTAGTGTGTAAACAACTGTTTGTGGTGGAGTACACTTAGTAGTTGTTCACCGTGTGGGAAGCGATTCAGGTGTGTAATCACGCAAAGACTAATAGATTTGTGATACTTAAGCTATCACTTGGATTTTACAGATTTGATGCAAAATTGGTGACAAACGTCATACGTAGCTTTAAGGATATGTGCAGATTATTCTCAAATATTTTTTAACCGCTCTTCTTTCCCTTGCATTTCCATCTGATTTTGTTATTAAAGTTGTCAACATCACACTCACTGTAGTGAGCAAAGTACCCATACAGTACTAGAGCATTTTACAGAGTGCTGCATTATAGGTTGTTTATGGCCACTGTGTTGATCATCTTTTAAATTTGAAAAGACTAGATCTAGAAAATAGTGATGAACTGCAACTACTATGGTCAGTCTGAGTCTATCAGTTATCATGATCCACAGTTATATACACAGTTCAAAGTGTGTTTTACAGAATGGTACTGACACAGTGTACACCTCTTCCTCACCTAGTTTCTTAATTGTGTGGAAAATAAACAACTGATATTATACATGCAATATGCAACTAGTGTTACACTTTGTTGACATAAACAGACACACACTTACTGGGTCAAACATGTCAGACTGGCTGAGCTCGGTTTTGAAATCAGCAGACCCAGCCAGGACCATTCCTGCCACATTGACTTTGTCATTGGACACAAAGAGCTGGACAGCCGTCTCAGCTACTTTTCGCACATAGTTGTGTCTCTTCTCCATTCTCAGACGAGCAAAACGCAGAGCTGACTGTCCTCCTCTGCCTGAAAGATAAAAAGTCAGTGACTGAAATGATCTTTAAAAGCCAAGACAAATGACCCCAAAATACTACAGAGTAATAATTATCCAATGAGCTTTGATACATATATGATCATGTCACAAGATGTGTTGTGCAAGTACCGTGCTTTTTAGGTAGGTCCACAGTGAACTTGTGCAGCACCTCTCTGGTGTTGCCCTGCAGTGTGCCAAAAAGTGCCCCACTACCATCGATCACAATGAAGCCAAACTTACTATCGTCAGAGAGCAGAGCTGTCAATGCCTGTGAAAGTAATGAAGGAAGAATGAGTGAAGATAATGTAACAGAAAGCAAACCATAAAGACAACCACAAAACAAGAAAAAAGCTCTCACCTCAGTGTGGAACTTGTTGTCACAGAGGTACAAGGAGGTGTTGATTGGCTTAAAAGGCTCAAAGTCAATATTGACTTTCTTCTCCTTGCCTTCCTCTGTCACAATGGTGCCACAGTACACAACCAAACCATTGGGTGGCACTGGCAATAGAGAGGAGGTAAACAATATACAATTAGATGAAGTGTTAGAAAAGAAGCATCAATCTACAGTTTGTAAGTGAAAGGAAAAAATGGTTACCAGCTCATATTTAAAGAGAATCTATTGTGGATCAAATTGGTTACTCTGCAAATTTTACTTTTTCTAAGAGACCTCAATATTTTCTGGTTTTCTTATGTTTTATACAGACTTCAGAGCATACACTAACAAAATGGGAAACAGACAATACACTGAAAATCTACTCTGTCTGTAAATATCCTGTTAAAATAATTCTAACAATTCTACAATAAAGCTTCACAGCATGCCATTTATTATTTTCTTATTTACATGCTCAATTTGAAGGGGAGACATTGTCATAACTGACTATGTCTATTCTATAAATATTCATACTGATTAACAGGTCATCAGTATTCAATGAAGAGTAATCAGTTATATGTAAATGTGTGTGTTAAGTTAATCGAGAATCAAACTGTCTATCTGGAAACATCAGTCATGTTCTTACCAATAAATATTTAATCCAGCTGCCCAAAAAATGTCAATACTGCTTAAATGTCAAACAATGCACCAGATCACTGGTATACCCACTTTAATTTTTATATACAGCCACTCCTTAGCATGGCTGAAAAAGCTTTAAGGCTATAATAGGCAGAAAATTACAAAATATAATATTCTACCTTGCTTGAAGCCCCATTGAACATTGTGTAGTGTGGTGACTCCTATTTAGCGCCTAAAATTCATACCAAGGGGTACAACTTGTTAACACAACGATTAACATAACTAATACTTAGTTCTGAAAAGGAAGCAGTGCTGAGGGTGTTAGAATAATAATTCTAGTTAGGTTTTTATTTTGTTGTAGTTTGCTTAATGAAATGTATTTACATTCTACTGAAGTTTTTGTATGAATTTTCAGGTTATACATTTTTTAATGTCCCTAATGTTAATGATGATATTAAAAGTTAATCTATTCAAGGAAATTATGTCACAAATAGTTAGTTATGCTGCCTTACACTACACTGCATGAAGGTCAGCAGGTTTTGTATTTGAGTTTGTGATGTGTTGATAACACATACCCTTATTGTACAATTTTAGTCTTTGCTGTACAGAGGTGATGGCCCCAAGTACAGAGAGCCTGTTGACTCGGCTCTTGATGTTGGAAGCAGTTCCAAACTCATCAGCCAACATCTTGGCCACTCTGGATATCTGGTCCTTTGGAGGGATGATCAGGGAGATCATACTGGTGCCATTACTATAGACAAAAAAAAAAAAAATAAAATAAAACATCTTTTAAGTTTTCACAAACATGCAAACTTTAACCAAAGGCTATATACATATACAAGATGCTACAGGATATGGCTTCTTACAAGACATTATTAAATCACTGCTTAACAAACATGCTGTCAGAGAAGCTTTACATCAACACTGCTATCCATACTGTAGCACAGCAATACAACTAGTCACATTTCTTTACTGCAGCTATCATTTGTTACATGTACAACCAATACACTTTCCTACTATTCTGATTCATTATACAAACAAAACCTTGGTTGGCAAAATATCACCTTGACAACATGTGAGGGACAAACAGGGTGGGCTTTCAGTTTACAATCTCTGTCCTTGAAGCTATGAACTGAGTGTGAAGTTTCACCGCTCCACACTTACTGCTCATAATGAATCTGTCTCTCAGGAAACGCATTTCTGTACACAAGCAAGTAGCAGCTTTTAGATGAATATAGGGCAAATGGTCAACTGTGTGACATGGCAGGCGGCAGAGCACAGGGCAGCAAATTCTGCGCAACACTAGACGACAAGCTGTCGCAGAGCAAGCTATTAGCAAGTATAGCAACACCCACAACTCACATGTCCTGTTTGATAATTTAACAAGGCCACCGAGTCTAACCGGTAAACCACTGACTAGAGAGGGATTTACATCTAATCGTTCTGACCGTTAGTTATTCACGCTTTATTCTTAAGGGTTGCACAAGGTAATTTACCCAGTAGACTCTTAGCTTGATTCCAACACTCGACATTAGACTCACTTTTAAACAGACTAGGTAACAGCTGGAGGTTGTGAAAACTGTTCATCGGATCATGTGGGGTAACTGTAACTATTGTAAGCTAGCCGGCCTCCCTTTCGCATCAACGTGCTTTCTTGGGTAAGACACCCATGGCGGCCTCTTTACAGAGATGACGTCTGTTAGCGGGTTTCGTTAGCCGCACAGCTAACACAACCACTGCTCGCTGTGTAAGACTAAAGTAAGTCTTCCGAAATGTCATCCATAAAGCAAAAACATAGACAAGTATAAAATAAACTCTTCCAAATAAACCCAGTATTGTCACTTACGGAGATTAAAATGCGACAACAGTAAGCTAGTGCTAAAATGTATTAGCACGCTAATAGCCGGGGCTACTTAACAAAGCTAAGTTAGCGGTGCTAGGCTACCACTCCCAAATTTGGCCCCACTTACTCGAGCTCCAGCTGTTGCCGTGGTCCACATACACCCTCACCAAAATCCATAAACCATGAGACAGTTAGTGCGGACACTGTATCAGCAGGCAGTTCAAACCGATTACTTACCCACGAGCTGCTTCCAAACTTTTAATCAGCTTCTTGATTTTCCATATCTCCACGTTCCTGTCCGCCGCGCTGGGGTCGTCCGCCATCTTTCTGCTGTAATCGCTTCAGCACCTGAAAAACGTGAAAAAGGAGCAAAACATAAGGGGTAAACCGAACAGAGATCGAGTTAATGTATAATTCTTGTGGAATAAGTCGGACAAAATATCAGCAGCAAGTAGCCGGACTAGATACCTCTCCAAACCAGCGGCACGGTGTCTGTAAAGGCACCTGACCACTACTGGCAGCTGGACTGACCGTGAGGAAAAGACCCTATCCGGGCTGCTTCAGTCAGTACAGTGCGCGGAGAATCACAGGCCTACAGTCTGCTAGGCCCTAGCGTCCACCCTGTTCTTATCTAATACGACCTACTTTCACCTCCAAGTTCCCCTGGAAACCACACGGAAACCAACCTTTAGCTTTTCTGGTGCCGAATTTATGCCAGGATAAAATAAAAGTTACACGGTACCTGCCTCGGACAACGCCGCTCCGCTCCGCTCTCTGTCTGTTACGTCGAGTCGGTGGTCCGAGAAATGACGTTGCCTTCCCGACCGGTTTCTATCTCCTCCACACTGCGCGTGGTGCCTTCGACGGGCTCACATGTGGGAGGTGGTTATAATTATGGCGTTCCCTTCCTGGAAACCACATAGAAACCAATTGAATTTCTCGGCCACTACGCCAATCATGATACTCTAAATCATGATTGGACAGAGTCTGAAAACATCGCTCAAAGCTGGGCGGACGTTAGACCCTGTACTTTATGGGACTTGTAGTACAGGTGATGTGGCTCAACTACAACGGTTGGACGGATAATTTGAACACAACTTTTGAAAGCAATTTACTTTTTAATTGCTATTTATATAGATATATGTATTATCCATAGTATTTAAGTTTGGAGATCCCAGTAATTTATCCACTTTATTGTTATGACTCATAATATCACAGTTTACCGCTATAGTGCGACCAACGACCTCTGGTGGCCACTTTGAAAACTTGCCATGTAAATTAAGCCATTCAGCCCCAGGCGAACGAATTAAAAAAATAAATAAATAATAAAAAAAAATGAACCCCACTTTTTTTTTTTTTTTTTTTACATTTGCATGATTTGGAGATTTGTCTTTGACTTCTGGCATATACATGAGTAAAGAACAGACGATATAAACATACAGTATGTGTGCGTAGTATACCCTAAAAGCATTGTTGGGATATTTTTTTTAAAAATGCAACAAAAAGTATAATCTGTCATTTGTTTATTCTCTTCTACTTTTACTCAACTGACACAAGTATTAAAGAATATATGCCAGTCTTTTATGTAACACCCTGATAAACAGAGGCGGTTGTTACTGAATGTCATGTTACTTGCTCCTGACACCAGTCAACAAGGTGAGTCTGGTCCTGATGTGGTCCTGGGCTCATATCTAGATCACTGCATCCCCGTCCTGTGTTTGACTTTGACCCGGTCCATAGAGGACTGAGGACTAACCAACTTTTACACAGAGTAAAACAAGACATAAAACCTAAGACAAAATGTCTAGATTAAGTTGGAATCAAAACCCAAATGCCTGGGAAGATCCCCGTCTTCCGGCTCAGGGAGTGGACCATGACGGGTTTTACAGTTATGAGGGAGGTCCTAATGAGTCTCAGAAGGCTGTGCAAAGACAAGAGTGACTACACTGCTTAAAGTCAGTTGCTTAGTCCAGCTGTGTGCACATGCCTGCTATGAGGGCAAAAAACGCCTGTTATCCCTCCTTAGATCTTATTCTAATGCTTTCCTTCCCCCTCCACTTTGCAATTACATGATCCTTCTTGGGTCACATGAATATTTTAAGGCCACTAAGGCTCTGAGACCTCTTTATTTTTGGTGGCCTGAATTTCCGTTTTTTTTTTTTTTTTTTCTTTAAATGATCTTGGAACTCTTCCGCTGCTACACTCAGTCAGTCAGAATGTTTTGGCTGAGTAGATACCATGTTAAATGTCATAACTGAGTCATGATCTGAGTTCCTCAATACACGCTGGGATGACATGTTGGGTTTACACTTTATATAGACAGTGCACTGAAAGACCTTTTGCTCCTCAGAGGAACAGCTCTATTTCTATTTGTGTTTTTTTTTTCCCTCTACATTCACTCCATTCTTTCTCGTTGCCCTGTGACAGGTTGTTCCTGCAAAAAAAAAAAAAAAAACTGACCCAAAGAGTAAAGGAGATCATTAAGCTGGTTATTACACATGCATATTTTACACTCTTTTACGACAAAATGAAACCAAAGCATCGTTTAGTTTTAAGTTTGAGATAAAAGATCAGGAAACAGAGCATCTTTCTAGTCTCTGTTAGCAATGACTCACCATGTCATTTCCATATGAATCATCAAATTTATAGGCAATGTATATGCAGAAACTCTCTAATGAGTTCTGGGACTAATTAAATAGTTATGTGTGAGATTTTGCACATTTCTTTTGCCAAACCTCCATTACATGACTGTCAAAAGTTTAATTACAAAAGGAGATTAAAATGATTTCACAATGATCAAATATTAATACAGCTAGTGTGATCATTTCTCTTGGCCCTCATATTTCTTAATAATAAGCTGACTTGTGTGGGATATTTTTCTTCCAGTATCATTTGTCTGTAGAAGACTTGACCTCAAGAATGCTCAAGATTGTCTGAAGTTTGCAGAAAGTGCCCAAAAGAAATGGATGCTTTATAGCAGACCCGGGCATTATGGGGCTGACCCTGACTGGTCCGCATGAGATCATTGGCAGATTAAAAGTCAATGGAAGTATATATCATTGTAATAGATGTGACCAATACAATGGCACTGCTCTTATTTTGAAGGATCTGCTTAATTAAAGTTTTTTTGTACGTACTTTCCATATTTAGCATAAGGCTTATGCACCGATTGGTTTGTTGGTCACTTTCAGCCCATGAAGATGTCACAAGGTTCCCCCAGGGTCTTAAAAAGTCTTAAAAGTCTTTAATTTACAAATCTGCATTTAATACCTTAAAAAAAGTCTTTAAAAGGTGTTAAATTTGTTATGATGGGTCTTAAGTTATGTTGCCATAAACTTGTTCGCTGTATTGCGTTTAAATGTGTCTGTTAAATGTTCAAGCTCCCAAGAACGTAACGTTAGTCTACATAGGTCCACCCGTTCCAACCTGAGAATTTAGACTGAAATTAGGAGCCATTATCGCTAACTTTGCAGCCCCTGGTGAGAAATAATCGCAGAATATTCAGCCCAACACACGTGCAGCTGTTAGTCATGCCGCACTGCCTGAGAAAGCCGACTTTGGGAGCTAGTAAGCACGGAGTAAGTGCAAATTTAATAATGCCTGGATGGAGAAAAGCTCATTCTCCACCTGGTTGACATGAGTTTTCCTAAATTCTAGGAGTCATGAATTTTTACCAGTATGGTTGAGAAACAGGCTGTGAAATGGCCATTAAATTATGTCCTAAGTAGTCTTAAAAAGGTCTTAAAAGGACTAAAATTTAACTTGTAAAACATGTAGGAACCCCGTGTCAGCTAACGCCAATAAAAGAAAGATTGATTCAGAATGCAGAGACTTTTACATGACACGGACTTCTAAGTATTTCTTTACTGAAGTCAGAGGTAAAGAAAAAATATGCAAACAAACAAAGCTGGATGCATTTATTGTTTTTCATGTAAAGTGGAGCTGGTTTTGCACATTTTCGAAAATGTTTTTGTGAATATTCATTAAATAGTTGTATTCTGTGCTCCACATTTTCATTTTTTATGTAAGTTTTTATATACACAGAGCTGCAAGTGTATTGGTCCGGCCCTTAACAACTGTCAGAGTTTCTCATGTGGCCCCATAAGAAAACTAATTGCCCACTCCTGTTTTATAGTGTCTTAATTTGTCTGATTTTACATCACACAGACATTTCCATTCAGAGACGCTGCAAAGAACAACCCTACATTACTCTTTAAAACCCCTTCAGCCTTGGACGCGGTGAAAAGTGCCTCAACGCACCCACTCAGTGTCCCATGACGACATATAGAGTTACAGCAAGTGATATCCTTCAATGGACAAGAAATTGATACACGCAGCTCTCCTCTTTCCAGGCATGCACAATGAAAGGATTGTTCACTTTTACTTTTCTGTGCACCTTTCACTTTGAAACTAAGGGACGCAGGTGCTAAATTTAGCTGAAAGCGCCGGACCGGTACATAAGAAGTCAAAGAGATTACAGCAGAGGCCGGAGAACACGGGTTTAATCTGCACGTGTAAAGTAAGATGTTAAACATTAGCTCATGAATCATTAATTCAAGAGTGAAATTACACTCACACTAATTACTGAAGTTTGGTAGCTTCATTTAATTTGCTTTAGATCCTTTTACTTGCAAATATAAAGAAATAACTTCCATAGAAAGACTTCCAACAACTCCAGTGTGGTGTGTTACCCTGCCCGATTAGATACCGATTCACTAATAAGAAAATAAAATAATAACAGAGAACATTTGATGAGGCATGTAAAATATTACATATACTTAGACGGTTTAGTATTGAATGATTAAAGTAGATTCATTAATGGATTTAAGTGTAGATTTCTTCATGAGATATGTTAACCCCAGTCATATAACATAGGAAATTAAAGTGTGTTTCATGCGTTCACACTGGATAAGCAAAGTTTTGTTTTTTGTTTTTAACCCATAAAGACCAGTACTACTTTTGTCACTTCTCAAATGAATTTTTCTCTCTATTTAACCTTTCTTAAGTAATTTATCACCATTTATTACAATATTATCCTCTGTATTTTGCATTTTTTTTCACTGAAAATCAGGTGTTTTCCTGTATTGAATGTACCGATCATGTGGATGTTTGTAAAATATCAGATTATAGTTGAGGGTTATTATATCAGAAACAGAGAAAACTCAAGAAAAAGTGACTTTTTCAGCAAAGATACCAATAACTGAATGTAAAACAAATGTTACCATGGGCCTGATTTACTAAGATCACAAATAACGGGCGCAAATCTGCTTGCACGCACAAAAAAAAAAAGCATGTGCTGTTGATTTGCATGTCACAGGTGTTCAACTAAAATTGTGTGAACTAATGACAACAGGTGCAAAGTCTTGGAGAACACCCTGTTTAAACAAGGATTTTGCGTGCGCTACTGGTTGTCGTCATGGAGACAGTACACTGGAAAAACTGCTCTGGGATACGTCAGCACTAATGGCAACAGGACGCTGGAATGATCCAGACGCACGGAAATGTAACACTGGAGGAGTTTTATCATAGAAGGTATTGCATGACTCCTCCTTGTGACTGACCCCAAATCAGCCCCAAGTTCATCTAGAAGTTCTAAAATGGTGCGTAGGCCATACTTCTCAATTATTTTTTCTTCCGTCATTCCAAAAATGTTGAGATTCATTCCCTACGTTGCCTTTGGTTGTGCCTATGCCCCCTCCTCACCATAACAACTGCAGCTAGGTTTGCGCAAAACCTGCCTTTCAGACGTACTATAGATGCAAAATCAGCCACCACAATCAGTTTCAGGTTTGCTAAATCACATTTCCCAAGATGAATAAATATTTGCATCTACTCCTCCCAATAATGTTGCACATTCTGGCAGAAATATTTTTGCATATCAATGAAGGCAAACATGCTAAATGGGTTGCGTGAGCTATTTCGCCCATTTGAGAGATGCAACCCTCAGTGCGTCCTGTTACACAAGCTTCAACGTGTACAGTCAAGTTTGCACATGTTTTTACACGCGCAGACCGTTAGTAAACCAGGTCCCATGGGTTTTACTGGTGAATCAATGTTGTAGAAGATGACGGTGTTGCAACGTTGACTACAGAGCCTCTGAACATCCAAATGGGTCATATCTGATGACCGTGAAGAGATGAATAACTGTATTTTACACCAATTATTTACATGTATTGATAGGATTAGTGGATCAGAAGTCATGAAATATTTTAGATCAGTAGATGTTTTGGTTGCCGGTGGCTGTTTGGGTCTTTATGGGTTAATACAACTTACAGATATTATTGCCCCAGTTCTACTGTCAAGGTTCAGCATCTACAGATACTTACTGAAAAACAGAAAAATGTGCCTTACTGTAGCTGCCACGTCATCCACAGCATCATCTCTTCTGAAGAATTTAAGTTTGTTCTTTCAGTGAAAAAATCCACACTATATAGTGACACGAGCCTCCTAAATTTCCCCCCGAAACCCTATCATTTATCATCACCAGTTCAGCCTCCATGTCCATATATATTTTTTCTCATATCAGGAAACAGGCAGAATAAAAGTGCAGAGTTAACAGAAAACATTAAATGTTGCAAATCCATACAAATCACAGAGAAGTCGATTCACACCGGACTAATATTATCACAGGACTTCTGTGGTATAAATAGCACATGTGGAGGATTTGCAGATGATCTGTGCAATTACAACTTACCAGAGGTCCAAAGGTAATAACTAGTGCAAATACAGGCCTAAAGCACTAATTTAACATAAAAATTCACTTGTAATTATATTGATTCAGATATAAAACTATGCAAATGAATATAATTATACAAAAATAATGAAAATAGAAGGCCTGTTTTCCTTCATTTTAATTTGCATATGCATATTTGAATGTTCTTACTGTAAAATGTTTAAACTTTTAACATCCTTTTAACTGTATGTCCGTTATGCATGTCATTAGAGGACATCTAGAACCCGTCTCACAGTGAAACACAGCCTAAATATCATGTAAAACGTGGCTCAAACATAAGTCTTACCTTAAACCTATTCATAAATCAGTCTTTTGCTGTTTTTTATACTGTTATTTATTTGTGTCGGCTTGGTGTATGTTAAATTTGATTTTACTATTCTTTTTGTCTGATTGTGAATGAACCATGTTGAAGATGATTTTCTGTGCTGGCAGATTATAAAGTTTTCTTATTCTGATTCTGATCCTAACTCACCAGTGATGCAATGGATGTAAAAAAAATAATAATAATAATAACAAAAATAATGGTCTTATTGATTTTCACTCCAAAATCTTTAAAGTGAAGATAAATTTAACATTTATTATAATAATTATATGGGCGACACAGTGGAGCAGTGGAAGTGGTACAGCACGAAGGTCCTGGGTTCAATTCCAGCACCAGCCGATGGGGGTGGGACCTTTGTGGGTGGAGTTTGCATGTTCTCCCTGTGTCTGCGTGGGTTCCCTCCAGGTGCTCTGGCTTCCTCCCACCATCCAAAGACATGCACTGATAGGTTAATTGGTTAATCTAAATTGACCATAGGTGTGAAT
>JAPQRP010000002.1:24354120-24367591 GCA_037367295.1 Apogon hyalosoma
GTCTTGATGTCTAATGTGGCACACTTTCGGAAAAAAAGGCATATCGTTTCTCGTCTTTCAAAGTAGGCCTGTTAGAATCTCATAAACTGTGTAGATTTACTGTGTGTGTGTGTATTGGAGGTTTGTAGTGTCGATGAATAACGTAGCCTGTACAGATGTACAGCACTAGGTGGCAGCATTGGTTAATGAAAATATTTAACTGCTTCTACAATATAGTGTATGTTATTCTTGTTATCAAAGAAAATAACCTCCCAGGAGCTCATGTTGTTTGTATTACTCAGTGGGACACTCTGAAGTCAAGTCTATTTGTGAATTTGTTGAATTAATTTTGGTATGCAGTTTGTTAGACTTTATTAGGTTGCCATATGCTGGATATTTGTCTGTGTCTGCAGTGACTTGTTATTGTCTCAGAATAAACATCTGTTTGTGCACCGAGCAAGACGCTCAAGGAGTTCCCCAAAGGTTTCCCTCCAGTTCAAAATCTCTGGTGGTAGCTGGTGGTGCCACTGTCACTATTTGGCATGTTCAGGACAGCTACATCAAGAAAAAAGTGATAGATCCGTTTGTGCACCTGACTGCTTCCAAAATTGTCCAGTGCGAATGTCAGGGCCAATTCATCACCATCTGTCGACCATCAGGGCTGTAATGATCTGTCGCTTGGAAATGGATGGCACTAGCTGTGCCGTGGATGAGAGCTGTCCTGGCTGTTTCTTCCATCCCTCATTTCACCTGGTTGTCACACGTAAGCATTCAGATGAGAGGAGGAAACTGGCACGTTGTTGAAGATGAAACTGAAGATTTTCCATTATAACAAGAGTAGCAGACATGCAACTAAATCAGAGGAGATCTATCAAAGTAAACATTCTATTTTGTCCTGATTTTCTGGTCCAAAAACTTCTCATGACCCCAGCAGTTTGGGAGCTGCCAAGACTTCATTCAGAATCTCATTAGGTCAGAGTTTTATAAAATTCAAGGGGAGAATTTCAAAAAAGAGAATTATATTTTAGAAGTACACTGCATTCTCTTGGAGAATATTAGATGTGTATTATTGCTCATTATTGAACAATATAAACAATGTCTGAGAAAACATCTCTTCATCAACATTAATGCAATTATTTTAATAGAATAAACACAGAAATCTGTTGCACATTTTTATATAATATCATGCATGAGTTATTGATTCATTTGGTGCAACTCACATATATGTTATCATCACTAATTTGCTCATTCATCTACAAAAAGTATTGTGGAACTGGAGGTTGGCTGATATTTTCAGAATGTCACAATGTTCTCTGTGCTGTATAAACATACAGATTATGATGTTATAATAGGAGTGACAAAACATTTGTGCTGTCACTGCAGCATCTGTATATATGAAAGTGACCAGGCTTTGAGTAGAAGGAAGTGCTCTGTGTGTGTATGGTGTTTAGAGACAGACATGTGGGTAAGTTATGGAGAGCATGACCCAAAACAGATGCCATCCAGTTCGCTGGGCTCTAGTTTCCCATCTGCGACTATCTGTTAAAGTTGAGTTGAGGGGTGAAAGGACTGAACGAAGGTGGAATGTGGGACTCTGGGGTATTCAAGGACAGAGTCTTGCTTATCTCTAACAAGTTTCAGTGACTTATGAAGACAAAGAATGAGAGATTGAATCCATTTACCCACTCCCAGAAATAGGTGATATATACAAAATCAATGACATGGGTTCACAACCTCATCTTGGCCACATATCAGAGGGGAGGCTAATAGCTTTTAGTTTTCAACTCTTCACATATTAAAAACTCTGTAACACCCATTTATGTGACTCTTGTAGCCTTGCTGTCATAGACATGTTACAGCTTTGATGATTACCCTCCCATGAAAACTTAATTTGCTCTTCAGGGGCTGTAGTGTAGCTCTCAACAAGGATGAGGAAACCTTTGAACTCCTCAGAGGGAATTAAACAGCACTTATTCTCTATGACTAGCTAATCTGTGACTCAGTGTGTGTCTGTCTGTCATGCTCTCTTTCTCCGTCCTCTCTACTGAAAGAGAGGATCATAATCGTCAGCACTTCATTGACTTGCTTATGACTTAAACCGATCTTCTTAGAAGTTGCTGTATGGGTGTGAGAATGCACAACTGTTGGTGTCTTCCAGCCATCTGCTCAGTCTCTGTGAGCTTCTGGGGGACTGCAGCAACAGGGTTATATGTGTGTATGAGTATGAATCTGTTTTTTTTTTCTTTTTTTTTTTTTTCTTGCAAATCTCAGTATTGACATTCTTGTCACATGCTTGGCTCTTTCACTGCTCACAACAGAGGCAGAAGGAGATTTACAGATCTGCGTACCAATATTAAGTGGATTAATCAGGAATTTGAGAGCTGGGGGTGTCATAAATATGAATGAGGCCTTTTGAGAAATAGGGCAGGACATGCTTCATGTTCGCATAGGGTAAGCTATTAGGAGTTTATCAGCGTGGTGGATTAAGACCAGTAACCCCTATCTAGAGGCCAGGACACGCAGTCAACCTTAATGATGCATTGGAAAGGGGTTAAACCCAAAGGTAATATAGAGCAGCTGGCCTGCCTACACCACTGGCTATGATGCAATCTAATTGTCTTTCATCCATCAGCGAGCAGTGTGCCATGCAGTTATAATGAGACTTAAACCCTTTGTTATGTCTTATTGTCTGCCTGAGTAATGCAGACAAAAATTGAAAAGAGAAGCACATTTTTCGGTGCAGAATGTGCAACCTGTCAATATTAGCCTGGAGGACAGCGTTGTATTGCAGTCAACACATCCAGCTGATAAAACCTGGATGCCACCCATCACTCCCTGAGGAGAAATAACCAGATGCTCCCATCAGTCTCACAGCTTTCCCAGGCTTGCACAGTATGCATTTATGCCAGCAATCAACAAAAACAGAGGAAAATGAATGAATGTACACATTTGTACATGGAGAAAACACATATTTATGTAAGAAAGAAAGGAAATAAAACGTCCCACACGCAGATGTCTGGCAACATCTGTTCCATTAATGGCAGCCACATGAAGAAGCAGTGCACTTTTCTGCCTCCTTTCTTGAGTTCTTTTCACAGTTAACAAAGCAGTGAAAAGTGAAGAAATGTCTTGCATTGCAATGCATTGTTTCAAATGATTTGTTTGGTCTGGTTTTCACATAAATGTACATGAAATAGAATACCGGTGCTATGCGGTCGTGTGTCTGAACACCAGAGACTATGTTGTCACTCCCCATAAAAATCAAGTTTAAAGTTTGGTACATGCAGTAATCCATGCCTTCACTCAAGCAGTGCCACTTTAAACAGGTCTGAAATCATTGTATCAAAGCTTCCACCATGACAATGTCACAGATAGAGTGATAGGGGAAAAAGAGGGATGAAACATGGGGAAAGATAGTAGAAAACTGATTTTCACCACACTCACCACAGAGGGGGCATTATCAGTTGAATGGCTTTAATATATCATATTAAATTAAGACAATGGTGTGTCTGATGAGATGAGCTTACTTTTAGGATGATAATGAGAGTGATCAAAAGTTGATCAGGTGACATTCATAGAACTGAAAGTATAATTACTCTTAAATGCATTACTTGCACATATTGTAACATAAAGGTAAGTAATTTAAATCATTTTTAAAACGAGCTACACTGCAGTTCTGTTTCTGTAGGAATACACATGCATAAGTTTATTCTACGTAAGAGTTTTCATATCAATATAAAGCTATTGGTTGTTTATTTGTTTATCTTACCTGGTAAAACCAAAACATGATGAACACCATAAAGACACAGTTTCATGAGAATTGGAGAATCCTAAAAAAAAAAACAAAAAAAAAAAAAAAACAGAAAAGACTGCAAAAAACTGTGTACCATACTTACAATGGAGACCGTATTCATGGTGGCCAGTTTGTTACTATGTTGGTTTGGTTTTCTGAGAGGAAATATGGATATTAAATATAAGTGTTGAGAGACCAAGATCCCATGGCAGAGAGAAATGCAGAACTTCCAAATATGGCTACTTTATCAGTATTGTCATCCTGGTTTGTAATTGTCCCAAGTGTTTCATATGTTTATGCTCCACTTCAGCTTTTACTGCCTCCCTGTGATATGTGTGATGCTACACCACTTGGTCAGCAAGGATAATGACACCACTGAAACCTCCTGTTTCTTATCTATAGAGAGAGAACAGACAACATCACTTGAACTGACTGATAGACAGGAAAACTGACTCTGATTGGTATTTGTAATCTCATGGTTTGCACATAGCCCTCATTTCCTCCTGAGGATTTGAGCTCATGTGTTCAAAAAGCATCAAGCTAACAAAGATAAGATAAAAAGAAACACATTTAGAAACAAACAACAAAGCCTCTCTGATACACCACCAACACATGTTTAACATTGTACAGAAAGCTTTGACTGTGGCTAATTCAGTAACATACAGTTTTTCCTGCTGCTTTGTTTATAAGTCAGTGAGTTATTTCCATGGTTAAGAAGCATAGATGAAGAGGCTGCATTATTTGGACTGAAACTGAACACATCCACACCTCCAACACACCTACACTTAAAAGGTCTCTCTGTGGAAAGAAGTTCTTTAATACTAAATCCTATAGTTTCACAACCTGAATGTGCTAATGCATCCAAGGCAAGAAAAATCTGCACCCAGGTTTGCAGTTTCAGCTCACTGTCTTTGCTTGTTTGTCTACAGGCTCCCTTCAAAATTTTACAACCAACACATCCAGCTTACATAAGCTGACTGAATGCTACCTACCCAGTGGGACAGCATGGATAAACAAATAGCTGGAAATTTAAAGCTCAAATATCTATTAGGGCAAAGAGATTTTTTTTTCTCAGTTCTTGATAAGAAAAACAAATGCAAAAAAGCGAGTCAATATTGGACTTGGAGCCAGCAGATTGTTGATGAATGGACTTCCTGCGATGATGATGATGATGATGCTTCATCTAAACATACCATCTAGAGCCAAAAACAGTCTTTGGTTAAAATATATAGTGTGCCCCACATCTCTTTGTGATGTGCCTATAAGAGACAGTAGTCCTGTAACACTTATGTTCACAGTATTTTACCAGCACTTGTAAAGGGAAGCTCTGCAGACTGTTTCCAGCAGTTTGGATCACAAGCACAGAGTTGGCAGTCTCACAGCACTCCACCTGGATCAAAAAAAAAAAAAATCTAAAAGACAGAAATTATTTAGGTTTGGAGGGGCTTAAGAATGGTCATACATGATTCAAACAAGACACACTGTCTCATCTGTATTTTCTCGTTCTTTCCTCTCATTTAGCTGTGTTCATGACATTTCTAGGTATGGATGTTTTATCTGGAGTTTGCATCCACAGCAAATAATGACTCTGCACAGGGTGTGATAGATGTCTCACTGGTCACAGGATCATATGTAAACACCCTCACCAAACAGGTCCAGTACAAACTGCTCTGTGAACACATACAAGTAAATGGGGGTGCTGCAGTTTTTCTGTATAAATAGGACATGATCTTTAGTACAGATCTGTGCTCCACAACAGCTGCTTGCCCGCTCTGTAATGAGATGCAAAATAAAATTTAAAAAATGCTTTGTCTCAGACCCCCACCCCCTTGCACAATACCCAAAGCAATACATTATAAACATGATCAGAATCATAAGTAATCTAAAATAGTTGAGAGATGTACATGTATATGCTTACAGAACAGTTCTGAACAGGTCTGTGTGATATATTACAGTAATGGACCGAAAGAGGAAAAGTTCAGAGAGCATGAGACATCATTTTCACACATGAATTGTCTACTAAAGTGTCCAGACATTCGCCTCGGTGAGAACCTTTGGGGTGTGGAGAGGTCTTTGCACAGTGGGTGGATTCTCCCATCATTAAAACAAGATCTTGATGAAAAGAAAAAATGAATGTGGCAATGGACCGATATGTGACTGTGCATAAACACTGCATGGCATAGATAGGAAGCATGATGAATGTGAACCTGTAATCAAAACTAAAGGAAGTCCAACAAATCGTTGACTGAGTGATTCTTTTTTTCCTGACTGTGTATGCAGTCTGTCTATGGGAAAAATGCAGTGACTGGTCATGTAGTTGTCTTCCCTCTTAGCTTTATTCTTGGTTTGCTGTAGGTATATCTGTCCATCAGACAATGCATGAAGCTGTGCAACAATCAGCAATCAGCAGCTTTGTTCTCACCACCACTTGTTCTACTCATTCAGTCTCCAGCTGCTGTTCTCTCCTATCAAAGTCTGAATAGTTTGGTCACAGATGTTCAAGCACTGTTATGTATTATGACTTCAAATGTTCAGTGTCTAAAAATTGCTGTTATTATATGTAGGATTAATAACAGAAATAAAATGCATTAATACATAAAGACCCAATCCTAGTTTCGTGGCAGTTCCTAAATTAATTTGTCTCTCTATTTCACTTTTCTTTAATTATGTATCACCATTTATTATAATATTATTCTCTGTATTTTGTGTTCTTTTTCAGTTAAACTCAGGTATTTTCCCATATTCAATTTATGCAGATTTCCTTGAAAAGTGTAGATTAAAGTTCACGATTATCATATCAGAAACAGGGAAAGCTGAAGAACAAGTGACTTTTTTCAGCAAATCTATCAATAACTGAATATAAATCAAATGTGTCCATGTACTGTCATTTGTCCGACTCCATGGGTTTTACTGGTGAATCAATGGTGCTGAAGATGACGGTGTTTCCACGGTAACTATGGAGCCTCTGAACGTTCAAATGGGTCATATCTGATGACCATGAAAGGATGACAAACTGCATTTTACACCAGTTGTTTACATGAATTGGTAGGATTAGTGGATCAACAGGTATTGAACATTTTAAATCAATAGACGATTTTGTTCGATGGTGGATGTTTGGGTCTATGGGTTAAGCATAATTAGTGAATAATTACCTGAAAACAAGCACTGTATTTTCTTAACTTTAGAATGATCTGTTTATATCTCAAGAGGGAGTGGATCCCCTCCACAGAGTCTGGTATGTTGTGCAGCCATGTTTCTGCAGTTGGTTATAGTGGACTTTCTCTTCTATTTTGATCCCCTTAACACCCAGTGTTAAGATGTATTACCATCACATACAATGTTCTGAGTATTAACCACAGTTATTATCCCTTAACTATAACACCCAGAGAAGACAAACCAAAGACGGGCTCAAACGGGAGCCATTTGAGGTTTTTTTTGTTTGTTTGAGTTTTTTTTTTTTTTTTTTTTACAACCACAGTCTCTTCTCAGGAAGAAGTGAGGGCATAGAGGTGTAATCTGTGATCTTACCGCTAGATGCCACTAAATATCACAACCTGAACTTTCAAATATCCAACTACTAAATCAGAAATCACATCTAAAAGCGGGAAGAAAAACGTCATAAAATTAGTGGATATTTTAAGATCTTTTTTTTTTTTTTTTTTTGCAGCTTTGCTTTATATTTTTTTATTATAAATAGAAATTTCCTTCATTACAATCAGGTTGTTAATTTAGTATGTTACTTTAGATATAAAATACAAACATGGAATACATTGTCCTAGAACATGTTAAAACGTGTGCGCTGTGTCCTTGGACAGGAAGGAGTGCCTGACAGCTGTCACTGAACTACAGTACGTGTGTATATATACATATATATATATATATATATATATATATATGTGTATACTACTGTCTTACAGCTGTTGAGATTGCCTCATTTTGTAAGAGCATATTTGCCACCACCCCCCTCACCCCCCTAGTGGCCAGTGCTGCCATGATAATCATTTTATGGAATGCAGGCCGATGACTATAAATTTGCCAACAGAGAACCAGTCACCTACCACAACATGCACAAACATACACTTCTCATGTTTTGCATTTTTTGAAATGTTATGTATGTATGTATGGGTGTCTGTGTTTTAGAACTATAGAACTATAAACATGAAATACACAGTGTCAGTGTGTTAGAAGCCATGGTGTGTTGCTGTGTCCTTGAACAGAGATGAGTGACTGACAGCTGTCATTGAACTAAATGGAACTCTTTTTTTTTTTTTTTTGCCTATTCCTATAGCAGCATTCATTCGTTCTCTGTCTCTCTCTGTCTCTCTCTCTCTGTCTCTCTCTCTCTCTCTCTCTCTCTCTCTCTCTCTCTCTCTCTCTGTCTTTGCTTCCACTGAAAGTACTGATTTTAACTGTCAACAACCCCTTCAGATTTTCTATAGATAAAACCCTATCCATGCTTATCACATCAGCTTCATTCCAGTTGATGTCCCCTTATCTTTGCATGTCGTACCACTGTTTGTAAAAAAAAAAAAAAAACATTCCCATCACTCTCTCTTCCTCCATCTGCTGGAGGTTGTATAAACACTTTCATTTCTGTCACCCTCCTTCCAACTCGTGCAGTGAATATTCACTGACAATATTATATTTCCGCTTTTTTGAGATTTGATGAAAATCTACAAGTTCAATCCTGTGTAGTACCATGTCAGTAAACCTCACTGTTCTATATCCAGCCAATACTGTATCGTTCATTTTTGAGTATCTTAACTCCTCCCTGTATCCTTTCAACCCTCTCTTTGAGGCTTCATCCAACTCTGTGGAAAAGCATGTGTTAGGTAGCCACACATAGGCTTTAGGAAAGAGCAGCAGCTGCATTTTCTGGCAATTTGTAATTGTCAAAGGATCTACAAAAGTTGAAAAAAGGGGTTCTGTGCAAAACTCATTCAGAGTCAAAGGTCCTAAGGTCTGTTAGGTCCAGGAGGGGTTGAGTTCAAGTCTGACTGATAAAAAACAGCCTGGTTGTCAAACTGTATTGACCAGCTGAAAACAGGAGGGACATTAGTTGATTAAATATGATAAATAATACATTTAATAGCCCAAAATAAAATTCCATAATCAGTGAGTGGTTAAAAGACCACAATCAACATCCAAAAAAAAAAAAAAAAAACATTTACATAGAGTTCCAGACATTTTAAGTGTATTATTCCAATCAATATGTTTGTTGGGCATCAAGTTTTTTTTTTTTGTTTTTTTTTTAAATTATTATTATTATTATTATTATTATTATTATTTTGGAACAGCAGTTTATATTACAGAGCATAACGTGTTTAATATCAAGAGAAGTTTTGGACCCACTGCCATGCACATTTTTATATAAATGTCAGTAACTACATACAGTTGTGCTCATAAGTTTATATACCCTCACAGAATTTATGATTCTTTGGCTATTTTTCAGAGAATATGAATGATAATACAAAAACATTTCTTTCACTCATGGTTAGTGGTTTGGTAAAGCCATTTATTATCAAACAAAAGTGTTTGCTCTTTTTAAAACATACTGACAACAGAAGCAATCCAAGTGACCCTGATCATAAGTTTACATACCCTAGTTCTTCATCCTCTGTGTTGGCCCCTTTAACATCAATGACAGATGTTAGTCTTTTGTGGTAGTTGTGGATGAGACACTTTATTTTCTCAGATGGTAAAGCTGCCCATTCTTCTTGGTAAAACACCTTCAATTCCTTTCAGATTTTGGGTTTTCTTGCATGAACTGCATGTTTGACACCTCCTCAAGATGGCTCAATGATATCGAGGTCAGGAAAGTCAGAAGGTCACTCCTTCACCTTCACATTTTTCCTGCAGTAGCCAGTGACAGGTTGACTTGGCCTTTTGTTTTGGGTCATTGTCATGTTGTAACATTCAAGACCGTCCCATGCACATTCAATCAGGGTATGTAAACTTATGAGCACAACTGTACATACTGGGAGAGAAAACATGTGAACAAATTGACAAAATAAATAAAATCAGGGAGAAGGGATTAGCTGAGGTTAGAAACTATGATAACTGCAAAAACAATGACAATAAGGTAAAGTCAAAGTTGCAATTCAGGCTTCTGCAAAATCTAGTTGTAAAGGCTGAATATCCTTGACCCATTTGGTCCAGAGTTGAACAAAAACAGTTTTCTTAAGACGAAGAGAAAAAGTAATCCTTTCCATTAAATAAATGGCATTCACTATATCTCTCCCCTCCTATATGATGGGGGATTCAGAAAGCAACCATCATTCGGTGTGTGCTTTTTTCCAGGCCATAATCAAAATATTAAACAAATATTCATCAGATTGCCCATCGCTAAAATCAGCATTCCCTAGAAATAATATGGGGAATTGCAAGGGTAAGTTAAATTCAAATATGTTTTTCAAAGCTTTATTAACCTCTGTCCAGAAGGGTCGAATCACAGGGCATTCCCAAAATATATGACGGGCATCAAGTTTTAAATGTAATTTTGTAAAGTTTTGTGGATTTTACACAAAACAATGAAAACCAATTGCTGAGTTGCCTCAATGTGCAACACTATTACACTGCAACACGACTCTATTTTAGCGAAACGCAAGAGCTTGATGCCACATTAGTTTCTTCAAACCATGCAGCCATTTAAAAGACAACTAACAGCACTAACACTCAAGCATCAAGTGTACTTTTGTGCCACTTATAGCAAAAATGACATAACCTACCTGCTCAGCTCATGTCAAAGTAACATAGCACATGTGTTGTTCTGCCTCCAAAGCCATCCTGCTGTTAAAAGAACATTTTGAAAATAGTGGACTGCAATTAAGCCAGTGAAAGCACAAAATGTAATGACAAAAAATAAGCCTTGACACACAATACATTCTGATTCACATGTTTCATAATTTTCACAAAACTTGAAAATGACTGTCAAATGGCACTTTGTCTTGTTCAGTATGAATATGTATGAATTAATCAGTGTTTAATTTTTGAGTTTTAAGTCACCCAGTTGTAGCTGTGTCACTGAGTGCATTTAATAAAACATAATTACATTACCCAGAACAGCTTGATGTAACATATCATAACATTACTGAGTTTAGACATAAATGAGCAAGTGCTTGATGGCAATTACTTTAAATAGGAATACTTAAGAGGCATCTCAAAAAGACATGCGAATTTTTCCTTGTCAAGCGGCCACATAGCCACACATACTGCGCCCCCTTTTACATGAATATCCAATCTGAGTTCTCCTACTCCTTATGATTGGGTGTTCATCAATCCAAAACAGTGCTCTTTGAAGTGGCTGCCCCCCTTCTCCAAAGCGCTTCAAAAGCTTGATATTACATCTTAAAAAAAAAAAACAAAAAAAAACAACTAAAACTGAGGAATGGTAGAGGGCAGTAAGACAAAATAAACTGCATTGTAAGAAAAGACTCAGAAACAGTCCTGTTATGTGCCTATAGAAGCTACAACAGATTCCAGTGTTGGGTTTTTGTTTTGCAAATATGACTTGTAGACCTCTTAAAACTGGGACTCATTTTGAACAGATATAAAGGAAGAAGGTGAAACACTGGGATAAAACCATCATATCATTGTCAAAGTAAAGTATGTTTGTCATGTCCTGTGGCCGAGTCAAAAGTGTCAGAAGCTTTAAGGTTTAGTAAGGAAAAGTAAGACTCATACAACAATAATCTCTCTAAATTATCATTTTGATTTCCTAAAAGATAATGTATGTACCTGTATAGACTCTGTCTTCTTTCTGCATTTCCTATTTTCAATTTGTTCTGTCAAGTTTGGTTGTTTCTGAGCATCAGCATTTAGGGAATATCAGTACTCTACAATAAATAATAGCATTTCATAAAGTTTGAGGGAGGACCTATGAAAACATAACAATTCTGGTGCAGATAAAGCAGGTGCATATTATTGTGTAATTATGGTGTAATTATTTGTGCTTTATAACATAACCACTGTTAAAGGAGTCATATTTGGCTAAACCCACTTTTATTAGTCTTTGGTACATTTATTTGTGAATTTGAACCCTTCAGGTGCTACAAAGCTATCTTTATATTAATTTTGGTAAAAACCAAATAGATTTCTACAATCCATTTTAGTTCCTGCTTAATTTGTTGCATCTATAACTAGTTATGCCACGACATTTGCACAAATAAGGTCCAGACTTCTGACAAACATTTCTCCGACTACACCATAATTGTTTGTCAGCAGCAGTGGTTGTAGTAAAAACTGAAAATATGTTCAAACTTTGAGCCAGTTACCTAAAATGTTCAGCTGTTGGTTTTATTAATGAACATAAGTGGCTGAATAGGACAGAGAAGCACGGTCAACAACCTGGAGGGGGTGGGGCATTTGCATTTGAAGGGCCAACGCTCAAAACGACCTTTCTGGTGTCATTACTCAGAAATAGGGTTGAAGATGGACCTGTGGAGTTGAATTAATGAAGAATTCTGACCCAAGCAGAGCATTTACAGTTTATGTAGACCACAGGGAAATGTTTTAAAATGCATAATTCCATTTAAAAAATCAAAATATCACTCCTTTAAACAATCAGAAAATAGCATTTAATATTGCTGTTTCACAGCATTCACTGATGCTCTCCATTCTCTAGCCCACCCAACGACAGTTATACTCCCCATCAGCTGTTGAGTGGAGAGGAGGGACCAACGTTTAAGAGTTTCTTCTCAAGCAACAAGTGGGATTTATTACAAATTATACATTTAAGGTTTCTGTTTGTGTGGAAATAGAGACTCGAGCTTCACAATAACAAAAAAGCAGGGAGACAAGAATGTGTCAAGACACCATATGAATTCTCTTCTTTTCATTTTCACATATAATCGTTCATTAGTAGAAAGCATTTATCAACACAATACACATTTTTTGTCTCAGCTGGAATTTCTTCTCTGTTACCATGGAAACACAACTTGGTAATTACACGTGACCTGGATATTTGTTTGTTTGTGTTTATTTGTGTAATTTTCTCACTTGATTGACAGGACTAATTGATCAACAGAAACGGTAGCATGTGAAGTCACTCTGGGGAGGAAGAAAAGATGTGTGTAGATTGCTGTATTGTTGTGATGACTGCAAAATAATAAAGCTTTCACATTTTAGTGTGAGCCTAGCTGTCAGAGATATGACAGAATATGCACATAACAGGTTAGTGTTTACTTGATATGCTGTACACAGATGTACGACTACCTGTAAACTGTTTCTCCGTGTAGAGTTCATAGGTCAATTATATATTTCACATTCGTGTACTGTAGATGCCTGTATTTGGAGCTATGTACACATTAGTATTGCTATAATTATGTTAATATATTTATAATTTGAGGGTTGATCGAGTTTTTGGAGTCACTTTAATGAAAGATGTTGAATCTGTTTCTGTGTTTTTTGCGTTCATTTATCTCAGTATGCCTTTCTGGATTCCGAATGATTACGTTCTTATACCCTGGGGTGCCGATGAGGTGGGGGGTGAATGTGACAAATTCATGGGGCCCAGTATTTGTGGGGGGCCCATAGAGCAATGGAGGGGGCCCAGTGGATACAGGTTCAAAGTTGTGAAAATTTCATGTAAGATCCACTGTATAAGAAAGGAAAAGAAGTCGGGAGGCTGACGTTGAAAGCATGTTAAGTTTCAGTTTCGTTTTCACACTATTGCAACATGATGTTGTTTATGGAGCATGT
>JAPQRP010000002.1:24377026-24408134 GCA_037367295.1 Apogon hyalosoma
TTCACCAGTAAAACCCATGGAGTTGGATCAATGACAGTGGATGGAGATGCTTGGATTATGTTCAGTTAATGATATATCTTACTAAAAAAGTCTTTTTTTTTTTTCAGTTTTCTCTATTATTGGTATAATAACCCTAAAATGTAATCTCAGGATGATGATTAAAGTGCATGATCAGTAAATTAAATACTGGAAAATACCTGATTTTCACTGACAAAATGCAAAATAGAAAGGATCATGTTGTGATACATGGTGATAAATCATTTAAGAAAGGTTAAATAGAGAGAAAAAATAATTTGGGAATTGACATAAAAGTAGCACTTGGTCTTTATGGGTTAGTGGACGGACTACAACACAGGGCATTGTGGGTAAACACATGGCAGAAATGGAAGTTGCCCCACATTATTCAATAGATAAGTGAGATTTCTTGTTCATTGTTTGTCTTGTCATCTCCTTCAGTAATTATTGATGCTGCGAGGAGGGGAACATGTTATTGAAAAGGTTACAATAGTGCAAAGTGCAGTGTGGAGGTAAACTCATACCAAATGAATGTCTGAGTCTACTGGACTTTCAGGTGTGAAAACAACTGTAATCAACCGAGTTCTAGGTGGTTGTTTGTTCACAGGTCGAACAAATTGATGAATAACATTACATATGATGGACAGGAAATCCACGGGATCCACAGAAATGAAATAAGGCAACTTGTTGTAACTTTAAATACTGTAGATAAATATGCATTATTGGGCACATCTTCTGTGGATGTACTTGCAAAATGTATACTTTAACGTAGTATTAATACAGTTGTTATTCACTTGAATATATCAATGTGTTAACAATGTTCCTTACATTATTTTACATTTATTTTTCAGTCCTGGAACGCAAAATTCTATATTTAAATTATTAACATCATAAACACACAACACAAACAGCAAGAACAAGCTTTGGTCATCCTGGGTGCTATGCATATTTATCTTTTGTGACCTGCGTAGAGATCTAAAAACTGTGCTGTGTAAAAGTCTTGAGCCTGTGGCTGCAAATTTCACAGAAGAGAGTAACCTTGTCTATCTGATGTTTACATCATCTGACAGTTTCTGACCACACCGCACAGTGGTTTGCATAGTGGATTATCTTAGTTGCACAACACCATTAAATCAGGTTTATTCCCTTTGCTAAATATCACAATCAACAGTCATATTAACCCATAAAGACCCAGTGCTACTTTTGTGGCAGTTCTCAAATTATTATTATTTTCTCTATTTTCAACTTTTGTTAAATGATTTATCACCATTTATTCTAATAATATAGTCTGAATTTTGCATTCTTAAGTGAAAATCAGGTATTTTTCAACATTTAATTCACTGATCATGATTGATGTCCATAAAAACTCAAATTAACGTGAGGGTTATTACATCAAAAACAGAAAAAATGGAGGAAAACGTGACTTTTCAGTAAATTTTACATTAACTGAACATAAACCCAGTGTCTCCATCCACTGTCATTGATCCAACATGAGTTTTACTGGTGAATCAATGTTGTGGAAGATGACGGTGTTTCCACGGTAACTACGGAGCCGCTGAACGTCCAAATGGGTCATATCTGATGACCATGAAAAGATGACAAACTGCATTTTACACCAATTATTTACATGTATTGATAGGATTAGTAGATAAACACTGATTTAACTTTTTATATCAGTAAATTATTTTGGTCGCCAGTGGGTGTTTGGGTCTTTATGGGTTAAAGTAAAATAAATGGTGAAGTTCTACACACAGACCACAGTTCTACAGCACAGTTCTGCATTACTCCAGATGGAGAGTCTATTTCTGCTCATGTGGTGTTGGAGCTTTACTTAGGGACTCTAAAAAAAGACCACTATTGCAGAATAAAGATGGAAAACATGCTGGTAAGTGACAGACAGAAAATGAGACCCACACACACATAATAAAAGTGTCAAAGCTTATTTATGTACAATCAAAGAAACTGATCCGCTGGGAAGGAACAGAGGTCATTTCCTCTCTCTCTGTGATAGACTGTGTAGGATGTAAAGTCGGAAAACTTCACACTTACAAAAACACAAGCAGGCGTACAGTATTTTTAAGAGTGCAACAAAGGGACAGGACAATACTGCTGAAGATGATTTGTTTTATTAGTTTAGGTTTGTCCTCTATCAAAGCTTGAGTGAACCTTTCCCATTTCTGTCCAGTTTAATATGACTTTTTCTTTGATTTGAGTTAAGAATCAGGGAGATAACATGGACAGCTATTTCTTCACACAGTCTTGTAAGTCACGAAAAGATCAAGTTTTCTATGTAACAATATTAGACAAAGGAGCAGCAAATGCAGAATCTAACCCTCTGCATCAGGTCCAACATTATAGGAGGTTGTCTCTTACCGATACCATCTACAGTCCAATATATTTCATGAAACTCATTGCAGTTGTTTCTGTATAATTGTGCTTAACTGTTTATCGGGCAAGTGACTATTTTTGGTAATTTCCGCATACAAGACAGTGACAGCAATAGTTACAGCGAGGACAGTGAGTCAACAATCTCAGGTCCAGTGTGGTCTCCAGGGTCTGTAAGGTCCACCTCTGCATGAACAGTGAGTGGACCTGCTTTGTTCGGTACCATGAAGTAATGGTACTAATGGAAGGAATGATGTTCAAAGGGATCATGTGGATGTGGACAGAGGTCTGGATCAGAACGCATGTGCTTTTCACATTACACATGATTTTCTTGGAACATATACAAAATTCAGACTCTGTTACCACCTTCAAATCCCAGGTTAAAACTTGTTTATTCAGACAGGCCTACTCTATCCCATAATTCCATAATTCCAATTCTGCCATTTTATGTGTTTTATATATGTATATGTGTAATTTTAATTGTGTTTTATTTTATTTTAACAATTCTGTATGCTGACCTTGAGTGTCCTGAAAGGCGTCTATAAATAAAATGTATTATTATTATTATTATTATTATTATTATTATTATTATTATTAGTTCATTTTTTATATATTTACTTCTCAGAATTTTTTTTTAATATATATATATTCATTCATTTATTCTTGCCACTTATAGGTAAGGAACCAAATATGGTAACTTCATTGACCTTAATTTTCTACATAATAAAAATTTTGAAAATTTTTTGTTAGGTCCTCCAGTAACACACTAAGGTTGAAATTTTGAATTTCAGAGTATTTCAATGAGTGCCCTATAAAAGGTTAAAGACAATGCAGACTGTACAAAACAAACAGAAACATAATTTCCTCTCTACAGGTAAATATGATCATGTGAAAACTGATTTACAGGTGTTCTCACTTTAAATAAAAACAGGGGAAGTCAAATAACCAGTTAACGACGGCTGAAAATGGAAGCGACTGCATGACTGCACCACAAGAGAAGAATAGATGTAGTGACACTGATAAGAGAAGAAGACGACAGAAGAGGTCAGGACAGTACACAAGGAGTGAGGGGGAAGGCTAAAGGAGACGAAAGAAGTGGCACTGATGAATGATAAGTAAGAGGGAGGAAGATGCCGAAGAGAGGAGAGTTTAATCCATTTAACCTAGAGCGAGAAGTGCCGACTCATTAACTATCCAATCAATTGTAATGCAGGCGTCTCTGCACCACAATCAGCCTTGTACACCTTGCGTTTCCTCATCCTCTTTCAATTCTCCTCTTCACCTCCACCTTTCTCTCTTTTTTTATTTACAACACATACACCGTGCCACAGGATCCCATTTTTAAACAAAACAGCACAATATTGTGGCTGTCATATAATAAAAAAGCTGCAAATTAAAAAAAAAAAGTGGAAAATATGTGCGTGTGAAATGAATGAGATGATTCTTCACAAGACGTTTCATGGTAATAATACTGTGAAATGACAGCACTTGGTAGTGGGGTGTGAAAAAAATACTTGTAATTAGCTGTAATTGATTTAAGGTTTTTGAGATACCGGACACCTGGTACTGTTTTGGTAAAACTGTTTCGCCCGATAAAGTGAAGGTGTGTGTATATGTGTGTGTGTGTGTGGGGGGGGAGAGCATTTGCGGTGTAAACATTTGTTTTAGCATAATCATACAGTGAGATGCAAGGTCTACACTCCAAAATAACCCAATTTAGCGATAACCATTGGAAACACGCAAGCTTTCATTTGGAAATTCAATTTAATTCTGAACATCAAACTTTTAATTGTTGTAGAGCTGCTGTGAAATCCAGCTTCATCATCTCCCAGTTTATTGACCAGGAAAAAACTGAAAATATTTGTGCAGGGCAGCATCAGTATGTAAATGAAACAGAGTTACGCTGGTGCATATCAATGAAGACTGGTGGACTAATGTGTCATAATTCATATATCATCTATGCTGTTTTGAGAGGCTATATTAGTGTGGATTTAAATGAAATGCCTGAGGGGCACTTTGCATATACTTCTGCATAATTACTGTGCTGACTTTACATTAAATAACAAATCTCCCCGTCTCAGTGTTGTCTACTATAGACTGACTGATGGATTAATTTATTTTAGTGTTAAGTTACTTTTACTACAGTTGGGTGGGCACGATAAAAATACGGCAGTTGAAATATGTTTGCCTTGACACAATTTGTATTTTCAAGGGTTATAGGGTCATGATAATGTGAGCACAGAACTGACAAATTAAAATGAATTAGTCATTCCCAATTGAGGTCCAGCTGATGTTTTATCCAAATATGGTCACTTCTGGCTCCAAGAGGCCGACATGGCAACAGCAAGATCGCTAATTACTGGCTACAAATCTGCAGCTCAGAAACTAGTTGGTGATGTGGTTCCTCCATCCACTAATTAGTTCGTGGGTTATAGACTATTGTACAGTGTCTCTCAGTAATGACTTTTCACAATTTTGCTTCTGTGGAAAATATTGTAATTGATGATGCTGCATAAGTGACTATTTGGAGCTCTACCAAGTGCAGTACTAAAACAAACCTGTAATTATATATTGCGACCAATAGATGGTGCCAAAGAGAGCAAAATGGAGACCTGCCTGATTGTTACTTTAATTTTTACACTATTATTGCCTTACTTTTGTCATTTTGTTAGTTTCTGCATGATTATTTTTTCTTCTTATACAAAGCAACCCAAAGCCAACAATTTTCAGTGCATTAAGATTTTAGAGGTGATCTGAGGCTTTGTGTAAAATGTAAATGCTAGCCACAGAGTCATTAAAGACATTAAGCTCTAAAAAGGATTGAAGGTGTTAAATAGCACCAACAGTCCTCATACTCTGGTGTGTCAAAGTGCTAAAAGTCCATATTTTTCAAAAAAAAAAATCAGCCAACTAAAATAAAATGCTCAACAATAGCTCTATTTTCTAATTAATTTATGCATTTGTACCCTTGCTGGGAAATATCTGTTAAGTGAAAACCTTGGTTATAGACAAGCAATTTGTAACTTTAGAACAAACAACACAAGGATCCCTAAAGTCACCGGATGATACAAGGGTTTGGAAAAAAAAGTCTGAGAGTCTGCCATTTGTGCTGCAATGATTGTGTGGGAGACGAATTCTGTGTTTTATTTAAATGTACTATTGTACAGGTTGTTGAATTTTGGCAAAAATATTTGCCAAAATAAGACTCACAGCATCCATCAATGTATAAACTTGTAATGCTTCTTCATTCCAAACAACCAAAAACAATCCTTAAATTAGGCACCTTTTTGAAAAGGGTTTTACCTCTTTTTTCGATTAATTTTGTTATTATTGAATGTATATTATTTTTTCTGTTATGACATGTTTGTGCTCCATACTATGTATTTAGTGATGAGCAAAATAAAATAAAATGAAATGAAACAACTTTACAGTTAAAACATAAAAAATAATTACTATAAATGTGAAGTTTGAAATACAATTACTTCCTTGGATACTATGGCCAGCTGTATATATTTCACACCTAATGTTCCTTCAGAGAAAAGTAAAGAGGAAGATAAGATGAAACACTTTCACTGCGTCCTCTAATACTGGATGGAGGCCAGCACTGATTGGACAATAAAGATAGTTGGAGTCCAAAAAAAAAAAAAAAAAAGAGGCCACTTTGCCAAGAAACCCTCTCAGAAAAAAGGTAGCCTCTAATTAATGAACATAGTTTTGGGCATGGGTCAGTGGGATGTTTTTTACTCTCTGTGCTCTTTTACCTTTATAAGAAGCAGCTATACTTAGGTCTGGCACATTTAAACATTAAGAGCAAGGACATATTTGTCATGTGATGTTACTGGCCTGTTTTTTCAGGCATTAGCTTTGGGGTTTAGAGAAAAATATCAAAGAAAGGTGCTTGCATTTGCTCTTTATTCACTGTGTGTGCAAATTAACATGATTCAAATGATGCAAATGAGCTCTGACAATTACAAATTATTTAAAAATGAACCCTAGTTTGAGGCTATGATAGACTAATTATACAGCATGTTTTTCTTTTTCACCTCAGGGATGATGGAAAGTAAAGGGGCAGAAAAACAAACACATCAGGAGGTAAAATTTTCCTTGTTCTTCTTTGTAAATGTTCCTCTTGAGAGGAAGTGGATCAATGAAATACGCCGAGGAATGATGGAGGGATGAAAGCGTAGTGGGGCCCTCTGGGAGGATGCTGTTGTTCAGGAATTTCATATCCAGAAAATTAAGTATTGAACATGATAACATGTGTTTACTCGTGTGATCACATGACATCAAATCAAATACGTGATAATGCAACCACAAATAAAATAAACAGGTTATTTTCACTTTGGATGTTTGGCTGTGGTACATATTTACTCGCATGTTACTTTACTTAAGTAGAAATTTTGGTTTTCTATACCTTACTTGTGTAATTATTTTTCAGTCGACTTTTTACTTCTACTCCTTACATTTTCATGCAATATCTGGACTTTCTACTCCTTACATTTTAAAAATAGCCTCATTACTCCTATTTCATTCTGGCTTGTCATCATTCAAATTAAAAAAACAAAAAACTATCCAGATAAATCGCAATGTTATATACACAGAAACGAGTGTCCACTTTTCCCTTTGTTGAACCAATTGAATGTAATATAATAAGCAGCTCTTACACATACATCTACATGCTTTATTGGTGCTCAGTGATCAAAGAATGCTCCTAACACAGTGGGTGTTCTCTAATCACCTGTTTCTTCCAGACGTCCAACAGCAAAATAAATTCAGCATGAATTGAATCATGGTCCCAATCAATTATTTCAACTCCAGAATCACCTGGTTGTTTAAAAGTATTCCTTCATATGTGAAATTAAACCAATACAGAATAATTCTGACCAACCCCTGAGCCATTGTAACCCTTTCCTGTCTTAACACACAGTCCTCTACACTGCCATTTACAAATATGAAGTATGTATTATTTAGTATATGTAGGGACAGTAAATCTAAACCATCTACCATCCAATGTGAATTATTAAAACCCCACACGGTCAGAAATTAGGTTATGAGACGTCTTTATCGTCAAGTGACTGGGCATTGCGCTGCGTGTCTGAAAAACTGCAAAGCATATCAGCACCTGTTCTATAGAGCAAAGGAATTGTCAAGGTTGTGTTGATTTGATTCTTAGTGGAACCATATTCATGATTTATAAAAGAGAAGCCACAAGCTGAGCCTTTTATTCAGTAGGTGGTATATGAACTAAAGACCGATGCCTCAGGTAGGGTTAACACTGTACACTGAAGCATGTCTGCACTCACGCATGCATGTATGCTGTTGTGCTTTGATATCATCTACACTCCAAGTCCTGGAGACAAGGCACACCAGCTTCAGAGAGAGTCTGCTGATTCTCCTGACAGTGAGGGCTGAAGTCCTCCTCTGACCCTCAGTTAAGTGATGATAAAAAAAAAATTCAGACTGAATACACATGATTGTTCATGTAGTCTTGTTTCTTGGATAAAAATGGCCCAAATGTGTTGCTTACTTGTAGCTAGACAACTTTAGCCATATTAGTTATTAGTTACCATATTAGCACAGGGAATTTCAAGGCCCTTGCACCTGCAATCTATTTAATTTTATGCACCTATTTATAGAGGTTTTAGTTTTTCCATGATATGCTGGCACAAACACACCCATAAGGTTTTGCACCTGAGTGCAACGTGTCCTTGATTCACATGAGAGTTTCTAATGTCTCAGGTGTTTCTCTGCACACTTACTGGTCCATGATAAAAAATGGCAAATATCCTCAAACCACATGTCTGTAATGAGCACACACACACACACGCACGCACGCACGCACGCACGCACACACACACACACACAGCTCTACACAATCAAACCAAAATGCATGTTTCTATAGTATTTCATATCTATAGCCCAATCTACTGAAATGTCCCTCAACATAGGCTCCCACTATTAATGCAATCCAGGGAGGTCTGACATGCATTAGACTAATGTCTGACACTTAAAATAATGTCAGCCATACTGTCACTGAATACATCTGGGATTCAGCAGAAACGTTGGTACTCATGTTCAGCATAAGTGCAAAGCATGTTGGTCCTCATGGACAGCAGACCAAGCAAATTATATTATTTGGCAGCACAGTTTTCTATGTATAACATGAATTCCATCCCTTGCAGGTGGTTTGTGCATTACATGTAATACTTTTGCCTTGTTTGAACCAAATGTGTGCCTACAAAAAGCCACACATTCCTTTTTTGGATCTGGCTCTCAGTGTTTAACCTCAAGTGACCCCCCCCCACCCCCCCAATCTATCTATAGAGATGGCAATGTTTAATACTGTAATTTAATGCCAAATTTTAACCTTTATTTATTTATTTAGACTGAAATAAAAGCAGCTTTCCATGGTCTTTTGCAGTCAGCACTGTCCCAAAATTTCTAATTTGTGGTTTGCAGTATATCTTTAAGAAACATAGTGCTAATCAGCAGAGAAACTCACTGTCAGTGGGTCTAAGGATTGATTCTCTGGAACAAAAATAATGCCTCCTTTGTAACCGGAGTTTAACACACTTAGATACCATGCTTTCTCCCAGCCCCGGTGTTAATTAAGGCACAACAGTGTGACTGGAAAGCCATTCTGGCTGCGGGCCGTATATTTTCTCCTGAGATAGAGCAGGGCTTCAGGGTTGGCCTCTAAACCCACTGCTGATGCAGAACTGAGAGAAAATTACATTTGATAAAACTGGCAAATAAAAAAGGTCAAAACAAGACATAAAAATAAAAGAATGCAATAGATTAGATGTTGGAACCTCTGCAGGCTTTACAACCAAAACACAACCTTAAATAAGAAAGATCAGATCAAACTACATTACATCACTTGTTACTAACCAAACACAAACTCCAGCAAAGTGATTCCAAACTTTTCTTCAGCCATGCCTGTCTGTCTTTTTATGTACAAATGTCTGTGCACTGTGTCCTCTGGCAGAGTCTTGTTGCCAGTTTGACTCTCTGGTGCTCCACTGGACTGGCTGTGATAATGAGGCACTGCCTGTCATTTGTAATCCTCCCTTTGACTGCCTTCACCAGATAATACATTACAATCACAACCTCACAAATCTGTTGGGCATTCTGATATACAAGAACTCAAAATGAAATTTGCCTTGCTGACAGTTCAGCTCTTATCTACTCCCAAGGACTCTTCCTCCCCTCTTGTCTCTGTCTGTTTGTTCAGGCTTAAAGGCCTATTCAAAGCAACTCCACAAACAATACTAATGGAACAGAGCATAGAAAAATGCAGATGATGAAAACAAATAAGAGACAAATACATAACTCAGTGCTTGACTTTGAAAGAAGGCTGTGCTCACCAGGAGGAGGTGAGGAGGTTCATTGCGTTTCATTGTGAATTGTGGGTAGGAGCTGAGGAGACAAGATGACACAGAAACACTGGAAAAGAGGGAAAACAAAATACAGGTGGTTTTTATGAGTCTCTGCATTTCTTTGGAATGAGAGTGTGAGATTGTTTGTGAATGTGACTGTTTTCCTCTTTCCTGTAAATGGGAAATGAGGTAAATGTCAAGACATGGCTGACATTTTAATGACTACAAGGCAGCTGCTCCAGGCTGAGATTGCTGCAGCGTGTCACACAGAGAGCAAAGACAGCCACCTGGGTATATAAATGTAAGTTTGTGCAAGTGAGAGCACTGTGACATATAGCTATGTTACAGTAAACATTTGTGATTCAGTGTTAGCATCCCCATACAGTAGCCATGCTCCAGAAAATCTTCAAACCTGATGACAGAAAAGACTGATGGCCGTTCACTGACAAAACAAGATATGTAAGAAATGTGTAGACACAAAATACCAATGAGTGTCCAAAAATAATCACATAACTGCTTCTTTTAAGCGGTGGATTTGCCTTGTCTAACGTTTGGACAAGGTTAAATACATACAAAAATGACTTGATTAGAATTAGGACTGTGGTTCATGACAGTTGGAGCAACAACACACAGATGGTTCAACCTAGGTATAAAAACTACTCTTCTTTTTCACACCCAGCATTTATATTTATTTTAAACCCTGATGACTGTAGTGTAAGCCCACACTGTTAGTTATTTGGTGTCGCCCCCACCTTCCTCAACCTTCTATAGTTTGCTGATTTTTAACATAGTCACAGAACTGGCAAACACCACAATAAGGCATGTAGCACCACGTTATATAATAATAGTGCAATATGTAATAATGTAATAAGTTTTCACCTCATTATGTAATAACGCCACATTTTGTAATGCTTTTTGAAATAAACTTTGCTGCATTTTGTAATAAGTTGTTACATATTGCAACAGTTACTACAAAATGCAGGTGTAGATTTTATTTTATTTTTTTAAAGAAAGTGGAATAATTTGGTGCATTATGTAATAAACAATCAAAAAAACATTGAAATTGATGTCTTAATTGGAAAAAGCATCATACCAGTAGAACAACATTAAGCTTTCCAGCTTAATTAGTATTCATTTAAAAAAAAACAAAAAACTAGTAGGATGTTTTATTGGTCAGACCTACATTAATGTAACTGTATTCATTATAATGGAGAATGTGTTTTGCAAATTAAAGCTGCACTAATTAAGTATTACTGACAAAAATGCGGCCAAGTTTATTACAAAATACGTTCAAGAATTTTATTACAAAATGCAGCGTTGTTACATAATGAGGTGAAAAATGATAACAGCATTACATATTGAACTATTATTATATAATGCGGTGCAACAAAGCACATGTAATTTTCTATCTAAAACAGGCTGCATGTTCAGACTTAACACCAGTGCTCCTCCAGTTTCCATCATAATAGTAATATAGGGCGCAGAGGGTGATAATGATCAAATGGATAATGCTGACTGAAATGATAAAACTCAAAAGATGTGGACATGCTTTGTTCTTATTTATCAAAATAACACAGTTCTTGTATGACCTTCTTCCCTCTGTAGCAGGGATCATCTTCCCAGTGAATACTGATCTATAGTCAGTCCTGAAGCTCAGTCTTGTGATAAAAGTGTTAGATGTTAGCTTTGATGGCCTCATCTCCCATTCATTATCTCACACAAACAATAACTTCTATTCTCTGCTTGTGTTTTCTTCTCTTTTTCATTCCCTCTGTATGCACAGTGGTGAGGCAGGTGGATCAGAGCTTCCCTGACTCTAAGTGTGAAGTATTACATCTATTAAGTGTCACAAACACACGTAAACGGCCAGCTGCTACACAGTCCCTAAGATGAATGTCAAATCAAGTGTGCTGGCCAAGTCACCACGGTAACACGGTGATATTTTGTTGTAGTTCAGTGAAATAGTACAGTGTACCGAGACAACAAAGAATAGAACCTCAACTGTTCAACATGCCGACAAGGGGAGATTTGTGCTTTTCATTAGATGTTCACATCATTTACTGTCTCTGTAATTTGGAATGCACAGAAAAAATGTGTATCAAAGACACCGCAGCCACTGAAAGGAGAGTAAATGGAATCTCAAAAGACCCTTAAGATGTAGAGGAAGACATCTGTCAGTGAAAGAAATCTGGCAACTGTAGACATTATTATACCAGTGTCACATTGTTTAAAGGCTCCTATATCACAAGAACCTACTAAAGTTGAGAACACTAAAAAGAAATTAAACGTCTGATCCAACCTGTATTGTGAAATCCATCTGTATTTTGAGGATATTTCTGCCTTATCAAACACAAACATTTAGCCAAACTTTGCAATTAAGAAAACATGGCAATCCAAGTTATTTCTGAGGTTAAAACATTTGCAGTGAGTGCTGCACTTGTTTAAAAAAAATGCAAAATGTACACGTGTATTAAGGAATAAAATGCTCATCAAGGACTGAAGAGACTATGTGAAAAACAGAAAAAGCGATGTGTTACAAATAATCAACAGCCACAGTTCAAAAGTAAGCAAAGCAAAAAAAAAAAAACCACCAGAAAAAGCATCTAAGGTATCTGATACAATAGTGAAAGTCCTTTAAAAGAGATAACTGTAATGAAAATCCAGCCACTGACACATTGTTCAGGATGTTATGAAAAAGACAGGCTCAATTTTAACCCCATACTGCCCAACTTCATTCACAAATAAATAAATAAATATAGTGATTTTGATGCAGATGTTAAATTAAGTGGAGATTTTTCATTTGAATATAGCCCATACAATAGCTATGGTACAAATTAGTGACATTAGGCATAACTGGCATTATTATAGTTCAACAAATGTTCCAGTCTCATGTGTGCAGACTATTTTACTAATGCTGCTATTGAGCAGAACAATCCAAACAAAGCAAAAATTATCCAAATAGTCTACAAGGGATTCAGACTTCAGTACATTATTCAGTGTTAATCATGTGACACTAAATAACTGCTAACAAGTATGACTGAAAGAATCAAAAGAGCAAATGGCACCAAAAAAAGATCTTTTGTCCCTGCATGTAAACAAGATTTTTTTCATTTTTAGAATTGGTTGTTTTGTTTTTTTGTTTTTTTTTTAACAGTTACTGATTATTTGGATCAGTCATTTTTGCTTTTTCTGTTTTTCATACTTTTTGAGATTATTTAAATCCAACAGACAAAGAAACATGACTGTCACAGAATCAGTTTATGAAATATATTCAGAGATATGTGCGCCAATTTATGTGTAGGTTAAGCAGTTTATTAAAGAATTCATATCGGTTATCATGCTTACTAAACAACAAAAGGATGTGTTGACACATCTATGTGAGCAGAGGCTAAAGCTGATATAACAGTTAAAGTAGCCACTGTATAAAAAGTCTGAAAGGTGTGCAAACTTGTATGTATATAGACAGAGGTGCTGATAAGGGGGTTAAGCATGACAAATTCATGGGGCTAAGTATTTGTGGGGGGCCCATAGAGCAGTGGAGGGGGCCCAGTGGATACAGGTTTGAAACCCCCGGTCTGACAGATTGAGTTATGCTTTCCTGAAGCCTGTAATTAGTAGCAGTATATAGAATATCACATCATAGACTCATGAATCAATGTTTATATTCAATCCACTACCATCAGTGAGGAGTCAAGGAGGTACATACAAATGCACTGCTGTCTGGTTCCAGAATACTATCTTATGAAAGTTTTCTCAAATTACTTTTTTCACATTATGTAAAATCAACACAGAATAAGTTATGTTATTGGGCATAGCTTCCAAGGAGGAAAAAAGCAATTTAAAATATGGTAATCCCAAATTTTGGTCGAGCAAAGATTCAAAGATCACCTTGTTAAAGTATGTGCAAAACGCATACAAATAATCTGTTTATGTGTGTTTAAATGAATCACATTGCCATCCCATGTGCTAGAAAACAGTATAAAATATTTGTTTTCCAAGAGACACACTGGCTTTATACCCCTAAAAAATATGTAATAGTCTGAATCATACTCTTAAACTAAAACAAAAAACTGGGGCAGTTGTATTACTTCCTTGGTGGAGGTAATAAACTAAAATACTGAACCACTTTAAGGAGATGACGTCCTGCTTTGAGTATACATTTCCAAAAACTCTGTGTGTCATGAGTAAGGACTTCAATGGAACTGGAGGAGTAAATTAATCAAGTGTAAAAATAAGAAAATAATAACTTTTCAGAAAAAAAAAAGACAAGCGTGTGGATTTGAATTATCATACATAAACCCATAGGAAACTGTTGATGATAATCTTTTTGTCATTACTTTTACATTATGCGTTTTAAGGACTCACACTCCTAACATAGCAAGTCAAAGTCAATAGATGAGCTAAACTATCAGGTATGATTTGACCTGCTGATGGTGCTTGATGGTGTTTCAGTGACTCATGTAAATCTATGTGAGCAACGTTCATGTATTTGATCCATTTGTTGTTACAACATCTGATGCAGAGCAAAAACAGTCATTGTTGGTGCTTAGGAACAGGAAGAAATCACCAGATTACAGAGTAAAAACACTAACCTGCTGGTGGTGCTGAAGAACTAATCAACCAGAACCTTTAATCCAAACCACTGTCTTCTATGACTTCAATAAATCTTAATGCTTAAACTAATGAATGGCAGGATTTAAAATATAAGTGGATTTTCTGCACTGTCACATAAATAAACCCATTATAACAGGGCAGATTTACATTATGGCCCTCAGTATTTAACTATCCTCATAGAAACAAACCTCAGTGTACCCAAGAGTTCTCATTACATCTTTTCTTCCACTCACTAGAGAGGCATTATCGGAAGGTGCAAAAAGGTCTCTGCTTAATGACATAAATTGTTCCCTTCACTTAATTTGGTCTCTTGTTCAGCTCTCATTTGCCCGTTTCCTCTCTGACACTTTGCTCATTTCAGCAGAATCTGTAAAGGTGAATAATGACATATTCCCTTTGCTGCCAGAGCCTCACAAAGGAGCTGAGGAGATTTTACCCCCAGTTGCTTTTAAAAGCTTTTAGTCAACTTCACTTCACGGCATCATATCTTGACCTCAAAGGCCTTCGCTTTCTTAGGTCATGCCCACACGAAACCGCATCTTTTCTGATCTTTGTCGTTTTCAAAAAAGTGCTCCGTAAACACAGAGTCATTTCAGGAAATATCTGCGTCCACACGAAACCACTGAAAATGATATAGTACAAATGCCAGGCCTGTATGTGGCGTCGTAATGCTCTCGCAAAAAAACGAAGAAGACGTGAAGCATGCGCATAAAGCTTACTTGGTTCTATCAGGTCTGATCCAATATTTCCTCCTGGTTGCCTGTCTCTGCAGTAGATCCAAGAGCATGCAGTGAATATTGTTAACTGTGATTGTTTGTTGCTTACTGTAATGAAAGAGTAGACAAAGATTTTGATTCAGTATTTCCAATAAGTTCAATAGCTGTTGTAGCACGAGCACTACTCTGTAGTCCGTCGTTGTTGTTGTTGTTTTTGTGAAGTGGCCTCTTGCTTCTAGGGTGAAAGGTTAGCGAGATGGGGCTATGACATCATCATTTCCGAAAAGTTGTGGTTTGGTTGTACAGACAAAGATGCGTTTGCAAATTTATGCACTCTGGGACCCGATTTCAAAAATATGCAGTTTCAGTGACTGAAAACGCTGGTTTCATGTAGACAAAAGACCTATATGATATAAAACTTTTACGGATACAACCAAAACTGTCTTCTCCTGGACAGGGCCTTAGATTTCACTTTCGACTTCTGTGGTTGTTGTTCTAACAGCTACAACCTGTCATGTCGTAGGATTGGACCTTCTTCCGTACAGTAAAAGTAGCTATAACTACACAAAATCTGAATGTGATGTTGTCATGAGAGTTTATTCATATATATGTGAGATAACACATTTTGTATACACCTCAAAACAGAGGTGGCATATTTAATATACCAAATTCTCTACTGTTAACTCTTACTGTGACATATGTGCTAGCTATATGGAAGAATTCCTACTCCATTAGAGATAATTATTTTAAAGCTAAACAGTAAAGCATCTACTGATAGACATTTTTAAGATACATTTTGATTCGAGAGAGGCCAGCTGAGGTGGGTCATGCATCTGTTTCGGATGCCTCCCGGAACACCTCCCTGGGGAGGTGTTCTGGGCATGTCCTGCTGGGAGGAGGCCTCGGGGAAGATGTAGGACACGCTGGAGACACTATGTCTCTTGGCTGGCCTGGGAACACCTCAGGGTCCCCCCGGAAGAGCTGGAGGAGGTGTCTGGGGAGAGGGAAGTCTGGGCATCCCTGCTTAGACTGTTGCCTCTGCGACCCAGCTCCGGATAAGCAGAAAAAAATGGATGGATGGATGGATGGATGGATGGATTTTGATTCACCAATCCTATCAATACATTCAAATAATTCAGATAAAATGCAGTTTCTCAGCTTTTCATCATTTTCAGATGTGACCTTTTTGGATGTTCAGAAGCTCTGTAGTGAATGTGGAAACACCATCATCTTCTACAACATTGATTCACCAGTAAAATCTATGTAGTTTGACAAATGACAGTGGTTGTAGACACTTGTTTTTATGTTTAAATAATGGCATACTTTGCTGAAAAAGTCACAATTTCTTCTGTTTTCTCTCTTTGACCTTTCTCAGTCACCTTCAGATTTACCCTGTACGTTCAAGAACACATATATGGTCAGTAAATTAGATATAGGAAGATCCTGAAAAACGCAAAATGTAGAGGATAATATTATAACTTATGTCAAGATAAATCACTTAGGAAATGATGAAGAGTAAAATCCTTTGGAAGATGCTACAAAAATGGCTCTAGATTTAAAGAGTTAAAGAATTGGTTATTTACTGTTAGTGGTTGCAGAGATTTGACAGAAAAGGCCCTATGTACAGAAGAGAATTGGACCAACACAAACCTGCTATACAAATATGACACTAATAAATGCTCAGGATGATGGAGGAAGCAGCAGACACACACAGCGAAAGAATCAGTGGCGTGACAGTGAGTTAGAAATACCTGCAAGAATATGACTGCATGCTGTTTGTCAGCTTAATACAATACAGTTCTTACATCTTCACATTATTTGAGTGATCTTCATTCATTTCCCAGCACAAGCAGGCCCAATGGCAAACACAGAAAGAAACAAAGAGACCGCCTTACCTTGGTCGAGGAACTTGGCAGGAGCCTCACACTTGAAGTAGTCATTGTGAAAGGCAACACGGCATAACAAAAGCATGGAAAATAAATGTTGGCAGCACTGAACACACAGACAGAAAAAGACAAAAATAGAAAGAATGTATGTAAACCTGCACTGTCGACTCAAACTGAACATGCATCACTGAGAGGCTGAGAATGAAAACGAAATTAGTGCAGCTCTGTTTTGTCTGTTCTGTTTATTCCCTCTTTCTTAGTGAAATGCAAATATTTAAAAAGGCTTAAGAACTGATGGTCTTCAACAAGTATTTATTCTCCCAAAATGTCTATTTGTAATGAACTAACAAACCTCTCCATGAGACAAAGTGGATGCCGAGTAGCATTAGCGTTAGTAAGATAAAACACTATAGGAACACGCACACTAAGTACACGAGTTCTCAAATAAGAACATCCCTCCCACAGTGCAGAGTGTGTATTACTGGGTGCAATCACTCAATCACTTTGCCAAACGAAGATGGCTTTTGATCTAACAGGGGAAAAAAAACCTGCAGCATGCATTCGTGTTGTGCTGTGTTTTCTTCTAATCAGCTTGGCTTATCAGGTTGAACAGTTCAACAGGAATTTAGAGACAGAGTACAGTGATTTGTTCACGTGATTATCTCCCCTCCCCAGACCACTGATCTGTCCCACTGAGATGAGACAAATCACAGAGAATTACCCTCCAATTACGCTCTGTGCACAGGCTAGCCTCTCTTCATCTGTCATCCTCAATTAGCCACACAAGCAAATGTTTGAAGTTAAATACTGATTAGAGGGCTGTACTCTGAAAATGATTTCCCCTCTCCACCCACCCACATATCAACACTCCATTTAATGTAGCTTTAAATGCATTTTTCTATCAAAGGCAGAGGGTTGGCGTAATTATAGTCAAACTAGTACATGATCAAAGAGTTCATGTGAGCACCTAAATACCTCTAATGATCTAAAATAATATGTTACCTGTGCCACAAATAGAGGTATGGATGCGGTGGCCTAGATATAGAAATAAACACTGGCTGCATTTAATGGTACCCAACTAACTTTGTTCATTTCATTTACAGAAAACAGAGCTGAGTGTAAGTAAAAACCTTTGTATCATATTTTACATCATTTGATTTTGTTGAAATTTATGGATTAAACGTAATCTTAATCATTTAGTATTGTTACAAACACAATCATATGTGTATTAAACTGATAGAGACAATGACAACAGCTGTTTTGCTTTATGAATATGACAGCCAGCTCCAAAAACACATGGGTTAAAAATCAAGAGCCAGTACTTTGTTCCTGACAATGCTGTAGGCACGTGCTTTGAGGGGGAAAATTGCTTCATCACCCACAGCTGGACTCAAATCAGTGCCCACAGCGAAAGTCCCCCTAGCTTATCAAAGTGGCTCAGTTGGCTTGAGCCTTGAGAAAAAACATTTCTTTCCAACTGAGAGATGACAAAATGCCTCAGTCAGTCACCAATTTTGACTTTTCACAGCTCACTGCCCAGTGCTGCACCTGCAGCTCATCCAACTGTACAGACTTTCTGTCACCAACTATTTTTCTTTTGTGGCTCCATCTTTTACCTTAATCATTTACTTTTTTTTTTAACATGCACAAGTACACAGACTGCCATGAGGACAATCCCATACAACACTAGAGGAGCACTGCTGTACTATTTAGCAGTTACTACAGCCTGGCTCACATGCTCTGCTGGAATAATCCTGCCGTTGGGCAATGATTTTGGTTGGAATTCTCCTCCCTTTTGGTATCTGCATATTACAGCTCTCAAACCTCTCATTACATGAAAATGTACACTGTAAGGTAGCAACTACATACTGGAAATAACATGTTAAGAAAGGCACCGTGATTTCTATTGCAGTGATTTGATCATTTTAAAGGAGTGATGTTTTGCTTTTTTAAATGGAATTATGCATTTTAAAACATTTCCCTGTGGTGTACATAAACTGTTAATGCTATGCTTGGGTCTGAATTCTTCATTAATCAAACTCCACAGGCCCATCATCAACCCTATTTCAGTCATTCAGTCATTCATTTGTGTCTTTCAAGTATTTACAGAATACATGCAAATTCAAAATTCTAAAATCATTCATCTACACTCGAAAAGGAGTGGGAAGAAGAAAATCTTATTTAATCCCTCCCCCATTCTTATCATCAAATAACTTAACATAATAATGTTTTAAATTCTCACTCCTGTCCTTAGACTTCAAACCAGAACAACGAACAAAATCGGCCTATACCCAACTAGAATAAACTCATTCGACACTATTTACATTATAGAACCAAAATGTGTGTGAAAAATAGAAACAAAGTACATTCCTGGTGGTGTTACCATGGGTAACAGTTAACTGTCAACTTACATTATAATAATTACATACCAACAATGGTAAGAAAACACTGCAATACCACTAAAGGTAAAAGGCAGCACATACCAGGGATGGTGAGAACAATACCAGAAGGTAATGGACAACACATACCTACTAGATGAGGAACAACAAGCACACATTAACACTGTCAGACTGAATATTGATGGAACATAAGTATTAAGACCCTCTGTCTTTATGCTGGGACCAGACCATATGTTATATAACAGTTTAAATCTGTGGATATTGTAATGACACCAGAAAAGTCGTTTTGAGCGCTGGCCCTTTAAATGCACATGAACCACTTCAGGTCCCACCCCCTCCAGGTTGTTGACTGTGCTGCTCTATCCCGTTCAGCCACTTGTGTTTATTAATACAACCAACAACTGAATATTTTTAAGTAATCAGCTCAAAGTTTGGACATATTTTCAGTTTTTACTACAACCGCTACTGCTGATGAACAATTATGTCGTACTCGGAGAAATGTTCGTCGGAAGTCTTGACCTTATATGTGCAAATGTCGTGACGTAAGTAGTTATACCAGTAACAAATTAAGCAGGAATTAAAACAGGTTGTAGAAATCCACTTGATTTTTGCCAAAATTAATTTAAAGATAGCTTTGCAGCACCTGGAGGGTTCAAATTCAAACTGTATGAACTATTAGGGTCCAAAAACACAAAGAAATGTACCAAAGACTGATAAAAGTGGGTTTAGCAAAATATGACCCCTTTAATACAACAGTTTGCTTCCTCATGCACAAATGTTTCATTAAAACAAAATGCCCATAAAGTAAAGCTTTTCTTTTGTTTTTAAATTAAATATTTTGGACTGTGAGTGTGTGTTAGTCAATGGCAGTTTGTGGTGTGATGTGAATGTATCTAAATCATGCTACAAGTCATCCAACTTAAATGGCTGAATGTGTTGTTAGTCCATACCATTGTATTTGACATATAGCAGTGTTTAATGGATTAGTTCCATTACAGACACAAGGGAAAATGCGCAAAATTCCAAATAAAAAACAAAGGTAGACTGGAAAATGAAAAATGCTAATAAAAAAAAAAAAAAAAAAAGAATATAGAGTACTATGATGTCATTGTAGACAGTATAAACAACATTTATTATGTTGGGTCACCTTCCCTTCATTTGTCAGTATCTAGGTATGTAACACATTAAAATAAACTTAAAAAAACACAAACAAAAAAAAAACATAATATGAAAGGTCAACTTTCTTATTCAACGAAGACCTTGAGGACTTTGGCGTTGTACCACATTCTCAACTGTGGCCTTGCTCTTATCTGTGTCACAGTATGATGTTTTGGTTTGATCGCTAGATGTCGCTAAACCAGATAATTTAATACATTTCCAGTAGGAGGTCAGGCTCAAGTGATGTAAAGAGATGGGTCACAGACACCAGCAGGGCAACGTCTGTGATCTGGGCCATTTATAACCCGAGGCACATGGGGCTCCGGTGGTCTGGATGGACAGGGCAGCTTAATCAGGCTTTTCAGGTATCTCACAGTGCAGGTTATTATTAAATCTGACATGCACATGCACATATTACCTATACAGGGGTTGTCATGACAAATACTGCTGCTGAAATGTAACTGAAAACACCACTGAGCCCCACAATCTCTCACATGACCCCTCAGACTATTATAAACTAGTTCTTTGTTATTTTGTCACCTCCTACGTCCAGGTAATTCACACATACTGTCAACAATATAAATAAAGTAGATATTCTGTAATGAATATACACTGTCTCACCAACTGGTGGACACTTAAAATATTCATGAGGCGTGTCCTCATAGACTAGGTTTACAGATAAGCAGCTGTGGGTGTCACTGCAGCAAAAGTCCTCATTAGCAACTACTATATTATTGTGGAAACAGCCTTCAGTGAATATAAAACTGACAGTACATTTCATATAGCAACAAAGATAAATGTTAAAAAAGGTTCAAATCAGGTAAACATATACAGAAGAGAGCTGTTTTATAACCAAAGTGTAACCCATTATTTACATATTTCACAATATATGTATAAGTGACTCTTATGCACCAAATTATGGCTGGTCATCCAAGGTTCTGTGTGCTGTGCATTTAAATTAGCACTTCTCCAGTTCTGCAGCAATGGCTGATGTCCTCTGAGAAAACAGTACAGTATATCTGGGTAGCTTCCTCAGCGAAGGGGTCTCCAACCATAGCTCAGGAGTTACCAGTAGCTCACTAAAGGTTGAAAGAATATGCAAATACAATAGGTTTAATTAAGTTTTATAATGCAAAGTCAAGTGACAAACCTGCTTAAATCAAATTCACACAGAGCCCACCCTTATAACATGATTATTTAGCAATCAGCTGTCAATTAAACAAGCTCTGCTGTCGTAATGTTTATTAAGGCAGTGATGCTGTAGCATTAAGTAGTGTCATCAGAAAATTAACAATACTGTTTCCAGGAAAAAAACTGAGCAAAAAGGTACACAATTCTCATGAGGAGTATGTATAGAGCCTTTTACTGTTAGTAAACAGTGATGACGTAGATGATAGGTGCACATTCTGGTGAAAGAAAGATGGCAGAGTATAATGATCTGTCAAGCTATGAGAGGGGATTAACAGTGAGAGATCGGGAAAACTATGTGATTAAGTTAACTTTGGGGGTATATGCGTGGGGATAACTACCACAACTACTGTAACTAGCGTAAACCGAAAATGAAACTTAACACTTTGAACGTCGGACTCCTGGCTTCTATGCCCCTGTTGTACGCACAAAATTTTCACAACTTCTAATCTAAATCCACTGGGCCCCCTCCACTGCTCTATGGGCCCCCCGGGAATGCTGTGTCCCATGAATTTGTCATATTTACTCCCCCTTTACGACACCCCAGCCCACAGGTACCCAGCAGGTAACCTGCAAAAACATGCAGGGACAAGTAAAAAATATATGAAGAATTTTCATGGGTACGGGCATGGGTAGAATTAAACAAAATGTGGGCGGGTAGCAGGCTAAGGAAATGAAAAAAAAAAAAAAAGAAGCTTCATGGATGAAAATAAATTGCAGGATATTTAATGATGATGATCATCTAATTTGGCCGTGGTTGATCCACAGCGGGTTTGTTTTATTTTGAAGTGAGTTTCACCTCTGTTTACATCCAGCCACAGATGCAATCGAACAACACATACTAGAGATTTATTGATGGCATGTGTTTTAGCCAAAAATAAAGCCCTTAAAAGAGAGTTACTGTATAGACAATGTGTTTAATTACGGGTCAGGTCAGGTTGCAGGTCTAATGTATCTGGGTATGGGCAGATGTGGATCGGACCTGAAAAAAAATGTGGGTAGCAGGTCAGGTTGCGGCACTCAGCTTTGGGAGTACAGGCAGGTGTGGGTTTGGAAAAGTAGACCCGTGCAGGACTCTGTTTTGTACTTTAAAGGCAGAAATCCCTCTAAGACAAGGCCGTAAGACAGGGTTTTTCAACCTTGGGGTCGCCTGGAATTCAAATGGGGTCGCCTGACATTTCTAGTAATTGATTAAAAAAAAAACAACTTACTTCTAAAAAAATATATGGTGAGTTGAGGGAGACGATCACAATCCATTAAAGACATGACAAACTGTGAAGCTGAAACTGAAGCACTGTGGTAGTTTATCTGTCAAATGTTCATTGTGGCCGGTTTCAGATGCTGCAGCTCTTTCATAATTCATAGTTTGAGTTATTGTTTTTTCAGTATTAATTGTCAGCCTTGTAAATCCAAGCTGGACTGACTGTACATATCCTGACCAAGGAAAATCAAATTCTCACTTTGTGCAGTAATCTACACCTGGCTTTTCTGCTTCCGTCCATAATAATATACATTATATAGACTAAATGTCATCAAAAATTAACATTTATTTGCAGCAAACAATTACATGATCAAAAACAAATTCATTTTAGCAAAAAAAAGCCTCCATTTTGAATGTCTGGGGTCGCCACAAATTTGTGATGTTAAAATGGGGTCAGGAGCCAAAAAAAGTTGGGAACCACTGCCATAAGACGACTATGTACGAGGCATATGTAATAGTGAACAAACCAGAGCTCTGCATCCTAACAGCAAATTGTACCTGCATGGTTGGGCGAGTATCATTTTCTCTTATTTTATCCTGTTGCTTTTCTACGTTACTCTACAGCAGTGTGTGAACAGCGGGGTAGGGTTGGGATGGGAGGTGTCGTATGTGAAGGGTCAGATCTTCACATTTTTATGTCAGCGTTTAAAACTCAGTAGTCTCATCTTCCTCGCTCAAAGTGAATAGGGTGGCACAAATATTTCGTTGCCAGGATGTATGCGCAGCTTTTAATGATGTTGACTGTAAAAGGGTCTATAGAGCTGCAGAGCATTTCAGCACATTCTAAAGCATGTAAGTGAGATAATTTATTTACCTCCTTTACTTTCCTTTTAATGGCTGCAGAGGAAAGAATAACTACAGAAGAAAGGTCAGGGGTACTGAGAAACTCTACATTTATCAGTTATATTACAACCCTATGCTACTTATTCTGATCAAAGACCCATGTAATGGGAATCTGCTAAAACGTGGTACTGATACCACGGCACTGCTTGATCCACACACACACACACACACACACACACACACACACACACACGCACACACACACACACACACACACTATGGCTGCAGAGGCCAGATAGTCTTATTTGATGTGACATGTAATTCCAAACACATAAAGGGCAAATTATAGGAGTTGAAAAAGTGAGGAAAAGATGAGAGTATAGATAGTGATATATTTTCTCCTGGGGAAACTGGAACAGACACTTTCCTGTCTATCACTGGCCTTTTCTGCTGCTTAAAATATGTCTCTCCATACGGACAAAAGCATGAGCATGAACATGATGCATGTGCCAATTAAGTGGTTATTTAGAAGGTAGCCATTAAAGTAATTGATGGTGTGGATGGATTTAGTGTTCATTAGGGTGAAATTTATTAAACAGGCATGTGTTTATATTATGAAAAAGCTTTTCACCAGCAGAGTACATTAAGTAATGACTGAAAGAAAAAAAAAAAAAGAAAGAAAATCCAGGTAATAGAATAGACAAGAATGTGATTTCCTGAATTGTTGACTCTCCCCTCTCATGTCAGTTAAAATCCACTTGCTTATTCAGAAACTGATGTTCTCTTGAAAAGCCTGAGAAAATAGTTTATTACAAAACCATCAAGCTCCCTACACAGCCATAGAGGACATCATTTACATTCCTCAGTGGTTCAGTCATGACATGTTATCTAATTTCATGTGTGATCCCTTTTTCTTTGACGTACACGTCCAGCACAGGACCACACTGTGTTGCTGTTATCTAAGCTGCCTCTAATGTTCTTGTCATAATGGTTGTTATACTCTCTCACTATTCCACCTATGTCTGAAGAGAGACCTTTCTTTAGACAAAACCCCATTACTATTCAGTACTAATAACAAAAGCATTAATAAGGTCCATCAAAGTGATCGGAGGAATAAAAAAACCTGCCTTTTGTGATCATATATCTTTTTATTCCTTCTATTTCCTCTGTCTCCACTAATAAATAGCAGAGTTATGTCCACATATTTTATCCATCTCCCTCCAACGACTGATAGGGAGGGGTACGACAGATTTAGAATGCCATCAAAGTGAAAGATGCATTTTCTATCTAGTGTTACTCTCCACTGTTAGAAGAGACAGAGCGGTGGCCAATACAGAAAATGACCGAACACAAGGCACATAGCTGAGAAACAGACTCTCAGATAATTTCACAGAGAAATTCTCTTTGATGATACGGTTGCAGATGTTAACACACAGAACAAACTCTAAAAGGTTATTGAATGTACTGTGTAATGTAACTAATTAATAAACTAGCTTAACAACAGTCAGTCTTATAATTTACCACTGTCATTAGTCTCACAAGGCCACACTAATGCAGAGACACAATTAAATACCAAAGATGTCAGACAAGACATAATCATTAAGTCACAGACTTGAATAAAACAAATTAGTCTGTAGACCACTCCTGACTACTGTATGAATAATGAGAATGGTATTTAAAGCCATTTGCCACACTTTATGAAACTAAGTAAAAATCATGACAAAAGAAAGCTGGTGCCAAACCTATGATGAGCTTAATAAACGCTCTGTATTCCCAGTGTCTACAGAAGCAGCACTTCAATAATTTGACTTGCCACTGATTTGTATAGCCAGATGGCACCAGTGACATCTTTCCTGTGTTTGTGCAGGTAACATGCATCCTTTGCATTCACGCAACAGCTGCTGCATCAGCTGGACAGGGTGTCCTGGGATGCTGCTTGTATTTCTCAACTCTGTATCCATTATGCATGAAAGGATATAAGCCATTTGGTAGTAGCTCATTTGCTACCTCTATGGCACAGTTAATAGGTAGATTAGATTTGGAGATGTGACTGCATGGATTTGGCAGGACAGATGACTACATTTCACAGAGTCTAGTTCACACAGAACAAATATGTCACATTAAAAGACATGAAAGGATTTTATGAATGCATAAACTAGAGCGAAACTATGGATACAAGAGTTAATCAGTTGCTGACTTATTGAATTTTATATTACTATGCCACCTAGATTTAACTAAGGGAATAGAATAATTACTACGGTGATTATTATGTTTCATCTACAACAGGTTTTTTCACTCTAACTGTTGCAGTGAGTAGCTTCTCATTACTTAAACAAGTATCAGTTTACTAAAGGCCAGAAAGATTGGACTGTGTTTCAACGGAAAAAAGGTCATTAGTCTGATGAGTCCAGACTTACCCTGTTCCAGAGTCATGGGCACATCAGGATGAGAGGAGATATGGATGAAGTGATTACCCATCCTAGTGTCTACAGTGTAAGCCTGTGGGGCCAGTGTTATGATCTGGGGATGCTTCAGTTGGTCAGGTCAGTGTTATGTGTCCAAAAAGATGAGGTCACCTGAAGACCTAAATATACATAACCTATGACCTGGTCATATATAATGACCAGGTCTGAACATCAGTGGATTTTTTCCTTCACTGATGGCACAGGCATATTCCAAGATGACAATACCAGGATTTAGCAGGTTCAAATTGTGAAACAGTGGCCCAAGTGGGTCAGCATGGGCCTTTGTGTGTTGGGTTTGCATATTCTCTCGGTGTCTGCAAGTATTTCTGTCTGGGTACCAAAACTATGCGCCTTAATAGGTTAATTGATGACTAAATAGCCTGTAGATGTGAATGTGAGAGTGAATGAATGTTTTTTGGAGTTTTTCCTTGCCGAGGAGGGTCTAAGGACGGGGGATGCCCAGGACATTAATCCATTTCCTTCATCTGCTGTTTATTTGACTGTTGTTTGTTTATATCCAACTAACTCTGTGAAGCCCTGTGAGACAAGCTTGTTGTGATATAGAACTCTACAAATAAAACTGAACTGAATTGAATTGAACTGAATTGAATTAATGTGTTTGTCAGCCCTGTGATGAACTGGTGACACATCCAGGGTTTACCCTGCCAGCCTGGTGTAATGGGCCGAAGTAGACCCCTTTCCAGACTATACCCAGGGTTTAAGCAGCTTTTGTAACATAATGTTCAGTTGCATGTTGAAACAGATTGGCCTAGGCTGCTTTAATTGGCAGCCATGGGGCGGCCATGGCTCAGGAGGTAGAGCGGGTCATCCAATAACTGAAGGGTTGGCGGTTTGAATCCCACTCTGTCCCAGTCATGTGCTGTTGTGTCCTTGGGCAAGACACTTCACCCTACTTGCCTCCAGTGATGCTACTCACACTGGTGTGTGGATGCATATGAAGATTTGGTCGGAGGGGCCATAGGTGCAAAATGGCAGCCACACTTCTGTCAGTCTGCCCCAGGGCAGCTGTGGCTACATATGTTTACCACCACCAGAGTGAGAATGTGAGAGCGAATGAATAATGGATCCACTGTATGTGCTTTGAGTATGCATTAATAGAAAAAGCACTATATAAATCTAATCCATTATTATTATTATTAACCCTGGGTGCTGTCCCAGTTGGGGGTATATTTTGGCATGTTACACTGAGATATGCTCTGGCACCATAAGTGGTTCAGAAAATGACTGAAGGAAGGAAGGAAGGAAGGAAAGAAGGAAGGAAGGAAGGAAGGAAGGAAGGAGGGAAGGAAGGAAGGAGGGAAGGAAGGAAGGAAGGAAGGAAGGAAGGAAGGAAGGAAGGAAGGAAGGAAGGAACGGTTCATATTAACTTCATTTTCACAGTCTGAGTCAAGACCTGAACCCCACTGAGAATTTTCAGAATGTTCTAGAAAACACTGCACAACAATCCGACTCTTTCATCATCAATACAAGATCTATGTACTTTTAATACCTATTGGCCAAATGTGTAAGATTCTGCTGAAAGTTACTGCCCTATAATTTAGATTAGCGTGTCTTTGTGTCAAACTCATTACATACGTATTTATATTTGAAAGTGCTCAGATATTATAACTGCACAAGGCACAAGGCCACTGGACCCTGAAAACTGAGGTCAAGGTCATCTGTTTTCAATAGGCTTCTGCTCTGTGCCAAGATGCATCCACAGTATGAATTTGGAGCAGATATCTCTATGCATTCTTCAGATAATGCGATTGTCTCATTGAATGCATTGGACAGACAGACAGACAACAAAACAATTACAATACCCCTTGGGCCAGAAGTTGGGCTAAAAATTACTGCCGCTCTGGATGCAAATAGACATTCTGACTTTTATTTTGACATTGCATAAGCACTGTGTGACCTAAGCAATACCACATGACGCTGCTTGTAATTAAAAGTAATATTGGTCCAGCAAATTACTTTTTGATTTGACTTTTGTTGGCCAGGTAGTGTATTTTGTTTGTATGTATGGTTTTTCTACATGAAGTTGCATTAAAATCTAAAAATAGCAAAGGTCTAGTTTATGTCACAATGTCACAGACTGCACATTTTCTTTAGCATCACATTATGAAATCTGAAATATTAGGGGAAAAACTATGTTGATATACAGATTCATTTATCATCATTTTATTATGTGTAACTATAAAGAGTACACGTCACAATATACGTATGTGAGTCATGAGTCATTTTATGAGTTATGTTAACATGTGCTCATTCTGTGTGCTGCTATTTCTGTCACTGTGCTTGTGTACAAAATAAGAGAATGAGAGGGAGAAGATGGTGAATATGAGAATGTTGTGACTTTTAAAGTGTTGTGTCTGGCAGCTTACATTACCTCTCAGCTGGATAAGTCATTACAACAAACTATAACTCCTCTAAGTAGGTTACATACTGTGAAAGTACACTGTACAAATTAGGTTGCTGCCAAGTGTTGTTAATCATATATTGGTATGTAAACACTGTTTTATTGTTGTATAAAAAACAGTATGCTTCGTTGTTTCAAAGGATTTCACTCAGCTGATCTTGTGTGTGTAATCTTAGCAAAGAACAAACTTATGATTATATAGTTGCAATAAGTAAAATGTAGTTGCAAAATACAAAAAAACTCCATAGATTTGACCAGTTGAAATGATTTAATATGAATGTTTACAGGTAGAATAATCGCATTTCACCTAAAGACCCCAAGTTGTTCTTAGACTATAACGCCTTTTTCTCAAATTCAGGTCCATTTTTCTGAATGATGTAGCCTTTAGCTGCAGAGAGACATGTCTGGTCATCCTAAATATAGCGCAGACAAAGCCACTGGCTGCTGCAGGTAGAGCCAGTATGAATAAGAGATGAGACACCATGTCCTCCAATTAGCCAGACGCCACTAAAATCCTGCTGCCCCTGGCTGCTGCTTGACATGGAAAGTGAAAGGAAAGGCATCAGAGTGTAAAAGAAGGTAAAAGATGGGTGAAATATTGGCAAATCAATAAAGAAAAATAAGAGGGAGGAAGGAATAGGAAAGTGAAAAGGAATGTCAGAGTTCTGCATCAAAATAATGAAGGGAGGCAGAAAAATACAGAAATTCCTCGTTAGTAACCATGAATTATTTGACCAAAAATTTTTACAACACACTGTATTTTCTGCAAACAACTCTGACTAAGTTTGTACAGGTCCGAAAGTGAGTGAGACTAAAGTGTGAGTGGAATACTTCTGAAGTTTGTCTGCTGATATGCATGTCTGTGTTTGACTGGCAGCTGTCACTTCAGCGTGCAGAAGCGAAGTTGGATTTTTAAGCAATGCATGTTTTCATTTTGTTTAAATAAATGCTTATCAAAGACTTTAGGAAAAGGCACACGCATTTCATGTAAAATGAATCAGAGTAACGTATGGCTGTCTGCAAATGTAGCACACACATAGCTGACCAGATGTACATTTTGTTTACCAAAAGGGGGGCAGGAATCCTTGGAAAATGTGCAAAAATAAATAAATAAATAAATAAAACTTGAGAAATAAACTATGTGTGAGGTGAGCGCTACCCGTGAGTTTGGAGCCATTTGCGTAAGGATGATGAATGTGTTCTGTTACAGGTGCATTTTAGAGAAACTAACAGTGGGAGCTCTCTGCTCCAGTTCTCCACACTGCTGCCATAACCTCTCCACAGTGTGAAAAACAAAGATGACCTTAATTTTTCTCTCCCTTTTTGTTTGGAGTCAGCTAGTGAAACAGCTCATCATTTTTTGTAGGAGGTTTCAGTTTCGTTTCCTCTGTCCTTTCTAGTTGACAGACACTATTGCAAAAACACGGTTGAATATGATATAGATAAAAATTTAAGTGAGAGTGTCTTTGTGAGAGTAAATGACTTGACGACAGAGAGTTTCTTGACCTGCCAATTTTCAAGTGTTTTTTATTTGTACCAATGATGTTAAACACTCTACAGACTAGTAGAGCCTTGTATGACACTAAATTCTGTACAAAGTAGTTTAGCTTATTATTAAAAAAGAAAAAGAAAAAAAAAAAGCCCATTGAACTTTTGGAGAAAAAAAATAATAATAAAGGTTTTTGTTGTGTGGGCCTATGTGGTGGTCAAATAAATTGTATCTGCAGTAAATGCTGAGATCAGCCCAAATTTTTTCCAGCCAATATTTTCCTGCCTTTAGGAACCGTTAAATAAATAATTTTATACACTGGTGTAGCCTACAGTATCCTTAATGATCAATAGCTCTCTGTATGTTTTGGACTGTTCAACATCAAAAGCTGAATCAGTTATATAAATCCTATATTTTCAATTTACACTCCAAAGACTAAGGGCAACAGGGAGAAAAAGATGAAAAATAAATGTTTGCAGGTTGTCCACAAAGCAATAACTGTTAGGAATAAAAGGGCATAATGGAGAGATTAAATGTTTGTTGTGAACTCCACAATAAGATATAAATTTTGCAACTTCAGTTTCCTCAGAAAACAAAATGCATGTGTGTGTGTGTGAGCTGGGAACACATGCTGTACATAGTTAAATGCCGCAATAGGCTTATTGTTATTCTTCATTATTCATTGTTTGTTCAGAGCCTGTACACTTTGCCTTGTGTTCTGTCCTCCATCTGGATCTACAAACAAGACGTCTATAGCCCAAGGTGCATGGACATACTATCTGTTTCTGTCTCTTTAGGAATGTGCATCAGCAGAGGTGTCAAGTAACAACGTACAAATACTTCATTACTTTACTTAAGTAGAAATTTTAATTACAGACAGACAGACAGACAGACAGACAGACAGACAGACAGACAGACAGACAGACAGACAGACAGACAGACAGACAG
>JAPQRP010000002.1:24408234-24424032 GCA_037367295.1 Apogon hyalosoma
AGATAGATAGATAGATAGATAGATAGATAGATAGATAGATAGATAGATAGATAAGACTTTATTGATCCCACCATGGGGGAAATTCCACAGTTTACAGCAGCCAAAAACATACAGCACACTCAAACAACAATTGTATAAAAAATATAAAGTAAAAGTAAGAAAAATCTTGTTTTAATATAAATATTTATATAAATAAAGAGAGAGAAGTAGAAATAGAAATTAAACATTCTTAGAATGTGAAAAATCTAAAATAGAAATAAAATAAAATATAAACATAAAATAGCATTTGCATATATCCATTATTTACATTATTTACATACATTTACACTATAGCTACACATGTACATATACATGTGGGGGGTGTGTGTGTGTGTGTGTGGGGGGGTTATTGTGAACTATTATAAAGTCTATTATAAAGGCTGTAGGAGGAATGACCTGCAAAAGCGTTCCTTCTTGCACAGGGCATGTAAAAGTCTGGTGCTGAAGGAGCTGCTCAGGGCCTCTGCAGTGTGGTGCAGGGGGTGGGAGGGGTCATCCATGATGGACATCAGCTTTGCTAATGTCCGTCTGTCCACCATCTTGTCGATGGAGTCCAGCGGGCAGCCTAGGACAGAGCCAGCTCTCTTTATCAGTTTGTTGAGTCTCTTCCTATCTCTGTCCATACTGCCCGCTCCCCAGCACGCGATGGCGAAGTGGACTGCAGAGGCCCCCACAGTGTCAGAGAATGTCCGGAGCAGAGCCCTGTTCACACCGAAGGACCTCAGTCTCCTCAACAGGTGGAGGCAACTCTGGCCCTTCTTGAACAGGGCGTCTGTGTTGTCAGTCCAGTCCAGTTTTATCTAAACTTTACTTGTGTAATTATTTTTCAGTCGACTTTTTACTTCTACTCATTACATTTTTACACAATCATCTGTACTTTCTACTCCTTACATTTTAAAAATAGCCCCAGTACTCCTTTTTCATTCCGGCTTGTTTTCATTCCTGCTTGTCATCGTTCAGATAAAAAAAAAACTATCCAGGTGAAACGCACCATCTGGACTGAGTGAATTCGATTGTGGTTGGATGAGAAGTATAAACAAATGCCATTCTGACACATTATTGGTTTGTAGGCGATCCATCACACCTGACTTTTTGCACCATTCCAAAACTTATAGACAATAGTCATCATATCTTCTGCTTTATGAAACACATGTTAATGTTCAGTAGTACACATATGGTTCTTTAATACATTACAATTGTACTAAAATGTTTTCATTTTCAATGGGCATATATGCAGCTGAAACAGGTAGACTAGTGCAGCCCAAATTTTTCATCATTAATATTTTAATACAAAAATGTTTTTTGGGGAGGTGGGAGTGCACTATAGGCCCCTGTGGCACCACCTAAGCTTTGTCCTAATGGCGTTTTTTTCCCCCTTACATTTACTTTTATTCTTTAAGTAGTTTTTAAACCAGTACTTTTACACTTTTACTTGAGTAAAAAGCTTGAGTTGATACTTCAACTTCTACAGAAGTCTTTTTAAACCTTAGTGCCTATACTTCTAGTAATGAATGTGAATACTTTTGACACCTCTGTGCATCAGCTGCTACGTTGTCCTTAGGTTTTCTGCAGATAACTAGGACTACACAAACTTCGCACATTGAGAAGGGCATTCACTACTAGATTCTTGATCTATTCTCGTAAGCTCATTCCAATATATGTTTCCTGCATAATACATGCAGAGAGTCTACTGAGTGTTCCTTGGACTTCAGTATCTTTCTTCACCTGCTCACAGAAAAGTCACTATCACTTAATCTTATCAGATAATAAATCGGGCCATGAAGTCTAAGATGCGTGACATGAATGTGAAAAAACTTAGGTCGCATACTACAGAGCATTCCATGTTTAACTATTCTACGGCAGTTTCGAACATGCCACATGTTCTCACCTATCCTCACACTGAAAAAGAAAATTGAGTGCCAGATGTACTGATACTATCATCTGTGTCTTTTTCTAAATATTCCATCAGCCCAAAACATATTGATTTAGTGGCATAAAATTCAGATATCTTTAAGATTCAATTTTGGTGGCTTTCATTTTAACATATGGGGCTGGCCAAGGGAAGGTTAACATTTACATCAAGAAATACATTTAAAATCACCTTTTGAAGACATATATTTTGAAAGTACATTACTTCTAGTGTCCAGCACAATTTTTTATTTCTTAGAAATGTTTTAAAAATACATAAGTGGCATTATATTCAGCATAGATTTATGTTTGCATTCTTTGTGCATCAATGCAATTCAAAGCATAACTTTGATCCTCTTCTATTGGACCTATTTTATACTTATGATAAGTTGTAAGGTCCATTTAAGCACCTTTTGCTCCTCTGTTTCCAGTGGTTACAAATATCTAATACATGGAGATCAATATATGTTAAAACGTATTAAATTATTTTATTGAGGTATTTGACTTTGTAGATATTATATATGCAATGTATATACTAATAAATATGCTGAATATACAATTGAAACTTGTAATTATTCTCCCTTATCCATCTGTTACTGAAACACTTAGCAAAACTCTTGGTATTTTATGCCTTTATTTATTGAAAAACTACAAACTGTTTACTGTTTTGCAAAATAGACACCGTAGTGGAGCAACAGTAAAGATTTTACAGTTTTAAGAAAATTGGAACCGCACTTAAAGGCAGGTTTTAAAAAATGGTCAAAAACAGAGACAGGGGGCCGAGACAGACATGGACAGGAGAAAGACATCGAAAAACATGAACAAATGAAAAAGCCATGAATCAAATGAAAAAGCCATGGAGGAAAGAAAATGGCATGAAAGATTGATAAGACAGACAGGCAGACATGAAGACAGACAGACAAATATGACGGCAGACAAACTGGAAATAACAAGCTCACCTGAACTAATGGATGCACGAGGGAAATAAAGACTTAACATGGAGAAAGACGGGAAACTCTGGTCAAACAGAGACTATGGAAAAAAACGCATTCCCATCGGCTTGAAGAACTTTGTACAAATACACCATGTCTGGAAAATGTAAAATAAATAGATAAATAAATTGTGTATTTCAAATTATAACTTCCTAAAGAATGCAAGACATGAGAGTAATTATTGCTTAATTATTAAGAACTATTATAAACACAACATGCATGCACTTGAAAACCCTCAGGTTGACTTATCAGGTGCACTACTGCCCCCAGTGGCCTGAATTATCAGTGCACGCCAAAGTTTTTGGATGGACGGACGGACAGACTGACAGATGACCAACTGATGACAATACCCTGTGACCAGTGTGGGTGAGGGTAAAAATGAAAACTTGCACATTAATCATCTTCTTGGCTGTTTGTGGAGCTAAAATAACTACACACACAACTCCTTTTCTGTTCTGCCATTTTTTTCTACAGACTGAGTCAGAGTTGACGCAGTACACACTTACCCAGGTGGAAGAAGTAGTAGTTCCCACCAATTGCATATCATTTGGACACAATCCCAAAAGTTTAGCTACTTTCTACTGTGTTCCCTCAAAGGACCAAAGTATCAAAAGTATCAATATCTTGATTTGTGAATTGATTCTAGAGTGTAAAGATCTGGTATCAGGGATACTGATATTTCAGTATCACTAGAAAGCCAGCACAAGAAACACCGAGCAGCAAACAAAGGAGAAAAACTCATGGATAACAAAACTCGGTGTACGTGACAAAAATGAAAACTGTTCCCTTCAGCACCGGCTGAGTCCATGTATGGCTGGATCATTCTGTCATGACAGTGACTGAATGGACTCATGTGCATGGTGCTGAAGGGAGAAACGGGTTTTATTAAACAGAAAACTAAGAACAAAGGTTCAAACAAAAACCTGAGGGGAGATGAAAAGGCAGAGTCCGCGGCATGATAAAATCAGATGAAAAGTGCGGGTGAGTCTATGGGGGTATGAAACAGCAGTAATGATCCAGCACCATCCCTGAGCAGAGGAGCCACTTGAAAAGGCTCCTAGTGCGGATCTGACTCAGGTGCAGTGCTAGCAGGTGACAATATAATCAGTCTGAGGGAGGGGTCTGTGGCAAAGCATGACTGCACCATGACAATGTCCTTTTGTTTTCAACTTGTTTCACTGTCATTATTACTCATATCCTCTGACACACACACACAAATATACCGTATGTGTATGTACACACACTCACACATGCACACACACAGCTCAACAGAACACTGTCGAAAACGATACGTTTTTAATCTGTTTTTAAAAATGGCTACTGATGTGGCATGTCTAACTGTATCAGGCAGGGTGTTCCATTTTTGTGGGGTATATACACTGAAAGGTTTTAGGTCCTTTTTCCTTCCAGTTCATGAGATTAACAGCAGTTCTGCTGCTTACATTGGTCTCTATTCATCATAATATTGCATCCTTCTCATTTTATCCCACAGCACAACATTTCTCAGCCTTTTGTCTTTCCCTCCATTATTCTCTCTGCAGTAGGTAATGAGAATGGCAGTAAAATATGCAAGACATGAGATTAAACTGCACAGATTTTTTATTTATTTATTTTTTGTGTGTTAGCTCTAAAGCTCTGTATGCAGCAAACAATATGCTGAAGAGGTGGCAAGGTACTACAGCAGGAATGGACATATTGATTGCAAAAGATTTAAAACTACTGATCATCTCGAGTCAGTACAGTGTCTCTAACCACCACCACATCATCCTGTAATCAATGAGAACACAATCACACAATCACACCCTCTTACACATATTAATGACATTAAAACACACCAAATAAATGAATCAGAGGAATTTCCAGTAGGGAAATCAATACTTCCTTCAACTATATATATAGTCCTCTAGCTTAACAGGCAGAAACTCCACCTCTGGTATTTTACACTGCAATGATAAACATAAACTCAATACAGTCAATGTCTCTCCCAGTGAATGGAGTGGATTACATGTAGACTAAATGACTGTTCTCTGTAGATTTCCCATAAACCCAGCAGTCTCTGTTTTTGGAGGCTGCCTTAATTACATTTTGCTTCAACAAAATAACTAAATGTTAACAAAATAGCAAAAATATTGATCCTGAATGTAAATGTGAATTGTTTGCATATAATTTACTTGTTTGTGCTTCATTAACAGGAACACCATAATGCATAGGTATCTGCTTTTCTAAGATACTGATGAAGGTGTCTTTTAACCCTAACTGAACTGCTTTATTAACCTGCAGGAGTTGGCTCATGCACAAACAATTTAAACTTTTAATTTAAAACTGATAAATAATATAATTCCATGCTGTATATAAATAATTTATATGATTTTTTAAAAGTTTTAATTATTTTTGTTTACAGTTAAAGATCATTTGTAAGTGTTAAAGAGACTGTCATCTTGTGAGAATATGAGTTTGTAGACTGAAGGAGAGTGAACAGGCTTCACGCACAGCCCCACTACTTCCTGACCTTAAACCAGTTCCTTTATTTCCTGTCTTTCATTCATTTAATCCAGGTGTGTCTGACCACAGTAGTCACAACAAGAACTAGCAGGCAAACCTGGACTAATCAGTGTGAAAGACAGGAAATAAAGGAGCTGGTTTAAGTTCAGGAAGTAGTGGTTCTGTGCATAAAGCCCACTGAGACCTCTTATGGACTGCAGGTTAGTAAAGGTCACTGTCAGGAGCTAAAAGAGACTTTGATGGACTTAAAAACCTCTTTTCATGACATACAAGGTATTTCATTAGTTGTATAAATAACTTAATATTAGCATGGTGAGCACACTGTAAGTTTGTAAGTGCATTTGTACTTTGTTTATGTGCATGTATAGTTCTCACAGCGTTAAAAATGTACGGTGTAAATTCGTACTTTTGTCAAGGAGACCTTTCCATCCTTTCCCAATCAACCACAACAATATGCTTTGGATAAAATGCTCCTAAATGAAAAGAGCGGTTTCTAAAATCCATAATAACCTTTCACCTTTGCACTGTATAACTACTTTGAACCACCTATAAGAAGCCTGGTCTAATGACCTAGAAGAAACCATAACTGAGAGTCCATGGCTTAAAGCACAGGAACGAGTCCACTCCTCTTCTATCTGCTGCAGACATGGACTGCTGCCATTTAAAGTATTGCACAGGTTGCATCTTTCTTAATTGAAGATGTCCAGGATGTTCCCCGGAGTGAACCCCCTTTGCGATCGTTGTGGCCAGAGCTCAGCTTCACTGACACACACGTTTTGGACGTGCCCCAACATCACTACCTATTGGACTGAAACTTTACAGACTTTGTTTAAGATTTTTAAGAGACAGATCCCTCCAGACCCAATAACAATAATGTTCGCTGTGGAACCAACAGGAGTGGACCTTAGTACTAAACAAAGTGTTGTTTTGAAGTTTGTGACACTACTGGCCAGACGCCTTAATTTGTTAAAGTGGAAAACAAAAATCCTCCAACTCATCAGGCTCTGTTGAAAGACATTATGCAACACTTACATTTTAAATTTTCACTAAAAGATAACGTTAAGTTATTTTATTCAATTTGGCAACCCTTTATAGATTACTTTAATATTAAATAAGTAGGCAGACCCCCCCCACCCCTTTTGTGTGTGTGTGTGTGTGTATATACATGTGAGTGCAGGTTGTTTTGACTTTTTCTGACATCACATATATTGAATACTGTATATGACTTTTTTATATTGTCATTGTTGTAATTTCAATAAAAAGAGTTTTAAAAAAAAAATAAAAAAGAGGTACGGTATTATATGAAGTCCTAAGATGATGTAGTTAAGGATACACAACTGTAACAAAGACCGAAGACAAAGAGAAAAGCAACAAGTGGTTCCAGGCACAACAAACCCCGCCCCTCGCACATAGTGTAACTTATTTTGGCATCGATCCGGCTGATGTCATCATGTCTATGCATGTGCTGATGTCAGCATATCAATTGCTTCTCTATATGTGCCAAGTTTGAAGTAAATTGAAACAAAATTGATGTTTTATAGACATTGGGGGGGGGGTAATAAATGGCTGTTTCAAGGTTCAACCTGTGTCTGTGTTGTCATGACAAGAGCTACAATTGGGACCAAACTTCTATTTTCCACAGCATGTTCATCCACCTCCACAACCTCCTGCCAACTGAGGAGTTCTAAAACATCTAAGTACCCCAACCCCCAAAGGGAGGCAAGGGGTATTGTTTTTGGTTCAGTTTGTTAGTTTAACACTCTAGCAGCAAAACTGTTGGTTGAATTCATACCAAACTGGGTTTATAGATTGCCAGTGACCCAGAATAGATCTGCTTACATTTTGGGAAAAGCACGTCAAAGTTAAAATCTTTAATGATTTTTTTTGTATCTTTATTTTTCTCCTATTTACTTATCATGAGAAAAAAATTCAAATGTCAATAAAAACATCAATTTTGTTTCAATTTACTTCAAACTTGGCACATATATAGAGGCAATTGATATGCTGACATCAGCACATGCATAGACATGATGACATCAGCTGGATTGATGTCAAAATAAGCTACAATATGTGCGAGGGGCGGGGTTTGTTGTGCCTGGCACCACTTGTTAGTGTTTTGGTTTTTTGCAAAAAAAAAAAAAAAAAAAAAAAAAAAAATCAAGACATATTATGTTTCTCTGAAAGTATAATGATAGGTGTATTTTATTTCTGCCAAAACATGCAAGAAATTACAGTGACGTCTATGTGAATTATATGAAGGCAGTTTGTGGGAGGCAGGTTTGCTGACTGTTACACTGCCATCCCAAACATCTGAAATCTTACTGAGACCATGAGCATCCAATATCCTAGTACTGCTCTGACATAGACAGTGCAGAAAATTAAAGTCATCTCTCAACTGAATCCAATTCTGCTGTTTTTGTTCTCTAATGACATCCCTAAACCTATTACGAGCTGGGCAGTTACAGCTTTAGATACCTTTTCTGAAGCTTCTTGAGCTGGGTTGTCACCCCTGTCAGACAAAGAGAATATAGTGAAAGCCACCCTGCACAAACATGAGAGCAATGGGCTGAAGACTGAAAGCAATCTACATCTAGGCACAGATGCTGATATGTGTAGGAGTCAGTTTCTCACGTATGGTGCCGACATCGTTCCCTGATGATTCTGACATCTACTACTCTTCACTTGATTCCATTTAAAGAGGGCAGAAACCCCGCTGCTCTCCTACAACAGGACTTGTGGTAGAAGAAGAGTCCTGATGGGATTTTGACAGAGTTTTTCAGACTGAAAAATGATTTCAATCCAACATTTTATCCTAAAAAGGTTTATTTATTTGTAGTGTATTTCACAGTTCTGAAAGAAAACACACTGACTAAAGATAAACTGGGGAAACACATTCGGGTCAGATTAAAATAGATTCTATTTGTTTTTCTCTCCACTTCTTCAGTAAACAGGACAGACAAAAGTGGGCTTCAAGCATCTTCAGATATTTCCCATAGTATGTGTAGCTGAGCCAGGACATCTGGAAAAGTAAATTTGGTAATTTCATAAGACATATATTGTGGTAGCTAAGCAGATTTATATAGTACATCTCATATTTGTGAGAATTAAAACTTAATCACTGACTTAAACATATGGCTTGTACACTATTCCTGATTGTTTCATTTCACTCTGAAGCCTGTTCACACTAGAAAAATCCTGAAAATACCAATATGTGCACAATTACTTGTTTATTTTTTAACCCTAGGCTTAATTTAATAGCTTGTTTTGAAGTTTATCGAGAATTTAAATTGTTTTGTTTTTTTTTTAAATTATTTGCCCTTGTTTTTTGCAGCACATCAGTATTAGTTCTCCTTCCTTATTTTCCCAAAGCAAAAATATCCTGGTCATCCATGTCAATTGGTATCAAATGACACCTGAAAATATAATCCAAATAATGTTTACTGGAACTTTTTGAAGACTAAATGATATCAGAATCAAATCCTGATTAAAAAAAAAATGCTTTTAAGTATTAATGTGGATTGTACAAAAATAATAAAAACTGCAACTTGTACTAAAGGAAAAACATATGTTTTTGCATTATGTAATAATCAAAATCAACTGTAACTTTCAAAATGTGAAAACAAAAATGAGTTGTTTAGTGGTTCATATGGCATTAATTACATAACTAATAAAGTTTTGAGAATAAACATCATATGTACTCATGATAGTTGTTTCTTACAGTAGTTCACAATCCACTGGATTTCATCTATTATGATTTTTTTTATTTTTACTTATACATGTAATGAAATTGGGCGACACGGTGGTGCAGTGGATAGAACTCGTGCCTCACAGCAAGAAGGTCCTGGGTTCGATTCCAGCACCGACTGGTGGAGTTTGCATGTTCTCCCCATGTCTGCGTGGGTTCTCTCCGGCTACTCCGGCTCCCTCCCACCATCCAAAAACATGCACCGATAGGTTAATCGGTTCATCTAAATTGCCCATAGGTGTGAATGTGAGTGTGTTTGTTTGTCTCTATATGTCAGTCCTGCAATGTACAGGCGACATGTCCAGGGTGTACCCTGTTTTTGCCCATAAGTGGCTGGGATAGGCTCCGGCGACCCCCGTGACCCTAGTGATGATAAAGCAGGTTCAGAAAATGGATGGATAGATATAATGAAATTATATTATAGTACCTAAATGTTTTTTTTTTTTTTTTTTCATTTTAGTTTATTTTATTCTATTTATTCATTTATTTATCACGGACAAAGCAGTGAAACATAGTGGCCACAGAACATCTGATGTTTTGCACAAAGAGTATATAGAATTTAACTAGCTTGCATCTCCCATTCCTGGTTGGGCTTTTCAACAGAGAAATACAATTACAGTATAAACAATAACTATATAAAAACATTATAAACAATAACATAGGGGTGCTTCTGTGAAACTGGCACCTAAAAACAGGACAAGGGGGTTAAAACTTCAAACCAGATGTAGACTAATGTTATGAAGCAAGTGTAGAAGCACTTTGGGTCTATTTTAAAAATAAATATTTACTGAGATAAAAGAGAAACTATTTTTTTCAGACAAAACACATTTTTTATATTATTTTTATACAAGAATCTGTATGTAACACAGTTAAAAGGACACAAAAATTATGTGCTACTATTTTTTTGAATGTCTTTTTATTCTCTCACAGGTACATTTTGGGAATCGAACTAATTATGTAAGGCAGAGTATTTAAAAAAAAAAAAAAAAAGACTGCTGTTGAAAAGTCACTTGTGATTTATTTGTGTTTAAATGGGCAGGTTCTGCATGTAACACGAGTGGACACGATGGGTTACGCGCAAAACCTGGAATGAGACACAAAAAAAACCTGCATATCTTGATTAGAAAAGCCACTAGGATCATCACATTTAACACAGTGACTTTATTTATAGTGGTATATAAGACCATTTCAAGCCATGTTTTCCAGATCAAATGCACTAACACCTGGATAGTGTTTACTGTCCCACTCTTGGCCCCAATATTTGATCAAAAATTCATTAAATTTGGGATGGCTCAGAGCAAGAGTATAATTTTTTTGCATTTATCTGAGGTCATCATTAGGTACATCCTGGGGGGAAACATGTCTGAATTTCTCTTTTATTATTGGGTCTAAAAAGCTGACCAAGTGCCAGATACCAAACTAAACCCAGTTTCATAGAAGCACCCATAGACAAACAATATTAAAGCCTATTCATCACAAGACTTTTTTCAGCTCCTCTTCAAATGACTGCAGATTTCGTTTAGTAAATGCCTACTTAACGCATGAACATACATATTTACATATTCTACAGCTTCTCCCAAAATAAATGTAACAGGAAATGTATTATGGAGTCTCATGCCACGTTCTTCTGGCTCTGAAACAATAACAATGTTTCTGAAAAATCACTGGTGTCACTCAGGCTGCAGGCCATACAGCTAATAGGCTCTACCCTGCTTATCAGTAAACTGCACTGTCTGACACACACACACACACACACACACGCACACGCACACACACACACACACACACACACTTCTTTTCTGAGTTCCTGCCTGAGGTGCTACCTCATTCTCACTCTACTGCTTAAACTTGAGAGATTTACAATTTAAGCCAGTTAAGTGCTGTATTGTTGTTGATGGGAGGAAGATGAGGGTTCAGGAGGAGATGCACCTGAACAGGCACCAGTTCAGGATTCAAACATGAGTTTTTCTGAGTGTGTGTTGTGAGTGAGAAGCTCAAACCCTGAAATAAACTGCAATCCCTTTACTATTTCTGCAGTAGAGTCAGTTACATGAATGTATTTAGAAGGTCATAATGTTTTAAAAATGCATCATCTCTTATTAAACCAAGCAAAATCCAATAATCTGCTCCTAAGTGTCCACTCGACTGAGATAAAAACCTATTACCTCATTCATTTATAAGTTAAAAGGCCACTCAGAAAGCGAACACCACTTCTTCATCTATAAAACTATGAACAAACCACAAATCATGGCCAATGTTTCTCTTTTTGTTGACTGTTACCATGGCCATCTTCTAATTTGGCGGTTGTTGCCATTTGGTTGAGGTTAAAGCTGCATATGACTTTCATCACTAATTTTTCATCAAATCTGTAAAGCCTGAGTCATAGTCTAAGTATCACAAATCCGTATGTGTTTCCATGATTACGCATCTGAATCTCGCGGAGCTCCACGCAGCTGCTGTAGCAAGAGGCAATGAATCTGTTTCTGTGTTTGTTGCCGCAGCGGTCATAATGCGGCTGCATGGAGTTCCGCTTCCCACAGTGCAAATCGCAACAAATTTCTGAAAACGTGCGAGTAACCTACCAGCTCTGTTTGTAAACAAATGGATCGTTTATGGTGGAGTACACTTCGAAACTGTTCACCGTGAGGGAAGCGAATAAGGTGCGTAATCACAGAAAGACTTACGTATTCATGATACTAAGGCTATGACTCAGGTTTTACAGATTTGATGTAAAATTGGTGATGAAAGTCATATGCAGCTTTAAATGTTGAATAAAAAGTCAAAGGGTTTGCGTTAGCATAATACAGCTGAGAGACCGAAAGACGGATAAACAAATATGTTGGATCAGTGTGTTTAATTTAAGTGCAAAAAAAAAACCCAAAAAAACATTTAGAACCAAGACATGGCGAATTGGTTAGAGTCAAAAGGAAAGATAGAAAATTTGTTTAAAGGTTTGAAAGTAAGGGAAAATGCGAAACAGGTATCCTCTATCACATATTTAATGACTTAAAGCCACTGAAGTAATGATGCAGTGAGAGCACACTCAGCACAGACGTCCATCTCCTTACAATTTAATTACCATCCAGCCACACATGGGTAAAGACTGACACTGTGTTTGAGGTCTGATATCGGCTCTGTGTTTTGTTTTTTTTTGTCTGCGCGGCAGGATTTATTTCTAGCGCTAATGACTTAGCTGGCTCTTAATGGAAGCTGGGAATAATGATGCTGTCACAATCAGACACAGAATAAACAAAAATAAACTAAGAATGCTACTCCGATGTGATGTTTCGCGGTCATCGTGAGCAAATGAGGCTGACTCAGGCAACTGTACAGTGTTAAAATTAGGTCATGAAACGGGTCCCGGCCCTGTTTCTGTTCAGCCTGACTTACCGAGTGCATTTTCTGTATCTGCTTATAAGACAGTAAATGAGGGAAATCACACTGTGTCAGTTAAAGCTGCAGCAGGAAGAAATCTCAACAAAAAATGCCAGAAATCAGTTGTCTTCAGTCTGTCCTAGCCTTGACTGAACATAAAAATGCATGATGCAACAATGTTTCATGCTGTTATGGAAAAGTAAAGCTAAAATATCATGGGTATTGGAGTTGCCATATTCTAACTTGACAAGCCACAGAGTCTGTAAAGGACAGACACGGATGATGGATTCCTGACAGTGACTGATCATTACAGCTGTCAATCACGTATTTCTATTCCACGCTCTGACAAAATCTGTGATAGGCCAGAATTTCATGTCATGGGCTGTATTTTCTTAAGCTTGGAAACAGAGCTAAGAGGAGTTTCCCCCTGAGACCACTTCCATTACAATATACTGAAGGGTTATTATGGAATGTTTACCCAGTGACACCTAAATAAATTACCTACTGAAGCTTTAAATGCTGGAAATTGGTTGCGGTTAGTCAATATAAGAAATTAGTGCACCTACAAAAACTCGTGCGAACACATACATACATATAAATGAGAATTTTCTCCATTTAATGTGAACCCAGAAAAGATACAGCATGCAAACAAATCCATCTTGTCTGTCCTTGTTTCAAAATAAACCATTTATCAGTCTGCCATACACTAGTGACTCTGGATCACTGCTGTCCATCAATCAAACCAATGGCCAGATGTCCAGCGGAGGGCAGACTGACAGTAATGACCCCGCCCACCTGGTGGACTCCATGACCTTTGAGTCATCATGACAAAGTAACAGATATTCCCTCCAGATTGCAGCTGACCTGACAGAACTGAACGTCTGAGAGATGCTTTTTCAGCAAACTATTCCACACTCAGGGCATCTTTGATTTTCCACCAAAAGTTTGTTCATTTCTGGTTGTAACTTGCTTACATTCACCTTTGTCACTGCAATTCCTACACATTTTCGATTTCCAATTCTGTGCTTCATATGCTACTTCAGATTCTTCATTTTGACATTTGAGCATAAATACCTAACTGTTGTTTAAACAAAAGTTCATTCATGTGCTAGATCCTGACTTGATATTATGCTCCCATAGTTGACAAACTGATGCTTGGGACTGTCTCATATACAATCCAATAACATCTTGTCGACTTTAATAATCTTATTATAATGCATAAAGCCCATGAACATATGCTTCCCTACAGTCTATAGGAGATGTCTGAGCCAAGGCAAAGTAATTATAATTTAAGGGGAACTGAAATCTTCAAGATTATTAAGTGTAGAACAAACATAAAAAGTCAGTGTATCTCTGTTAGACTAGAGGGGTACATCTGTGGAATAATCTGGACCAAAACTTTAAAACGTCTTCTTCAATTTGTGCATTTAAAAGGATGTATAAATCCAGTATAATAACAAAATATAGAGCATTATCTGAATAAGTGAATATCTAGTTCAGGGGTGTCAAAATCATTTTAGTTCAGGGGCCACATTAAGCCAAATTTGATCTGAAGTGGACCGGACCAGTGAAATAATAACATAATAATATATAAATAATGTCAACTCCAAACTTTCCTCTATGTTTTAGAGTGAAAAAAGTAAAATTACGTGATGGAAATGTTTACATCTACCAACTATCCTATAAAACAATGTAAATAACATGAATAAACTGAAATTTCTTAAGAAAACTAAAGGCAATTTTAACAATATTATATCTCAGTTTATTATTTACACATGTAAATTACAACTTACAGATCACAGTGGATCAACAAATACACAAAACATTTGAAACTGGCAGAATATTGGTAAATTTGCACTTCAGACATTTCAAAATATTCATATTTGTTCAGGTTATTTGCATTTTTGTGAAATGATAGTTTGTTTTAGTGTAAGTACAGTAAAAGACATAAAAATGTTTACATTTACAAAGAGAAAAACTTGGAGTTGTAAGTATTTATAGATTATTACCTCTGCCAAGGAGGTTATGTTTTCATGTGGATTTGTCTGTCTGATAACTCAAAGTAAAAAAAAAAAAAAAAAAAGGATTTTTATGACATTTTCAGGAAGTGCTGATACTGGCACAAGGAACAAATGATTACATTTTGGTGGTGATCAGATGGGGGAGCTGATCTGCCTTGGTGGAGGTCTGCGCTCTCCAAGTGCTTTTCTAGTTATAGTATTTTACTGATCTGACCCACTTGAGCTTAAATTGGTCTGTATGTGGAACCTGAACAAAAATGATTAATACCTTCAGTGTAATTTTTGCATTTCACAAATTCATCCCATGGGCCAGACTGGACCCTTTGGCGGGCCGGATTTGGCCGCATGTTTGAGACATCTGATCTAGTTAGAATATAAAAGAATGCATAAAAATATGATATTATTGTGTATTGCACATTTGTACTTAATTAACACAAACTATCACAATTAGGAGATATTATCACATTTATTAATGATTGTATTTGTAGTAAATATTTAAAGTGCATATAACTATTGTAGTTTATATTGAAAAAGGTTGATTATGTAAAGCTGATTGTGTGAGGTAACTAAAAAAGTGTATGTGAATGGTTTGTATGGGTGTTTTCTGTTATTGTAAAAATATATATATAAAAAAGCGTGTTAACAAGGCAAAGGAAGCAGAATTAATTTAATTATTAGTTTGTAAAAAGGGGCTGGGAGTCTATAAGTTATACTTCTTCCCACTTCTTGTCGAGCGCCAAAAATTGTGTTTGATATGTTGTATGGTTCTTTGTTATCTGATTATTTTATGTGCTGGAAATAAAACTAAACTAACTAACATCAAACAGAGGATGATGGATCAGGTGTAAGTGCAGCTCTGAGTAGAAGTGTGCATTCAGACACATGCCGTACTTTATACCATATTTTGTCACCGTTGAGCTGTCTCACACAATAGTTACTGATGTGTCTGTATCAGATACTTGCTCCAAACACCGTAAAGAACACTCTGCTTGAAGGATCCATTTCATTTTAGGGATGCTGAATTATGTATTTTAGGAAACAGAATTGGGAAAATGGCCTGAACACATATTTTTCCACAGTCTATTTTCTTTTGTTTCTCTGTGGTTCCCCCAGATCCAAATGATTGAAATTAAATTCCATACTTATTCATATTTTCCATACTGCATGGCTTGCCAAAATGTACAACACAAGTAACAAGTATACACTGTAAACAAAA
>JAPQRP010000002.1:24446866-24465116 GCA_037367295.1 Apogon hyalosoma
GCTGGGATAGGCTCCAGCGACCCCCGTGACCCTAGTGAGGATAAAGCGGGTTCAGAAAATGGATGGATGGATGTTTCAGATTTATAGGCAGTGATAAACTCTGGATTTTCTACAGTCTTATCATGTCCCACACACATATGTACAAGCACATGCACAGCAGCCGTTCAGCAAAAGGGATTAGCGACAGAGACAATAGAAAACATGCATTCATTTTCTGTCACAGCTTAATCCTCTGTAGGTTGGTGGGGCAGAGTAGACAACAGACAAAACAAACACATGGATACCTGGACTAGAAAAGCAGAGAAAGCATCAGGTCACCTTCTGAACAGATTAAGAAAAAGATACGATGAACAGCTTGTAACAACAGCAACCTTCCATTTTAATCACTGAGATAATGACTTTGTCAGACAGTTAAAAAAAAAAAAATCCTTTATTAACATGTCTGGAGCTTTGCTAACTGCAGATGTTCGTTATATTCAGTAATAGTCTTACAGGTAATTTATACTTCATCTATAACCATCTGTACAAGCAAACCTGCACTTTATCACAAATTACACTGTACATATATACACACACACACACACACACATATATATATATATATATAGCTTTACCAGTTAAGAAAAAACTAATTTGGTTCCACACAGGAATTTGTCTCCATGTTACCCAAGAGGAAGTGATACTAAACAGCCATAGATGTTATGTGCTCCTCACAGGAGAAGCCATCGATCACCTGAAGGTCAGATATGAGAAACCGGTTTATGGCTGGAAATAACATTTCTTTCCTTTTTCTGTTTCCTGTCTCTCTCTCTCTCACTCCTTGTGTCTTTCATGTCTGTTTTCTTAGATCGATAGAGACTATGAGGGCAGACAAAACCCAGCAGCCCTCAGATTTTTCCCCTGACAAAGGCAGAGTTGTACAAAACCAAAATCGCACAAACACACATCCATTGTTTCATTGACGGCCTTCTTCTGGGTTGACAGCTCAAGAGTGAAAACACATTTGTAAACCTAATGAGATCAGAGATCACATTCATTTAGTTCCTTTCTGCCAGTATTTCTTAAACTGCACAAGTAACATCCCCTTTGTCAAGAATTCTTTTCTTTTCTTTTCATTCAACAATGCTCCAAATTACATGGGGCTAAGAGTGAAGCAATTGAAGTTTGGAAATCTGTCATTGTTAATCTCCAACAACTTTGTAATATTTCTACTAAGACTCTGGACCTGTACAGTGGGTAGGAGTTTATTTCTCTCTCTCTTTCTCTCTCTCTCTCTCTCTCTCTCTCTCTCTCTCTCTCTCTCCCTCTCTCTCTCTCTCTCCCCCTCTCTTTGTTTTAATTTGTATATTATTATTATTGACACAAGATACAGGGTAGGTACATTCATAGAATCCATCTCTATACATATATAAATGTACATATAAATCTTGTAAAATGGATGTACAACAAGCTATGTTTAATATATTTTTTTTAAAATAAAGAAAAAGTTGATCACGAAAAAACAAACAAAAAAAAAAAAACGTTCCAAATTCAGAGAGCTTAAAGCAAAGCAGCTATCTGCTTCCACCTGCTTTGGTTAATTTATTCTTTCCTGTCTCTGGAGATTATGGGGTTATTCAGGAGCACAGAAAACTGTACCGAGGATTCAGATGTGACTGATGAAAGCTGAAGCAGCTGTTTGCTTAGTGTTACAACAGAGGCAAAACTGAAGCCAGACAGATTACCTTGATTAAAGGAACTGCTGTGACATAAATTAAGACAAAGGAACAAATTAAAGGGACAGAGGAAAGCTGGGATTTTGTTAGTGTGAAGGTAAGAGTGCAAAGAGAGGGCAGTTGTGTGCTCTCAGATCCTGATAAGCTGCTCTGTGGGGGAGGGGTGGGGTGGGGGTTGTTCTTATTCCCTGATGTGAAGGATGCTGGAACAAAAAGATCAGCAATGTCAGATTTCTGAAGTTTCTGAATAACAACATCATCAGTTTCTTAATATCTTCATTTACTTTATTACTCTTGCCTCTCCCTTGCTAATGGAATAATTTCTAAATAATAAAATAATGTCGAAACATTGTAGTCTGTCGTTACATTGAAGGTAAGGATTATAATTAAATTACATTTGTCGATCAAAATGTTGGCAATTCCATATGAACATACTCTCTTCAGTAAAAGGCTTTTTGTAGAACATAACATTCATTCTGTTGCTCAGCATCTTTTCACTATGCAGCAGTGTCTTCTTTTGGCAGACAGCTCAGGTCAGCAAATGCACTGGGACAAATCTGAGTGCACCATCAAGGGCAGGGTGGCTTACAACGAGATGTCTCTTCGTCTAGACAGGACCCATTCATTTATTGTTTGGGTTTTCACCGCCTCTTGTCTGCCAATCAAATCAATAGGATTGCTCTAAACAACCTGTATCTGCTAAGCCTGCATGCCATCTAACAAGAACACATTTCACTATTGGAAGTTCAGTGATATTTTACTTCTGGAAGTCAGTACGGGTTCTAACAGGACTACTTTTAATAGTCAACGGTGATGTTTATGTCTGGGTTTAAATTGGTGTTTTTTAGACTTCCCAACTTTTCTGGAGGGTAAAATATTCTCTAAAAATAAACTAACCTTCCAAACTTAGAAAGTAGTCTGCTCGTTTGCAAGCACAAAGACATTTTCAGCTTTTATCTTAGGTCTATAAAGACGGAACTCTCCAAAGTGTATTACCTCATTGGCTGTGGCGTACATGTTATATTTGTACTTGCATATTGTGATGATCTACAGAGGGTTATATACAGAAGCAGCCAAAAGAAAACATACATGATTAATAAATGCTTCTGACCATTTTAGCCTTTAACACTAGAACCTCCAGAACTTGTTATACACCTAAAACAACCACCGGATCAAAATTACCCTTGAATAAAAATGCCCTCTGTCATTGTTTTAAGCCATTCTCTGCACCAAGGGAAATCTAGACTCTGTTTAATCGTCCTCTGTGTTTTGATTTTCTGGTTTTATAATTAAATGACCAAAACAAAGATGCCAGTACAAATCAGTCTAAAACAAGAGGTGCCAGGCACAGCAAACCCCGCCCCTCACAAACGTTTTACCTGATTTGCCCTATTGCTTATCATTGTGAATACACATTTTTGGTGACCTTGACCCTGACCTTTGACCTACATTCACCAAAATTAGATGGGACCTATTCCGGACCACCTCACACCTTTCCAAATTTCATGGAAAATGGTCCAGTAGCTTTTGCGTAAAGTTGCTGACACGCAAACAAACACACAAACAAAGAAAGACACAAAAAACGTACCAAAAACAATACCCCTTGCCTCCCCTTCAGGGGGCGGTGTAATGACAAAGAAAATGGGTATCAAAAGAAAATATCAGTATTTTTGTTTTGTATTTCCATTGTAAACTGTCATCAAGGACTTCAAAATCATACAAATACTCTCAAATAATAATCTTGAATGTTTCAACATAAAACTCCATGCATTTCTATAGGAGTACATTTGACCCAGTCACTGGTATAAATACTTTCATTTTTAATCCGATTTAATCTTGACCAGGTTTAACACTATGAAATGTACCACAACACAATTTTAGGAAAACTCAAATCTGGGCAAGGCAAGTTTATTTATATAGAGCATTTCATAAAAGAAAATGTACTTTGCATCAATAAAAGGAAAATAAAAAAAAAAAGTCTTTAAGAAGTAAAAGGTCAGAATATTAAAAAGTATGAATAGAGGAGAATAGGAGAGATTCTTCATTTTATTAGAACAGAAAATTACGCAACTAAAAAATAGTTGGCAGTTTGAATGTTAAGAACAAGTAGAACTTTGCAAATTTTTTCAACTTCTTCACTTTTATTAACTTCCTGATTTGGACACTCTTATCTTGACATAACCACAACCCAGTCATCTGAACATGTATTACTAGTTTGAGGATTAAAAACTGGCATAAAAATAAAATGTTCAAATAATACCTGTGACTTCTTCAAAAGGAAAAACAGCAAAAAAAAAAAATTCTCATAATTATTGGTAGCAGCCTATAATGATGTGAACACATCTATGCGCAGTTGAGACAAATGTTTAATTACATGGGTTCAAAGACTCTCCATTATAAGACTGTAGGCAGAAAAAGTGGGAGAAGAGGAATATAATCCATTCTCCTGTGAGCTCTGTGCAGCTGTCAGACAATGTTTCAAGGACAAATTTAATTTTGTAGGGGGATTTAGCCCATTCAGTGGCTGACTTTGCTTTGTGGATGTCTAGTTTCTTTTAGCTGCCTTGAGCTGATGAGGAAACAAAGTTAAAGGACCCAAACCCACTCACCTTTGCAGCTCCAATTTGAACATCTAATTAACTTTAAAAACAGAAAAGGTCTTTCATGGCTTAATAAGGCCAGTCTAACCAGCCCGAGTGGCAGTTCTGAAGATTTAACTACAGTTACATATTTTCCCACAGCATTTCTACATTTAGTAATATGATGCCAAAACATGGGATTATTCTTTATTGAAATGCAAAACATAAATATAAATAAACAGCAAAAATCAGTAAAGCTAATACAAATCGGAGGATGAGATTAGTGTGAGGCTACAGTGGATGTTTTTTTCTAATACTGACACACCAAACTAAGAGGTGGTTTAAATGGCTCAAGTGGGAGAAACTATATACACATCCAGGCAAGTGGTTTCCACAAGATAAACCTTATGCTTCTGGATGAATTCATGACCCAGTGAGAAAATCCAAATAACTAAATCTCAGGAAAAAATCTGTGAGGAAGGATACAAAAAAAAAAAAAAAACTTCCTTCTTTCTCTTGGTGATGAGGGCATGTCTTCATAACAAGTGTTCCTCAAAGCACCATAACCACAGAGCAGGTCCCATTCCACTGCACTGACAGGTGCAAAGGTCTGAGGGAGTCTCACTAGTCTATGGTTATCCCAGCATGCTCCTGTCCTTCCCCATGAGGGCAGGAAAGGACAGGAAAAGGTAAAAAAATAGAAAGTTACCAGAACAAAAGCATATGTGTGAGGGAGTTGTGAGATTCTATACATTCATCATAGATCGTCACTAAACCTGCTGAATGGTTGAACTGTGTCTGCGTCCTAGGGGAGCTGGCAGAAAGTCTCAACACTTTTCTTACATGAAGAATGCAATGTAAACTATAATAAAGGATAAAATTCAGGCTGTGTTGGAGCCTGGGATTAATTTTCTGCTAATCTTGTGCTTTTGATAATTGATAAAAGCTGACCAGCTCTAAATGCATCTGTGTTTCTCCACATGCATCTTCATTTGTGATCGGATTTTGACTTTTCCACTCTATATGCAAATTCACAAGCTTACCTATAGCCTAAAACTCAGCACAAGCTCGTATTTCAACTTTAATAGGCTGGAGTTGTAATGTTTCTTTGCAATTGTAATTCAGTGGCTAGACGACTACCAGCATCTCTTAACCCATAAGGATCCAAACATCCACCATCTACCAAAGTCAACTACTGATATAAACAGTTCAATCCCTGTTGTCCACTAATCCATGTAAATAATTGGTGTAAAATGCAGTTTGTCGTCTTTTCATGGTCATCAGATGGGACTCATTTGGACGTTCAGAGTCTCCGCAGTTACCGTGGAAACACCGTCATCTTCTACAACATTGATTCACCAGTAAAACCCATGGAGTTGGATCAGTGACAGTGGATGGACACACTGGGTTTACAAGTTGAAAAGTCAGTGTCTTCAGTTTTCTCAATTTTTTTGCTGTAAGAATCCTTAACTTTACGCTGAGCTTTTATGAACATCTATATGATCAGTAAGGTAAATGAGGGAAAATACCTGATTTTCACTGAAAAAACACAAAATACAAAGATAATATTACAATAAATAGTGGTGAATCACTTAAGGGTGGATAAACATAGAGACAGTTTTATTTGGGAAGTGATACAAATGTCACACTGGGTCCTTATGGGTTAAAGTGGAACGTTTTCTCATTGGGTGAAATGAAAAGGTGAATCAAAAAATACACCTTACTCTGACAGTCTCAAGTTTGTCCTCTTTTGAACCTGTGGCCACGCCCCCTATACTGATTACAGCATTTTTAGACTTCTTTTTAGACTACTTGTGGCAGTATGTCCCCTCTGTCAGAGCTAAAAGGGTTTGGTTAGTCTGCAACACTCTGGAGCCCTTTAGCTGCATAAAAAGTGAATGTTTCTGCGTTCACCTTAGGACACCCATGCCACAGTTTGACAGGTAACACTTAAACATCTCACCTCACCTGTCCCTGAGGAGGACTTTGTGTAAGTGGGGCTCATCTCCTTCTTCACTCAGTGAGACAAAAAAGTGTGACTCTCCCTGGGACCTAAAAGCTCTGTGACAAAAGATGCAAATTCTGTATTTTCAGCTTATTATAGGTTTGTGTCTGGTATAACCTGCTCGGTGGAGGTGGAAATGTTACAATTACTCACCATGAACTAAATCTACTTTGGCAGCTGTTAATATTGGCGAGGCCCAGTGCAGTCTGTGTGTGTGAAATACTGGAATACACTGGATGCCTCACCTCTGTGTGACAGCTGCCTCCATGTAGGTTAAGACCTTATGTTTACACACACGACAGTATTGCGACCTGTATCTGTACTGTTACTCTGTGGTTCAGTACATGGGACAGGCATGAAGTATAGGCATGAAGAAGAGGACAAATACATCTGTCATTCATACTGATACAGACAGGGGTGACATAAGGGGGTCCATGACTGACGGGGGCCCTAGAAAATAGCAGAACATTAGTCAATTTTTTAAACCATAAAGACCCAGTCATCCACTGTTGTCCAAAACCATCTACTGATTTAAACGCTTTAATACCTGTTGATCCACTAATTCTATCAATAGAAATAAATAATTAGTGTAAAATAGAGTTTATCATCTTTTCATGGTCATCAGATATGATTTATTTGGACATTCAGAGGCTCCGTAGTGAACGTGGAAACACCGTCATCTTCTACAACATTGATTCACCAATAAAACCCATGGAGTTGGATCAATGACAGTGGATGGAGACACTTGGATTATGTTCGATTAATGATAGATTTGACTGAAAAAGTAGAAATAATGGATATAATATTGGATGTAACAACTCTCGACTTTATTCTGAGCTTTTATGAACATCTATATGATCAGTGAATTAAATACAGGAAAATACCTGATTTTCCCTGGAAAAATGCAAAATATGGAGGATTATTTTAAAATAAATGGTGACAAATCACATAAGAATTAGATATAGAGGAAAAAATCATTAGTGAACTACCACAATATTAGCACTGGGCCTTTTCTGTTTATAGAAAATTCTTATACTATATTTTAAACACTTTTGTAAACAAAAACACACACACGCACACACACACACACACACACACACACACACACACACACACACACACATATATATAAAGTAAATCTATATTTTATTTGTATATGTGTATCCATGAAAAAATATTCTAATACTGTTATCATTCAAAACTATTATTAAAATGTAAAAGATAAGGCATTAACAAAGCACAATATTGCTCCATGCCTGCACAGTCTTATATTTTTAGGGTTTGCAGCATTCAAGTGCTGGGGCTCACAGTGATATTTTTTTTCACATGGCGCCCTGTTAACCACACAAACATAATAAACCAAAATGTAATAAAAACTTGCATCTTTTAACGTAATAATCCTACAAATGTAATAACTTTCCCACAAACATAATAACAGTTGCCTACCACAAACATAATAATTATTACTTTTCTGGGGATTTATTACGTTTGTGGGATGGTAAAAATTGTCAGTTTCCAACTTCCCAGAAATGTAATAAATTAATACTTCACATACATTTAAGTAATGCATGCATGAATACTCATTCATCTTTCTTTTTCTTCCCATTTATTCTTGCCCATTGGATACTTGACTTTTTAGAGCGATCAAATGTTGCAGTTGCACCACATGGTACTAATTCCAGATTAATAGGTGTTTAATTACAAATACAAGTGGTGGAACAAAACAGAATGAGCAAAAATGTTGTAAAAGTTTTATTATAAAAGCTTCAGTATGAACTGGATATTATTTATTGTCATTAAATATAATAGAAGCCTATGTTTGAACCATGTAAATAAAACGTCTGGATAAGATTATGATAACAATGGAGAGGGTAGGAGCACACTGTGGGAAAATGAGGCGTTATGTTTGTGGTAGGCGACTGTTATTACATGTGTGGGATTATTACATTAAAAGCTGCAAATTTTTATTATGTTTGCAGTTTATTATGTTTGTGGGCATTATTATGTTTGTAGGTTTAGCAGGCCCCAAATAAATCATCTCCAATGCATGGATGCTGACACTCTACAGCAGTGTTTATTAACCTTGGGGTCACGACCCCACGTGGAGTCGCCTGGAATTCAAATGGGGTCACCTGAAATTTCTAGTAATTGATAAAAATAAAAACAAAATTACTAATAAAAATATTCTTTAACGATTCAATATATTTCATCATAAGTAAAAAGCCACACACTTTTCCTTTAAAAAAAAATCTAGTTGAAATAAAATGCAGGATATGATATCTGAGAGGGCATATCTTGAGTGACCCGATCATGTGACTGCGTGTGTTACTATGCTTCAACCTGCCCGGACATAGTCGCAGTCAGAAAACTGGATCGAACAGAGAATGGAAAGATTTCTTCACCTGCCTGGCCCTGCTAAGACATCTCCAAGAAACTGAGAAGCAGACACCAACAAGGTGCATTATATACATTCTATAGCCTAAATGTTAACTACAATTAACATCTATTTGCAACATAGTATAGCAAACTATTACATGATCAAAAACAAATTAATTTTTGCAAAGAAATGTCTCTGTTTTGACTGTCTGGAGTCGCCAGAAATGTGTGATGTTAAAATGGAAGGCTGGGAACCACTGCTCTACAGGTTAAGTGTAGTAATGCTCCAGTCCCGTAAAAAAAGCAGAAGTCTGTACAGCTTCAAAGCAGGTAAACTCAGAGAGCAAAACATCCCAACATAAAGCTACACTGCTTTGAATACTAGCCTTGCATTTTCAATTTAAAGCTAATTTAATGGTTAACAAAAATAACCACCACAATAAGCAGTTCTGGAGTTCATAATCCTTTGCACTGTCTTGTATTAGTGTCCATGTAAGTCTTGTGGTTGACAGTGGTATGGAAAAACATCCATTCAGATTCAAACTTTATGGATGTTTACAAGCAAAAGAAAATGGACTACATTCACCAGGTAAACACTGCCTTTATTTCCACAGTGGTATGTGGCTTTTATGTGCTTAAATTTAAAGTAGGGCTGGTTTTAATGAATAGCTCCAGTAATACTAAAAGTCATGGGTTTTCCTGAGCATTTTCACTCTTACTTTTACTGGAGATTTATCATTATCACCAAATGTTTCTGTTATAATATACCTTTCATACCTTTCCTATAATTTGATAAATAAGTGTTAACCATGTTTGTACACTGTATATCATAGGTTACTATCATTTCAAATTCCAAATTATACATCCGTGTAAATGACTAACAAAATCTTGACATGTGAAGCTTTTATTTTTTTATGCTTGATTTTTCAACAAAATATGTAAATTTTTAACAATGCCTCTGTGTTTTTTCTTCAAACTCTATGTCAGGGAACTTGGAGCAAAAATGAACACTGACACCCAGTGAATCAGTCATAGGCACAGGCAATATCAAACATATTACATGTTAATAAATATATATTGTGACTGTTTCGACAGCTGAAAGGTATATTTGATGTACAACGTAACAGAAACATTTGGGGATGAGGGGATAAGAGAAAAATGCTCAGGAAAACCCATGAAAACCCCCCGACTTTTAGCATGTGCTAAATAATATTCTGATTGTGAGTCTTCAGATGAGTCACTGTATTTGATGAATCAGATATGTTAGGAGCTGATAGAGATGCTTCAGTGTGTTGTGTAATGGTTGACATTCATTCAGCTTTTTTAGTTCAGTTGTTGTAAACAGTTGATCAGTGTGTTGTGTCCAGTGTAGTGGTCCAGTGTGTGTCCAGCTGGGTCCATTCCAGTCTGTGTGTGTGTGTTCAGAGTTTTAATGTTTATGTTAAACCTGAAACAGCCTCTTCGATAATGGTATTCTCTGAAAATGAATATCATGTTTGTTTTCTTGTTCTTAACAGGACATTTTTATCCTGTATTTTGTGCTTCTCTCCCATTGAGTTTAATTTTTTTTCTGTTGTGTTTCTGTTACTACTCTGCAGGCAGCTGCAAGTAGCAAAAAAAAAAAAAAAAAAAAAAGCAAAGGCATTTGGGATTTTTGCTGCTTTTGGCAGTTTTCTGTTTTGTATTTTACTGTAAACCATGTTCCAAAGACTACTGAAATGTGACTTTTGTGTTCGGTAACACCCCTAGTAATGACACACACATCACCATTCTTCGTAGATGATGATTTTTTGCACAAACTAGTGTAATTTTGCACACATTTCAAGGTGATATAACTGTAAAAAGCAATTTTGATGGTCTTAGCCAATCAGAGTTCTTTTTACTTTCTTGTCCTTTCTTGGCTTTGAGTGAGACTCAGATGTTTTCAGGACTCCAGAGTGAAAATTAAGCAGATGATTAACCCAAATATCATAGATTGTAAAGTTCTATCCAGCCCACCTCCTTTGAAATTTAGTTTCTGCTTTGTAGCTGTTTGGCTACTTTGTAGGTAAAATTAAACTTTGTAGGTTTAATTTTAATATGACTCTAGTCACTTTTCCATTGGACATATGCGCAAAACTTGAAAGATAGTTACTGAATGTCAAAAAAACAAGTGCGAAATGTCGGTTTTTCCATTAAATCATACATTCGATGATTTGTTTATTTATTATTACGAGATGACACAAGAAGTCATTCCATAAACATGGCAATGAACGTAAATATCATGTTGATTTACAGATATATTCTTTCTTATTGTATATTACCCCTCTATCCCGTACTGAATTAAAAAAAGATTCAGTTTCTTGGTGTGTCCACACATACTGTGCCATGTTTCTTTTAAATTCTTCTTCGCTTGTTGTAACATCCGTCAAATCTGTTTTTTTTTTTTTTTATTCGTGTGACCCTAGTTGTGGAAAAAGGCCTTATCATTGCAGTTTTGCTTGATATACCAATTGCGCTATGCCCGAAAAACCACCTCTTGCCAGCACAAAACCTTTTAATTGAAAAATGGGAGTTTTGGTGAAACTGTCATTTTTCCATTTGGTAAATTTTAATGTGCAAGTTATATTCGCACAATTTGAGGGTCAATGGAAAAGCGACTACTGTTGACTTTCCCAGGATGCATCCAAAGTCAGTCAGGTCACATGAAACACTGATATTTTATTGGCTAAAAGGATAGTGACCACGTTTTTCTTTGACTTTTTGTTTCCCATTGCATCAAGTAAGAATTGAATCCAGCAAAGACTTAAAAATATTGAGCAATTTACAGGTCTGCTGTAGAACATTTTATTTTAGTTTCTGTGGTGAATTTAGTTACAACTAGTCCACTTAAAATTACACCAGAAAGGGATATTTGTCTCCTGTGTGTCATATGTATGACTTATTGTTACAGAACAACTTGACTGCCTATTGCATCTTCATCCTCTGTGTTGTGGGTGGATGAGTAACCTATTGCCCACATAACTCACTATGGTACAGATACATTTCTCAGGTGTTCATGAGTAATTAAGTACTGAGGCATACTATTTTTACTTTTTTGTGTATGTGTGACTCATGTACTGCTCACAGGTCTTATTTGCTTAGGTTTTTTCAAGATCAAGTCAAAAATTTAAAGTTAACTCCCTTATTATCCACATGGGGATATTTGGTCTTTGCATTTTACTCATACAATAAACACACAACATCTAGGATTAGCATTAGCACATTGAAGCACTGAGCTGTCATTGAAGGTGCTCTGGGACCAGTACTTTAGTCAAGGGCACTGACATCTACACATAGTTGTGTTGGCTGGTGGGAGAGAGCAGGCAAACTCAGCACCGAAAGGTTCTGGTCTGACTGGGAATCGAACTTATCAGGCGCAAGTACTAACCAGTATGCCCCACCCAAAATCAAAATACAAAAAGGACAGAGGAAGTAAGGGGACTTATGAGACAGCTACATCATGTTTTTATGTCGCCATCAACCTAATTACAGTGTGATTAAAACGGCTGACAAAACACACTGAGACTGACTGCTGGAAATCAAAACTGTTTGCTATTAAATGTCAGGTTGTATTTCAGAAAATAAATGAAAAAGAAAGCTCTACATCTGTTATGTTTAGTCCATCAGGTGCAGGATGAGTGGGGGACAGAATGAATAAATGCTAAAACCAATTAATGGGAACATTGAGACTAAAGCGTGGATATTAAAGACAGCTGCCAGGAAGAAAAAAAGAGGACTGAGAGTAGAGACTGATGTGAAAGAAGACGAGAAGCTGACTTTTGACTTAATGAGTTTAGTTCTGCTCAGCGAGCTTATCTGTCGGAATATCAATTCATACACCGCCTTTCACTGCTGAAATTAATATCTTAAGTACTGACTTTGATTTTTAAAGAATGAGACACAACAAAAGGCTCAAAGATAAAGTCAAGACAATGAGCTAAACGCAAGAAAGTAGTTTAATTCTGCACAGTCCGAGATTTATCCACTTATCCACTCTGTTAATGCCCACAGCCAAGCTCTCAGCAAACCAAACACATAATTATATTTTCCTACTGATCAAACACAGTGAAGAATTAATTAGGCTAAAAGATGTAAAAGGCTTAACGTCACTCTATATTTTTAGTTTTTTTGTTCTTTCATCTGGAGCTATTAGAAATGAACATCACTGCTGACACAACAGCAGAGATGAATAATAAGAGAGTGGTCATTTGGGATGAGCAGCTTCCAAACAACAATGCGGATGACTCTATGGCTTAAGTGTATCTGACCCTTTTTTAAACAAATACGATATGTTGCGTTCGCATTTAACTTTTAATTGGCCGATACACACAGTCTTCCGGTGAATAAGACTCTGTGTATAGGACAACAATTATTATCCTTAGGTATCGAATTATCCTAAACTGCCATTATTTGATTGCCAATTTCTATGTAGAAAAAGACCCAAAGTGGTAAAGAGTGTGTTTGTGGGCAGCTGTGTCCACATTAGCCTGATAACAGGACTGGATTGGCTCTTTCTTCCAGTGTCGACTGGTGCTAAACAAGACTGGGGAGTTGTGAGATAAAATGAACACAGTTGCCAGTCAAATTTTGAATTTGCCAGTCAGCTAAAGTCATGTGTGTTGGCATATCATAAACCCTCTAATTTTATAGTTTGATTAAACTGCACCTGTACTGTAGTGTTTCCTGTGAAAAATATAAATTATTAATACAGAGAAAACTGACAGACATTGTTTTGTGTGTCTGCTTGGGTTAATTAGCCAAAAAGCCATGTGGCTACTTGCATCACACTCAGCTAAAACACACCCACAGAGAGTTGAAGGGGTCTAAATGGATGAGTAACAAACTGAATGAGACTAAATTCTTTCGCCTGTAATATGTGGAGTGCATTTACCATCTGCTTTATGTTCACTCTGCAGTACTTGAAATGTCTGTCTCTCACCATATGAGTTAACATCGTGAAAATTATCCATCCAGACAAGTACAAAAAAGGAACAGAGTTCTGATATGCTGCCAGTTGCATATTTTTGGGACCAATAAAAGACTGTCCCATCTTCATTTATTCATTTTCCGAATTGCTTAGTCCTTGGTCAAGGACTTGCTGGAGCCTGTCCTAGTGACCAATGAGCAAAAGTGGGGTACACCCTGGATAACCTTATCTTATCTTATCTTATCTTATCTTATCTTATCTTTTCTTATCTTATCTTAGGGTCAGTCCATCTCAGTTCACCCAATGAGTTAAACCCCACCTCCTCCAATTTTTTTTTTTATATGTTGTAGTTGATAGGGCTACATTTTTTATAATGGTGTCAAAGAGGTTGGTGTGTCCCACAGTGTTAATTCCAAGGTCAAAATATAGGTCCAAAGGTTGTCCAACGCAAAAGCATCCAAGTGCACAAAGGAAGGGTCGATTTAGATTCCCTATGGTCTCCCCTTTACAGAAATACCTTTCTTTTCAAATCAGACCAGTGGTTGCTGAGTTACAGAAATTAGAAATTTGGCTGACACTGCCTTTTTTGCAAAAAAGTGAAAAAATAAAATTGTAATATCTGGAAAACTTAAAATTTAAATTTTGGCTTTTCTGGCTATGAATTAAGTATATACCAAATTTCATTTAAAAAATGGGGGGGGGGTAAAATGCTATTTTTTGGGTGATCTGAGATGGACTGACCTCTTATCTTGTCTTATCTTATCTTATCTAAATAATTTATAAACACAAATTCATCTGCATTTTCATTGCATTGCATTGTTCATCCATTGATGGAAAGAAAGCATGCTTGACATTCTAAATGTCACATTAAGATTTTTTCTTCAAAGGCTTTTGTTGTCTCGTCTACTTGAACCAGCAATTTTTATTCTCATATTTAATGTGCCCTTCAGTTTATTCAGTCTCTTTTTATTTCCTTGCCTCAAATGAACTGACAAAAAAAACACCTACACACAGATGTAACATCATGGTGGCATCTGTGATTATCAGGTAACAGCCCCAGTTTTAAGCCCTTTCATAGCTTTAGACACAAATTGTTTCAGATGAATTAGCAGTTTTATTCACACTGGCAGGGAAAAATTATAATGATCATTTCTTACCATGAAAATGACAAGGCTATATGGAAAATGATTGAAATAACCAATGATTTTATGGTTAAGTACAGGAAGGAAGGAAGAAGTGATGTAGAATAACTGAGGTCAGTAAAATGGGATGAACTGGCAACAGGTGAAGAGTGACATGGTGGAACAAAAGTCTTTTTTTATGTAGGTCTTATTCTAACCCTGGCCCCTTTTCAAAATGCTGAATATGTTCTTTTTATAACCATGACAATATTCATCCTTTAAGTTTCTTATCTTTGTCCCGTTTGAAGATTTTAGCCAACACTTGCCAAGTTGTTTTTCCGCCTAAACTTAATCAAAGCTCACACATGGCAAGGTCACAGCATAAATACAACACTTTTTAAGGTCATCAACTATAAACTGTATTGAATTAGTGGATGGAGGAACCGTGAATGTCACCCATTGGCTTCTGAAGCTGAAACATTTATTTGCAATTTGGCCGAAGCCATGCTGGTCTTTTGTGACCAAAGGGGCATAGCTGCAAGTGCAGGGGGTCGGAGGTGAGCTAATGCTAAGCACTAGCAAACTGATAAGGTAAAAGGCTAAACTTCATAATACGCTGCATAACAAATTTACAGTCTTTTGAGTGAAACCTATTGCAGGAAAGAAAACCATTTATTAAAAGAAACCAAAACTCTGAAAGTCTGGCTCAGCAGGTGAGCAAGCTGTCATGCAGACCTGTCAGTCAAAGCCTGACACAACAGACATCAAAGCTTTCTATTTGACCTGAGATTTAATCAGCAGGGAAAACTTTAAAGATGAACTGCCAGATCACTTACAGGAGGTTTGAAATAAAATAGAAGAGACTGGAATAACTCAGAATTAAAGTCTATGGGAGCCAGTGCTTTTTAGAGAAATCCCCAGCAAATTTCACGTACTTCTGCATTGGCTTCATTTTGGGGTCGAGGTTCTTGCCGCTTGCAGTCAACTGTATTTTACATTAAGCTTTACTGCCATTTAGACATGAAGACATGTTGGAAAATGTATTATCACAGAGGACTTTTGAGACAAGATATCAATTCTAAGCTTGATATGATTTGAAGTTCGATTTTTTTGTTTAGTAATTTCTAAAACAAGACAGTTAATTTAAATACTAAAATGCATGTTGCACCAGCTGACACCATAACACTAGAGTATCACAGGGCTGCAATGACAGCTAAAGCAAACTTGGAAGCAAAAATGGTTGATGGTGTATGAAGTCAATAATTTAGACTCTTTTTCATTTTAACATAACTTCATAATATATGCATGTGCAGAAGAATGGAAGTTGGAAAGTCTCCCCACCACTGCTGCCTCATTGGGGAGGAAGAAAGTCACTAACCACAACAGACCATCCATTTTGTGCTGCTCCCTTTATATTACACCTCTCCTCCAGAATCCCTCCATCCATCTGCTGAAATCCTATTTTCATGACAAACAATAAGACACACACACTCACTCCATCACTGCTGCCTGAAGCTGCCAGAGAATGGGCTGTAGCAAAGGATAGAGCAAAATAAAAAAAAAAAAAAAGACAAATGATAAGGTATGAGGAAGCTGAGTAAAGGTCCTGCTTCTCATAAACTGGGAAATTAATGTTGAATAATATCGTGTTAACCAGCCAGTTCAAATAATTTTGTAAAGCTAATATTGGCTAATTTGGTAGGACACTGCTAACACACTGCTGAGTCACTGTAAATGAGAAGGCAATTATTTTACAACTCTACAGACAAGCCAGGGTACTGAAATACATATCAGTCCATTTCCTATAAGGCAAATGTAATGTTTATATAAAATATCTACTAATTTTAATGCTAATGGTGGTTGTTATTAGATCAGATAAATTACTTCTAACTTACTAAATCAGATGTAGTTGTTTTGAGCTCATGTTCAACCAGTGCTGCATGTAAATTATTAATGTAAACCTGTCTGAATACCTGCTACTGCTATTATTAGCTCATTGATGTACATATTTTACATCTGTGAGCTGAACTTTTTTTATTTCATGTTTAAATTGTTTATGTGAAGAAAAACACTTAGCCTCTGACATTGCAGATTTGAGCTGCTGCTCTGGTAACATGACAGACAAAACTGCTTTAGGGAATAGAAAATCTTGGGCAGATTCCAACCTGTCAACAAACTCATCTGTAACTCAGTTAGCCACGTACAAAGAATAGGACCCAGATGTGAAGTCAGCATGTGCTGTCACAACATTACTGCCCTCAAACATCAAAGTAAGCTGCAGCGGATGCTGTGGGAGCAATCATTTGACAATCAGTGCTATCGCTCACAGCAACAGCTCACCGTGGAATAAACCTTCTCATCATAACTCTGACTGACCTTCTCTGCACTGCATCAGTTGCTTCAATTTCTCAACAGACTGCAGTCTGGAGGCTGCTCCTCTTTGCTGTCTGTAACTGGTAAAGCAGAAGTCCTCTTCCTCAGCCATCAAGTTCAGCTATTCTGTGTCAGCCAAGTCACTACTAGGGCAGGTGGCACAGTATAATCCCAACAGTGTGCTCTTCTTCCCTTCACTATTGATTGTGCCTGTAATGTAGCCACTGGGAGGAGTCCAGGACCTCTAATTAAAGGCCCCAGCCACCAAAACTGGCTCCTTTAAATACAGCAGATGGTGCATTCTTTTTGACTCTGAGTGGCACCAGCTTGTTTCAGATAATCATGCTTCACACTTTGATTCTCAGGGTGAGCCCACACACCCAGCAAAGTTCAGTTCCACTGCGTGTCAGTCACATGCACCACATCAATCTCACCCACGAAGAAGAGCCAGACTCCTTCACTGCATGTGAACAACTCGCACTTAACCTGTAAAAGGCAACCATCCATTAATGCACAAATCACTCAGTGTTGACTTGTATTCCGCCTGCTTCACATTCAGCTATAGACACTCAGTGTGTGATATTTAATGACTATACTAGTGAAGCTGCAGATTGAAACCAACTAACTGTTTAAAGACGTCCTTTCTGACTGAATCAAAATGTCTCATTCTAGGTTAAAAAACATGTAGTAGATGACTTGTATAAAGATATAAGTGATTATAGCTGGTGATTATTCACCGAAGAAAACATAACTATGAATACTGCACTGACTGCATTTCCCTTTCCTGAGAGCAGGGACCACTATTCAATTAAATTTATTTCTAGTATCAACTTCATTGAGGTTTAAAGTGAGCTAAAGCTATACTAAATGTGACACGGTCATACAGATCAAATTTTGGTCAATCCAGAAGCATTGCTGTGTCATTATCTTTATCTACAACACCAAGTTAAGCGAATGGAAACTCTCAGAAAACTAGAAAAGCACTCGGAGAGCGCAGACGTCCGCCAAGGCAGATCACCCCCCTCCCATCACCACCAAAATGTAATCATTTGTTCATTGTGCCAGTATCAACATTTCCTGGAAATTTAATCAAAATCCTTCCACAACTTTTTGAGTTATCTTGCTAACAGACA
>JAPQRP010000002.1:24497316-24509665 GCA_037367295.1 Apogon hyalosoma
ACACACACACACACACACACACACACAAACTCACCTGTAAATAGCCCTCTGTTTGCACCCATTATTGTTTTGCTTAATGTCTATGAACTGTTCTGTCTTGTCTGGTGTCTATGAACTAGTATGCCTGATGTTTTGTCTTGTATTTTTTTGTTACACACACACATATATATATATATATATATATAATTGATATATGTTACTATGTGGCAAAGCCCACTATTTTCCTTACCATTGTGCTGACATAACACTGTCTTTAAAGTGATTACATTTCCATTTCTCCTCCAAAAGTTTCAGATTAAACATGAATCAAGTTATTAGTTTCCATGTGAAGAATTGGAAATTTTATGTGAAATCACATTGAAAAATAGTCCAGAACGGTGCATAGGGATCCACAAAAGCAGTGGTCCTGACTGGCTTGGAAATAATAGTGACCATCAAGACCAAGATAAGAACAAGGAAAAGTGTGATCAATTCCAAGATGAGCTCAAGACCTTAAAAATGTGGAAAAATGACTCCAAGTGCTACACTGTAAAAAAGGATTTGGGGGGTTGGTTAACACAAGCTATGGACATCAGTTCCATTTCAATCAACAATAATAGTTGCCAGTGAAATCTATTATGACTGGTTAAATTCTACATACACTACCTATTTATTAACAGTAACAATTGGTACTTAAAATAATATAATAAAATCTTCCCCATAATAATTTGACATGTTGGAGTAGCAGCTGGGGGGGATTTCCCAGCATGCATTGGGAAAAACTAGTTGGGACAGTTTTGATGTGTTTTACAGTGTTATGAGTTGATAAGAAATGTTGTTCTTTTTAGCAGAGTTACGGTGTGTTTTACACCTTTTTTTGTTGTTGAATGAATATTTCTATTGAGTTGCATATATTTGCACCATGAGCTAAATTGCTTCTTTGTTTCATGACCCTCTGTAATGGTAGTCTTATTGGGGGTGGTTAAAATTCAAGATTGAAGTCTTCATTTCTGATTTTTTATGTTAGCTAGGGTTAGGGGTTGAATGATGAATACCTCCTGTGTTTGACAGTTTCTCAAGTAAAACTAACTTCCCCGAATAAGTAATGGTTAATTAATTATACTGATTAGTTATTAATAATAATTAAATTGATGAACATATTCCTATTAATGATTATGAGTTCATATTAGTAACTTTTTATGAGTAATTTATTGTGTAATTGTGTTATAAATTTAGTTACATTTTACTCAAAATATGGAGTAAAAACTACTCAACCAAAATGAGTGCAAATTGTTAGTGGTTAGTTGTTGGTGGTTTATGTGGAACAACACTTAAGCTGTCTTTTTTTGCAGTACAAGTACTAGTGTAGTACTGTGTAATTAATAACATGAATGTGTTACAATAACCATTTTTCTGCAAGACTGAATGCAGGAATGGCATAGGTATAGAAATGCAACTATTTACTGGGGGCTGATAAAATTGAAAGAATAAAAAACAGAGTCACTGGAGAGCAATTAGTGGTAGAATGAGTACAAGGCAAACCTGTAATAAATTATGAATGGATGAAAAGTGCAGGCAGTCCCATAAGCTTTCAATGTTTGTATCTGTGTTTTTGCACAGTTGATCGTTGACTGCACAATTTGCTGGAATTTCCAGAAAACTATAAAATATGGTAACAGTGTATGTATACACACAGGAGGTGGTGATGAGCTGATAAAACAAAGAGTCACAAAGCTGTAACAGAAAAACAGGTTGTTATCTTTAAGTGAGTCTCACTGGACAGACAGCGAAACAGATCTTTTTTAAAACAGCATAGCATTCTTTATTTGTGGAAAAAAATGGTGATAGCTATTGATGCAGTGAAAACAAAAGCACCAAGAGAAGCCAGTTCTTAGAAAATGACCTCCATGGTTTTCTGGAGACAATACCAATTAATTTCATAACATCTCTCAAAGCCGTACTGCTAACAATTGTGTTTCTGTGGAGTTAAAAAAAAAAAAAAAAATCTAATTGGAATGGATAAAGAGCTGCAGTAATTTTTACCTAATTGGTTTAATATGTGAGAAATCACAAAAAAAGTTCACTAAATATGTGACAGCAGAGAGGAAAAATGAGAGAAAAAAAAGAAATTTGAAGAAAGTAATGAAAAAAAAAAAAGAATTTGTAAGCCAAGAGAGAAAAAAGAATCACAGTCAAAATAGAAAATAATGTAAAAACAAAGGAAAGAAATTGTAATGAGGAAACAGATGCATGAGGCCAGAGGCTTAATGTAGTATCCTCCGTTTGCAACAAAGCAAACTAAACAGATAAGCTCTTGTGAGTAAGGTGCTGTCTGTTTAATAAATTACCCACCCCGAAAAGAATACTGTAAAACACCAACCATGCTATTCACACCGGTGGGAAAAAAAAGTAATTAAACCCCCTAAACAAAAAAGACAAAGAGTCATTCTTAAATAAAACAAACAAGAGAGGGTGGAAGAACAGATTCCCTGTTTAAACAGAGCGTTACTACCCCGCCCATAGATCATCTCACACACAACAATGCAGAGTCAAGGGAAAACAGAGTGCACTGAAAATGTCAGCCTATGAGAACAACACAAACCAGTCATGGTAATAATAGAACTATATTTGTAAGATCTCACCCATGTGCACAGGAGAATAATTCAGCACAGTTTGTTCAATAAACTGCAAGTCAACTTTTGTACCTTATTATGTGCATCTCTGGAATACTCACTGTAAATATCAATGGTTGACTAGCGTTTTCCTTTTTCCCACCATCCATTAAAGTTTGTGAATAAGATTTCATTTATACACCGTGTACTGCATTCATAGAGGTGTCAAATAGCAATCGCACCCATCCTGTTGCATGAGTGTTTAAAAGGGTGTCAAGAGGAGTGGATGATCCATTATGGTCTTGTAATTAACATCAAGAACCTCTCACTGTTGCCATAGCAAGCAGTTGTTGTAGATTAACAACTGAGCACTCACAAACCCAGCCACCCCACCCATACTCAAATGCACACAGAGCATCTGATCACAAGGCTAGGATGTTTAGCACTCTTAGCACGAGTATACAACAGCAATAAAGTAATCAGCTACAAGAAGGCAAACCAATCAAAAGATTATCAGAGGTCCTTGGGCAGCATGTCGTGTAAACACAGATGATGTGATATCCCATTTCATTTCAATAGATTTAAAGTATAGATGTGACACAAGGCAGACTCATACACGTTGTTTTTATACCAGTGAATAATAATGTATATTCCTTCCTTCTTGCATACAGATTGTACATGTGATATTTGGACAAGACAAGGCACAAGGTAGTAGATAAATAAGGACATGCATTAGCATGTGTCACTCTCAACAGCAAACAGAAACACATTTCAATAAGTTTTTGCACTGTATGTTTATCTTCCAAAGGCAGATTTACCTACAGGAGCCCTGTGCCCCCCGTTTAGAAATGTAAAATGCTGAAAATTATCATTGCTCGATCACTTGATTATGACGATTTACATACACACACACACACACACACACACTACTACATACATACTCATGTTATTAAATATTTTGAATGACAATAGATACATATATTATATTATATTATAATAATTACAGTTACAATACATGGCAATGTATATATAGTCTGCCTCAGAGATTCTATGTGTTGAATGACAAAAGTGCCGGTTAGCAGATGTTTTCAGTGTATATGACAAAGCGTTATATTGGTTCATGTACATTTATACAGTAGATTTATAAATATTCCACTTGAAAGAACCTGAAAAACGTGAATGTATTACAATGTGCAGACATTATTTTGAGGTAGATCTGGTAGCTCTGAGACAAACATTCCTTCTGAGTAAAAGCCATTCTCTCATTAATTCTCAGAATTTCACATTTTGACCCAAGACTGTATCTTGGAAACTACAGCCAACCAGCATTTTCAACTTCATTTTTTACCCCTCAGCCAACTCTGGCCAGAGGGGTCTTGTAATCGTTTTGTCGTCTGTCTGTCCATCTGTCCATTCTGGCCGAGGGGTATTAAAAGTGCACAGCACGCTAACTTCTTTATAAGTGACTCAAACTTGGAAATTTTACTACTTTTATTCCGGAGGCATTTTATGTGTAGACCAGTTATCCAAGCCTCCTATTTTGTCATACATTATTAGTACCACATAGATAAATATATTTTACAGAAGACATAGTAAAAAGAAACATAGTGGCAAGTGTGGTCAGCTTTCAACTTTAGTTTATGAGTTCAAGTGTCAGTTCATCCCTGCCAACAAAAATATCCATGTATGGTTAATTCTCTCGCCTGTGTCTTTATCCAAGATAATATATTAGTTGTGTAGTAGTTCTCTGAAGATCAGCTTTTCCTTTGGGGTAATAAAATCAATTAAAAAAAGATGAGACATAATTACTTGCAAAAGTAAAGATGGTCATGAGTTTCTGTGTTCTTTAATGAAATTAATTATCCTACGAGAAAGAAAAAAAATTACATTCTCCAGAAAAATAAGACTTCTGCTCATTCAGACTGTTTCATATAGCAATGCATAATTGTGCCATTATAGATGTGAATATGCAGTCTTTCAAAGGTAAGCTCACTGTGATGCAGATATGATGATCTGAAAACTCACATGTACACATTTGCATCTGTCCACATTTCATTCATCATATGTTGGACAAATATCCATCCAAACGATATACGCACCCTTTTTCCTGCTTACTATATCAATTTTCCAGACAAAACATAATAATTCATGTGTGTTTTTCATTATTAGCAATCTGTCACTTTCTCTGTCTTGTGCCAGTGTTTGCCCTAAATCCTATAAAAATAGAACTACATGAAACAAACCAAACCACAAGGGAGTCAATAAATTCTGGCCCCATGTATCTGCTCCTCTCTTTGACTCTGTCTGCATACAGGAGACGGAAATTTACCAACACAGTGAAGCACAGAAACAGCAGTTAGAGGAAACATACATTGTCCTGGAAGTCAAGCTTGGCTGAGCAGGAACTTTTAACAAAACAGGTCAAAAGAGACAAAGACTTTTTTTTATTCTCTGAAACTCCTTCTTTACCTGAAAGACACACACAGAAACACAAATCTTGACTTCTGTACTCCAGGAATAAAATTCACTTGACCCTCTTATTCCCAGAGGCGCTGACTTTCTGTTCCTCTTTCTCTTCATTATGTCTTCATCTCTCCCTCTAACGTATTTTTCTGAGCTGCTCTTGATCTAATTTTACTCCCATGTGACTGAATAAGGCTTAATTAACCTTCATGAAAGTGGGAAATGTGCTATTACGTAGATATTAAAGCTGAAAATTATAATCTGACTAAAATTTGTCTTGTTAAAGGGAATGATACTTACTTTGGAAACTGAAATGATAACTCTGGATTACTGAACAAGTGCAAATATAAAGAACAAACACTGAGTTTGATTGTCAAAAACATTTTGCCATGCAATGCCACATGTAAACTGGTCTGTACTTAACAGATGATTCATCATGAAGAAGAACAGAGCTCCAGTGAAAGGAGCTTTTGAACAGGCTCTGACACAGCAAGGTATACAGTGAGGATGACAGGTGAGCCACCATCAGGCTAATTGGTAAAAACGGACCATTAGTCAATAATCCCCACCAGTGGGATTTCTGCCCACTTGCACAAATGCTGTGGAAATATGGTAGCCCTAGTTTCAGCACCCTGGACAGCAGCCATGGGCACTGCAGCCAAGAGGTTCAACCTCAAAAAGGTTTAAATCTCAATGGGGCTGGAGTAGTTTTTCTGAACATCTAAATATATATTAGGGACACAAATTATCATTTAATTCATTAATCGTTAGTTGGTTGACCTTATTGATTGATTAACAATTAACTGATAAGTGGCAATTTTCCTAGGAACCTGAATTTCTCTTTCAGTAGGGTCTATAAGAATAAAAGCTAAATACTGTTTATATACTTAATGAAAAAAAAGCATGTCATATTCCTTAATGATTGATTTATTGAACCATTGGATACAGTGCAGGCAATGACATTTATGGAGTAGAACTAAGAGAAACTCAATAAAATATAGGCGATTATTGGTCCTATTATTATTGGTCTGGGCCTGGACCCATGTCACTGCTAGCTATTTGCCCGGCACTTCCTGCGTACATGCACAGTGAGCCGTTGCCTAGTGTTACGTAAGTGCGTCTGGATGCCTAACCCCAGCCTCTAACCCTCACCCATTTTAGCGCAAAAGAATGCTGGCGCAGTGGCGTACTGCGCATGTAAACTGGAACTAGTACGGATAAATAGCTGTGTGGCAGTATTCACTGGTCCAGACCTATGGACACTTCATAAAAGAGAGAGATGTATGGGACTTGGTCCAAGCACACGGACCCGGTGCATACCTCCCGGTGCTTACACCTCTCTCTCTCTATTGCTCTCTCTCTCTCTCTCTCTCTCTCTCTGAAAAAGAAACTAAAACAACTCAAACTAGAGTTTGATAAGGCTCTTCCCAGCTCAGCCTGTACAACTGCCAGTGAACTGGTCTGTTTTGATGACCATAGATCTCATGCTCGTGATAACCCCTCACCAGCCCCCACTGCTTCAGATCCTCACCTGGCAGAGGAACCGTCTTAATATAGATACTCAGGACAAACTCGTGAGTTTAAATGGAGCCCAAATGAGTGAACTTCAACTGTACAAAGGCACTTGATATGTGGAAAAACCAAAAGCAGAGGAGGGTTTATGAACTGAAGGAAATTCAACAGTAAATCCAGTAACTGACCTCCAGAGTAACGTGATCATATGCCACTGTTATGGTTTGTCTGTCACTCACCAGGAGTTTCACCACTGACCAGTCTGGATCAGATCACCCTAACATGTCTTAAAATCCTCATTCTTTCAGAATATTTACATTTGTTCATTAAACAGTTCAGGAAAATATGATTTGTGTGTGTATAATAGTGTATATGTGTGACATTGTGAATGATTTAAGATGGAGAATAGTCAAACAAGCTCCACTATGACCTGTCCAATTACTTTTTTCCCACTCAAAAAAAAAAAAAACACTCAGGAATTGATAGGAGAATTGATAAAGAATTGGATTGGTAAGCAGAATCGACAATGGCATTAATATTGATAAAATCCTTTCAATTCCCATCCCTAGTGCAGATATCTCTTTTGGCCATAAGGTGCCATCTTTAATGCACATTTGTATGTTTGATCTTTACATGTCAATATTTGGATGTTTCTACCAACTGAAAGTACATTGTGCGTGTTATTTTATTAGTTTTTTCAAAATACAACTTGATTAAATTATGTCAGTGTGTGTCTAAGTACTTTTTTTTCACATTTTGAGCACATTTCAACAATACTGCGATAATAATGATAACCATGATAATTTTGGTCACAATAACTGTGATATCAAATGTTCATATTGTTACATGTCTAATGAACCATATATATTTTGTAAGATAAAAAAAAAAAAATCTCAAACCAGGTGCTTCACCCACAATCTGCCATTGCAAGGAGGGGAGTTGTGAATAAGCAGGGTTCCCGTGGGATCTTAAAAAGTCTTTAAAGTCTTGAATATCCAAATTTGCATTCAATACCTTAATACAGGGGTTTTCAAAATGCGGGATCGTGAGCCTCCCATAAGAGAACTCAATAGCAGCTGCCCCCACCCCCCATTATTATTACTATTATTACTGTTATTGTTGTTGCTTTGTATGTTCCATGCAGGCTTAAAAAAGGTTTCAGTAATACATTTTATTTTTAGAACATGTTTATATGTTCTTAAACATGTTTTTTTAAAACATCTTTATCTGTGTATGTGCTTAAATATCTTTTTTAAACACATTTTAACATCTTTATGTGTTTTAACATCTTTTTAAGTACATTTTAACATCTGTATGTTTTTTAGCGTCTCTTTTAACACATCTTAACATCTTTGCGTGTTTTTATCTTTGCCCATTATTACTGAACACATGTCTTTGGCAGCAGGAAGGAGCAATGTCTCGTCAATGTTGTGGGGTTTCTCTGCCTTCACAATGCGTAACACTATGTGGTATGATGCTTCGATGCCTTGGTATTTACAGCATCAAACATCTTGATGACTTTCATCTGCGATCGCAATTCATTAAGTTTCCTATCAAAAAATTCCCGTGGCTTGGTCTTCAAAGTTTGGTGCTTAGTTTCAATATGATGCCAGAGTTTACACGGTGGCATACTGTGGTTAGCTAGCACCTCTGCAAATAACACACTGTAGCAGTGGAGCATCATCAGGACCAGTCCATCAAAAGCCAAACTTTAAATAATCAGAGTCATTCTAACTCCATTTGCTGCTCGCCCCAGACTCTGTATCCTCTCTTGCTTTCACTTGAGGTACTAAAAATCGATGCATTTTGCCCCACGCATGTACTGTAGTTAGCTAACCAGATGTTTACACTTTTTTTCTTTTTTATTCAGGGTTTTTTTTTTTTTAACTGAAGTTCTCTGGCACCCCCAGGGGAGGCTCACCTCAGACTTTGAAAACCGCTGCCTTAGTAACTTTGAAACATCTTTGAAAGGTATTACATTTGATATGGTAAGTCTTAAGTTATGTTGCCATAAACCTGTTTACTGTTCTGGGTTTAAATGTGTCTGATAAATGTCCAAGCTGCAAAGAAAGGAACGTTAGTCGACTCAGTTCCACTCGTTCCAACCTGACAATTTATACTGAAATTAGGAACCAATTATCGCTAACTTTGCAGCCCCCGGCAAGGAATGACTCGGAATGGTGGGAATCAAGGCGTTGGAGTAAATAAACACATTTTTCTACATTCTGGGAGTCACATATTTTTTGCCAGTATGGCCATGAAATAGGATGTGAAATGGGCATTAAATTCTATTTTAAGTAGTCTTAAAAAGGTCTTAAAAAGTCTTAAATTCAACTTGTAGAAACCTGTGGGAACCCTGATAAGGGATCACATGTGTACTGTTTTCTAGATTTAACATATCACTGTCTATCTATCGATCAGTTTAATTAAATGTAACCAGTTTACAGTGATATCAATGTCATTCTGTTTGAATTAATAAACTGTAACTTCAATAACAAAATCAATGGGGCAAAATTCTAAAATCCACTGTAATGTCTCGAGGCAGATGAAAAGCTATTCACTCTCATCTAGTGAATTAATTAATTATGGCCTCTGAAATAATTATAGACATTCAGTCTGTTATTAAATAGGCCAGAGAGGAATGCAGATAAGGGAACATTTAGCCTAAAGTTATCATAAAAATGTGTATGCCTCATGTAATATAATGCCTTAAGTATAAGTAACGTGTGTATTGGCTGAGGCTTCAAATAGTTAAGAATATTATAGATTGTATAGGTTTACACATAGTGGATTTTACTTTTTCTGTTATCTAACAAGATTTCTCTGTAAAAAAAAAAAAAAAAAATCCAATGTCACCTTTTTAACACTTGCAGTCCAATTGGACTAATTTAACACCAAGAATATCTGTCTTTGCATTCTTGATCTTTTGATGGTTTTAAATAGAAATAAGAAGTTTGGAAACTTTATGCCTAGCCACCTACTCAGCTTTGCTGTGCATTTCAATCAGCATCTCAGAGGAGAGAGAGAGAGAGGAGAGAGGAAGGGAGGAAAAGAGGAAAAGGTCACTGGTGATGGCATATGTGATGTATATCAGGTCTGATTAAAGTACTGTTCTAGTTATGAATACAGAACTGAAGCAAGAAATTAATTTAACAGGAATCAGATTCAGCGAAGTACTGCTGCATGACAGACACTCAGAAACACCCATATTAACAGTGACTCGTATTTTCAGACCGTGTTCTGGATAAAGAGGATGATATTTTTCTGACATGTATGACACGAGAGAGGATGACTACTGCTCTGATGCCATCCAGATTCTGCTTTCATAGACTGCAATAGAAAAACAACATTACGGTCAGAAAAAAAAGACGTCATTTGTGATGTTTTACTCACTTTAAGTTTCACTTCCTTCAAACTCCACTTGTTTCTTTTCACCTTTGAACACTTCATTTTTTTAACCATTCCAAGGCCACGGAAAACAAAGGTACTGAAGGTGCAGCAGATGGTGGTGAAAGTGAACATTCCTAACTATTTGTTCATCTCATATTTAGAATACTTAAAACAGTATTTTTTTTCCGAAACCATCAAAATTAAAACCAGTAACTAAGAGCAGCACCTGCATTACACTTAGTGATAACCCAGATAACTCAGATAAGTGTTTGCCAATAAGAGATCAGACCAATAACATTTAGAGGAGAGGAGAAAGCTAACTTATGAAATGTTTGATCACTTTGAATCCCAAGTGCAAGAGTCAGACCTTTAAGAATACTTTTTTAATTGCTAGTTTAATGAGCCGTTGCCTTTGTTTTGCTTGTGAATTCAGCATTAGTGATGGATGCTCTTATCATTACTGTCAAAGATATTATGCAAATCTAAAATATTTGTGCTCTGTGTGTGTTTGTGCTATCACTGCCTACTTTATAAGCAAATAACTGTGTTGGTGGGTAGTGGTTTATTAATCGGACTTTTTAAGCCAATCGTTGTTTATTTGTGTATCCTACACTTGTGTTCGAGGTCTTACTGGATAAGCATTCCTATCATAGATTATATTTTCAGGTACAGTTGTGCTGGTAAAGCACATACCATTTATCAAAACAGAGCTCACATTTGAGGTCACTCCTACAGGTCAGCTTTAATGTCTCGCTTTACTGTTACTGTTAAATAATCCATAAATGTCAAAACAAAATCTTTACAAGTAAATACATTTTAAAAGTATGAGGGAAACATTATCAGTCAGTGTATATCTGAAGTGCTGTGTACATTGATTCAGGTTCTTTTCATATGAATGTTGATCCCCTCATTTGAAACATGTTCCTGTGGTTCTACATTTCATAACCTCCATTTTCAGTTCTCATCGGCTGAATGTAGCTTATTAAACAGCTGACTAACTGTAGTAAAAATGTTTGATGCGTTCAAAAAAATCAATTTTTTGTGAGATAGGCAGCCAAGTTTTCAAAGATTAACAATATTGCATATCAAGAGTGAGTGGAAACTCATAGAAGGCAGTTACGGATGGAATTCCAAGGCTGAAATGGTGGTGAGAGGGGGGATTAAATTGCTAAAACAAACAGCCCTCTTCCTGGCTTCTAAAACAGGATATGTGGTTTCTGTAGATATAATGAGCACCATGGAAATAATGTAATAGGGACCTGATATTTCAGCACAGTTTTAAATACACAGACACTCACACTGCGCCATTAATGCAAATAAGATAAAGTCTCGATGAAATCACTTTTGCATGCATCTGCTTTGTGTATGCAGGTTTCTCTGCTGACACTCAAAGCTCGATACAGCTTCTAGCAAGAATCCATTAGTCTGACAACATCCACATCAGGCCCAAACCGTCTCTGTCAGCTCTGAGCCAGAGAGGGTCAGTGAATATGTGAAGACTTCAAAGATACAGCTCAGAGAACAGACTCACATCTGTAATGTGATGAAAAGCAAATTGGACCAGTTTCATTGATAACAACATTCTGAATGACTTGGAGTCAGAGTGTTATTTTGGGTTTGTACATCACAGGCTTGAATCATGGTAGCTTACATCAAGATAGAGCATCTTTTCAGGAGACCTTAGCAATATTTTGGAATTATTTTGACTTAGGACTCCACAAGATTAAAGGCATTGTTGTAATTAATGTGAGCTCAGTATATGTCCTTTTTATTAAACAGAGGTGGTGTGATTTAGTGCTGAATCATTCAAAGTTTATATGCTATTGCGACACAAAGAACATGTCATTTTAACTCTAATTCATTTAAATACAGCTCTGGAAAAAATAAGAGACCTCTGCAAAATTATCACTCTCTCTGATTTTACCATTTATTCGTATGTGTTTGAGAAAAATGAACATTTTTGTTTTATTCTTTAAACTACTGACCACATTTCTCACAAATTCCAAATAAAAATATTGTTATTTAGAGCATGTTTTTGCAGAACATGACACATGGTCAAAATAACAAAAAGATGCAGACTTCAAACAATGCAAATAAAACCAGTTCATATTCATTCTAAACAAGATAATGCTAATATTTTAACTTGATAAAAGTTCAGACATCCATATTTGGTGGAATAATCCTGATTTCCAATGACAGCTTTCACATGTCTTGGCTCTCTTCCATTGCTGTTGGATGACTTTATGCAGCTCCTGGCAGAGAAAATCAAGAAGCTCAGCAATGCTCCATGGTTTGAGTCCATCCATGTTCCTCCAAAAGTTTTCAAAGTGGGTTCAGGTCTGGAGATTGGACTGGCCATGACAGGGTCTTCATCTGGTGGTCCATCATCCACA
>JAPQRP010000002.1:24512472-24535990 GCA_037367295.1 Apogon hyalosoma
GTCTTACCTTTAGAAAGGGTGGCTCCCACAAGTGATGGTCTGATCATGCGTCCTCGCAATAGCACAAAGACAAGTATAGGTGTGTGTGTGTGTGTGTGTGTGTGTGTGTGTGTCCGTTTGTTCCTGCCCATATTTTTGTGGTTGTTAACTTTGTTATCGAATTTAGACTTCTATTATTTTAGGGACAGGGGTTGTTTTAGGTATTCAGTTATAATGGTTAGGGCTAAGAAATGCATAATGTCAACATAGTGTTTTCAGTGGGATAAAGAACCAGATGTTTGGGTATGTAATTGTGATTACACTAACTCATGCGCAGGGACTCAGCTTCCTTTAGAAGGCAAAACCAAGGCCCCCCTCACAGAAATCATTTTGTTTTAGGACTACAAGTTGTTGTAAAGTATGGATAAGATAAAGGAAAGGGTATATTTTGTGCATGTAGATTTCAGTTCACAAAGGTGTCTGTAACTTCTCATTTGTCCAGATCAGTTCATCCTTTGTTGCTTTTGAAGTTCAACTGGACTGTTTTATTTTTTTCTTGAAAAAAAGTTTGTCTCTCATCCAAGAGACTTCATCAGTCCTATTTGCTGGTGGGGGAAAGCAGATGTATAAACCTGTAGGGGCAGTGGTCTGCATAGGTTGTTTTTCCCATATGTTCATGAATCTAAGTGTCAGAGTTGTAGAGAGGTGATCCTGAATCTCAGGGTCATTAGCAGGTATTTTGTTTGAGTTATTGATAAAGGGTGGGTCATTGTCCAAGTCGGTCAGGGGTGATGATTGGTCTCAAACGAGTCCACGTGGGAAATGTTGCTTGGTGAGGATTGTTTGGAGTAGGGATGCACCGATATCACTTTTTTCCAGATCGAGTACAAGAACAAGTACTTACATTTGAGTGCTTGCCGATACAGAGTACTGATACAAGTACTTAATAATACCATTATAGTTCTCAGTTACTTTTGAAAATGTGCTGTATTGTCATTGTCATTAGTCTGACTGTAACAAAGTGCTGCTACTGGCATTTAATGCGTTGGAATGATCAGTTTATCCACCAGAGGGTCCCACTCTTAATTAACCATACTTACCAAATACCACGAAGAAGAGTAAAGTTTTTTCAGAAGAAGAAAGTCAGTAATAACAAACATGACGACAGAGGAAGTAATACTAATGTGGATGCTAGTGTTGATACTGATGAGGGTAGTTGTCATAAATATATCAGTAGTTTTCTACTCAGTTTGAAAAGTTGTGCTACCTCCACGGTTCCCGGTGGTACTGCTCTGTATTCTCCATCTGAGTTTGCATTTGTTAGCTCCCAAAAAACTGACAGAATTATGTACGAAATGTACGCAGAGGATGGACAGAACACTCCGTCTGTATCCGTCTGTGTCTTTAACGTAACTTTCAGTCAGCATCACTTTTGTCACCGTCGTTTATTTTGAAATAGCTCCACCTGCTGACATTACTCCTCCGCCGCGTACCTGTCACACTATGAGGTGAACATCATGCTGGCGTCAAGTGGTATCGGTGCATTTGTATTGGAACACTTTTATGAGTACGAGTAGAAGTACACGCGCTCAGTATCGGATCGATACCCGATACTGGTATCAGCATTGGTGCATCCCTAGTTTGAGGAGGCTGTTCAAGATGGAGGTGTAAGAGCCTTGGCCTGAGTCTCTCAAGAGTCTCTGAGGAACGTCATTTTTCAGGATTTTCAACCAACACAATATCCCGGTATAATTCAAACCCACCAACACACTGAGACAGGCTCAGGTACACCCCGAGGACTAACTCCCCAGGGAAAGGCAGAGTAACAGTGTATGTTCAGTGCAGTGAGAAATGCACTGATCTATACATTGGGGAAACTAAGCAACCTTTCCATAAACACATGGCTCAACACAGGAGGGCCTGCACCTCAGGCCAAGACAGTCTGTGGACTCACCTGAGACCAATCAAGCCCCTCTGAAGGACTTGGACAACAACCCACCTTTCATCAACAACCCTGAAACTCAGACACAGTACCCACTAACCACCCTGAAACTCAGGCCATGTCCACATGAAATGATCTTTTTCTTTGTTGTTTTCAAAAAAGTGCTCCGTAAACATGGAGTCGATTCAGGACTTTTTTTTTTTTTTAATTTTACCTTTATTTAACCAGGAAGTCCTATTGAGATCAGAAATCTCTTTCGCAAGGGAGACCTGGCCAAGGTATCTGCGTCTACACGAAAGTAACTGAGAACGATGTAGTACAAATTCCAGGCCTGTATGTGGCCTGATGTGAAGCATGCAAATAAAGCTTGCTTGGTTCTACTAGGTCTGATCCAATATTTCCTTCTGGTTGCCCCTCTCTGCAGTAGATCCAAGAGCATGTATTGATTATTGTTAGCTGTGATTGTTTGTTGCTCATTGTAATGAAAGAGTAGCCAAAGATTTTGATTCAGTATTTTCAATAAGCTCAGTAGCTGTAGCATGTGCACTACTCTGTAGCCCGCCGTTGTTGTTGTTGTTGTTGTTGTTGTTGTTGTTGTTGTGAAATGGCTTCCGGGGTGAAAGGTTAGAGAGGTGGGTCTATGACATCGTTGTTTTAGAAAAGTTGTGGTTTGGTCGTACAGACAAAGACACGTTTTCAAATTTATCCACTCTGGGACCCTGTTTCAAAAAGGTATGGTTTCAGTGACCGAAAGCCCTATCCAAAACTTTTGCAGATATGACCGAAACCCTCTTTGTATGGACAGGGCCTCAGAATCATTTAAGGTCATTAACATATAGAAAGAAACAACCGACGCAGACCACTTCCCCCACAGGTTTATAAGTCTGCTTTCCCCACCGGCAAATAGAAGTGATGACGTCTCATTAATGAGAGATGAAACACAACACAACCAGTCCAGTTGAACTTCGAAAACAACTACGGGTGTATAAGGATGATTAAGAGAGTAATAAAAATGAGACTGTGTATCCCCTAAACACATGGAAACCAGACATCTGTGTATGTGTGTAAACATCCTTGTTTCCTCAAAACCAACAACTGTAACAGCCCAAACATAGACTGCGCAGCCTCTCTGTCTTGTCCACAGAAAGCCCAAGGGAAAAGAGGGAGTCACAACAAGAAGCAACAACAAGCAAACCATGTGAGCAATGCTTGCATCCATGAGTAATTCAGAGCCCTGGGTAACGACTAACAAGTTGCATCATCTCTTCATTGTAGTTTCATCAAAGCTGAGGTAATGTTGTTGTTTGGACTGTCAGTCTGACCTCCAACTAAGACATTTCTGTAGGACATCTAGTACCTCTTTCAGAATTTACCACTTTTGTTGCATGTTACTGTTTGGACAAAGCTGAAAAAGACAAAGATCGTTCAAGGTTTCTTGGCTCGACTTTATTTACATCAAAAAACAAAGATTTCAGCTCATACACCCTACTTTATCGTCAAAAAACGTTGGTTTATTTTCTCCTGTTGGAAGTCAAGATATATACTGCCTGGCCAAAAATGTAACCAAGCCAATAGTTCAGATCTTTCCATTTGATAATAACAACAGTGATTGATATGTTTCAGCTGGAAACAACTTCTTTAACTCTAAATGATGCAGCGAGTAGCTTCTGCTTTCTTAAACAACTATCAGCTTGTCAAGGAGCAAAGAGATTGGTCTGTGTTCCAATGGAAAAAGGTCATGTGGTCTGGTGAGTCCAGACTGACCCTGTTCCAGAGTGATGGGTGCATGAAGTAATTACCCATCATGCCTAGTGTCTACAGTACAGGTGTATGGGGACCATTTTATGATGTGGGGTTGATTCAGTTGGTCAGGTCTAGGTTCAGTAACATTATGTGATAAAAATGATGGAAATAAATGTTGTGACATTGTTTAAGCTTTTCAAAATGTGTGCTGTAATCAAAGCTAAAGGACAGAGTGTGAGGTAGAGGGTTTTTTTTTTTTGGCCCAGGCTGTGTAGTTTGTTGTCAGCTACTCATTTTTTCAACATCAGCATGGTAAGAGTGTATTATCATTGATCAAAGTCTTATTCTTCCTGAACACACATTGTTCTGAGGTGCACAGCTGTGATCTCACATTTCACACCATCTTATGAGACAGAAGAATTTCTAACTTGTAAACAAAGTTTGAGATGAGAAAAAAAAGCAAGAAAGGGCAACAGCAGTGCAATGGGAATAACTGTTACAGACCACAGAAGTCTGTAAAACAATACCACATTATTATTATATAACAATTAATAATATGCAGAATTCAATGTGAAGACCAGTATTTGTACACCAAAAACCTTAGACCTTCTCTAAATCCTCACCAGTTACCTTTTTAACCCATAACATAAAATCTTATGGCAAGACTTTGTTTTGTTTTCCAAATGTCTGTCAACAAGCTTCAGCGAGGAATTAATGAGGCCTCTTGGGGACACAACCCCACCGCCTATCCCTTCTGGATTATCTTCAGACTGATAGGAGTCCTGGTTCAGACAGTGACTGAATGTTGTTCTGTATTATCTTTTTCCTTTGACATCACATTACAATGACTGCGCTGTACTGCGGCGCCATCATTTTGCATCAACAATTGTTGATAATACTTGAAGTGAAGAAGCATTTTATTTTTCTCTGCTCATACAAGCCCGAGTCAGTTCTTTTCACCAGTGTTCCAGAGAAGCCCTTTGTGTTTCACACACCATGAAAGTATGACTCTTCAGCTGCTGTTTGGGAAGGAGAGTGAGGTGACTTGTTCAAATTTTTTTCCATTCAGTCAGTGAATTCAGTCAATATTTCTGCTTCTTTTTCCATTCATCTATGAATCACAGTTTGAGGTAATCCATTCTTAGAAGGAAGCTGACTCTAAAGCACTGTAACACTCATATTAAAATAAAAGCTCTAAGTGTCCTAATGAGTCTCCTGTGAATAAAATGTTGAGGACACCTCTAAGAATGCCTCACACACATCTTACACTCCACTCTGCTGCTGTACCAAACATCTTCTTCCTAAGACAGCAAAGGAATTTAAAAATGTTTCAAGTAACCGTGCTCTCAATGCTTATTTCTCTTCAGTAAACCTCGGTGAGGCACAGATAACTGCTTATGTTTCTGAGTTGTACAGAGCTGATGAGAATAACCAAAGACACCAATGTCCAACTGCTTAGACAGACAGCAAATGGACTGGACAATTAAAACACTAGCTGCTTTTCCAGTGGCCCTCAAATTGCACGAATATAACTTGTGCATAAAAATTTACCTAATGAAAATTGATAATTTTGCCAAAACTCTCGTCTTTCAATTAAAATGTTTTGCGCTGGCAAGAGGTGGTTTTTCGGGCATAGCACAATTGGTATATCACAGGAAACTGCAATGCAAAGACCTTTTTCCGCAAGTAGAGTCATGTGAATTAAAAAAAAAAAAAACGGATGTCGACAGATGTTACAACAAGCGAAGAAGAGTTTTAAAAGAAACATGGTACTGTATGTGTGGACACGCTAGGAAATCGAATCATTTTTTAAATTTAGTACGGAATAGAGGGGTAATATATAATAAGAATGAATACATCTATAAATCAACACGATATTTACATTTGTTGCCATGTTTATGGAATGACTTCTCGTGTCATCTCACGATAATAAATAAACAAATCATCACATTTGTGATTTAATGGATAACGCAACATTACGCACTTCTGTTTTTTCGACATTAAGTATTGGTAATGTTTTGCGCATATGTCCAATGGAAAAACGACTCCTGACACTTTTTGTTATGGGCTGTCACAGCAAATCCATAGTCACCTTGAACACTTTATTTTTACGAAATAAAGCAATACAACTCAGCCTCTGTGTCCACTGCAGCCCTTTGTTTGAATACGAAGCTGTAAACATACTGACAAACTGCCACTTTGTGCTGTGAATCATGTTGTATTATGATGGTGATAAAATAGCAAAAGGCAATTCAGTAAAATAATAAATCTTTATGAATAACTGCAGTCATTAAAATATTACAGAAATGAAAAAAACTAAAAATGAAGGGCTATAAATTAAATATGATAGGATTGAAAAAATGTAAATACCCTAAGGATAAAAATAAAGTGAGTTAAACATCTCAAATGTATTCCAAGTTGCAGGTGTGCAGTTGCTAAAACTGGATTTTCCAGTCTTAGTAAAAACAGCTGGCACCTGGAACAAAATACAGTCATTTAGAATGCATAATTAGAATCCAAATTAAAAGTAGCAGCATGGATACATAAGAAGGAATCTGTAAGAGCAGCTACAAATGTCTTAGTGAGAGTTGGGCTATCCAACTTCACCCTAAAGCTCACAAGGATGGATATTATAATTACCACTAGTCATAACTCTTGGTGCAATGTGATGAACAGAGTGCAGAGGATGAGAGTTACAGCTGAAGTATATATGTATAAAATGTCACTCTAATCCAGAAATGATAGAGAATTGTCTCAAAAAGCATCTTTCATCAGTGCAAAAGAAAACTAAACTAAACCAATGTTTTTGTTTTTTTTGCTCACAAGTACAAACACTTCATAATTGTCATGTTCTCATGAATCCAGATTCCATGATGCTTGTATATGCCATCTATGTCAGTAACACATTTTTTAACTTAATATTACTTTTTGTGGAACTTGTAAATCTGCAGACTACAGAGTTTAAGAGTCAAACTCATAACATTAAGTTTTACATTAAAATATAGTATCAGCATAAATATCTAAGTTATATTATATCCAGAAAAATGAATAGCAAAAATACCATTAATGTGGTTTGTGAAAGTATTGTAAGACATGCCTGGTTGCACACACACGCACGCACACACGCACGCACACACGCACGCACACACAAACATCCATATTGTGTTTAGGTTGACAAACAGACCAGGGACTTGAGTTAGTTCATTTGCAAAAAAAAAGAAAAAAAAAATTCTGATTGGTCAGAACTGTTTTTTGTGCATATCTCAGTAGACAATTATGTCAGGTGATAACATGAAATAAGTATTGACCAGACAGGTACAGGATCTAGGATCTTTCTCTCTTTTCCTCTCCTTCACCTACACTGGGATCTTCATATGGGGTGGAGTGTGTTACATACAGTGTTAGTTTCTGTGGTATGTGTTTGTGGCCAGTGAAATTAGACCAGACTGGACTGCATAAGAGTGATGTACCGATCTGGATTTTTTTGCTTCCGATACGATTTTTTTAATGATTAGTTTTGCTGATACAGATCCGGTACCAATACTTCTTACTATGAAATTTTGATTTAAATTTGGAGTCATTATTTATAGGTTATTATGCTATTATTTTACTTGAGATCACAATTGGGCTGAATGTGGAACCTGAACTAAAACAAGTATGACACCTTTGACTCTTAATAACTTTAGTATAATTTTTGCACTTTCCAAAATCATACTGTGGGCCAAATTAGAACCTTTGGCGGGCCATACATTTGCCACCCCTGCTATAGCGCGTCTGTAGACAGGGCCGTCCAGGGATTATAGGGGGGTGCGTTCCCTGCCGTGCATACCTCACAATGAGTACGCCCAGACCATACGACTGTACAAAGTGAAAATGAAACTTATAGATGCTTTACTATTTCCTCTAAGTCTCCTACTGTTGGTCAGCTCATTTACCTTTTCCCTACCTTTGGAAACTTTAATTTGAGGGAGCAGGATGTTTGTTTAAGAGAGCATTGCCCCCCCCTCCCCCCCCCTTGCACAACCTCCTGGGTGGAGGCAAAAGTCTTATACTTACTCACTGTTAACTAAATATACTTTTGTTCTTGCTGACATCAGCAAGGCCCAGTTGGTGTGTATGAAACACTGGGACACTGCCTTCCTCCTTCCTCACCTCTGTGACAGCTGCGTCTTTGTGTGTTCAGGCTTTATGCAGACACACAGGCAGTGACAGGTTACTCCATTCACTGCACTGATAGAACACATGTCATTAGTGATGATTTTTTTTTTTTATTTGGAATGTCAGGCCAGACACCCACATTAGAATACTGTAAATGCAAGGACTTTCATATACTATTGTCTTCAATCACTATAGTTTAAACTAATTTGACAATAGAGAATGTTTTAACAGACAGCTATTTAAATGAACATCTTTGGGATTGTAATTAAGATTTCAAGATTAAGATCCTTTATTGTCAGTATACAGTACATTTTACCACACACTTAAATTCGACCTCTGCTTTTAACCCATCTCTAGAACATAATTGTAAAGTTACCTGCTAACACAACTGGGGAAAAAAAGTAAAGCAGAAGGGCAGCAATATAATAACCAACTAAACTTTTTTTTCTTTTTTAATTACTAAAAGTTGTCCTGTTCACAAAGAGCCTGAAGAGGAGAGGAACCCAGCAGCAACTACTGTTTATGGTGGCTGTGAACCATAACAGCATCCAAGAGGATCAGAGCGACGCCTGTTCACCCATTCTGCCCTCATCTCCACTTCAGTCTGGAATGCAGAGACCCGGTAGGCAATCACTTTAGCAGAGCAAGTGTTTGACACTTCACCAAACTATTTTAGCTGTTCAGGCTACAAGGGGCAGGTTTATATAACTGAGGGAGTGAGAGTTTTCACATAACATAAATCAATTGATTTAACTATGAAACAACTGCAGAAAAGCTTAAAAACAACAGCATTATGGCTCATGCTCACAGCATTTTTTTATTTTATTTTTTTTCTGGTGAAAAAGTGCTGGCAATGTGCTGCAATGACAGAGAAAAATAAAGAGCAAATATTCAGTATCAAAGAATATTAATCACAATATTCACGTAAAGAATGCCTGTTTTTTCTTCATCCAGCTGTGTCACATGACTGACACTCACTAAACCTACAGGTATCTGCTAGGGATGCAGTGGTACAGGTTATCCACAGTTCGGTCTGTATTGCGGTTCTTGAGTCACGGTTCACGGTACAGGACGGTTCAGACGCAGAGCCCGGCTGGACCCTGGCTGTGTGCCGAAATGTAACTGGAAGCTGATGGAGAGCCTTAAGGCTCATTTATGCTCGCTTTATGCACAGAAATAGGTTTGTCTGTGTCTAACGTTGTCATATGTCACTGCCTTCATACTTCCATGCATCCTATATATTGAGATGAGCGTTTCTAAATCAGTCCACCAGAGGGTGCCGCTCTTAATTACCATACTGGCTGAATACCATGAAGAAGAGTAAAGTTTTTTGAGAAGAAGAAGAATAAGAATGTCAATAATTACAAACATGGTGATGACAGAAGAGGTTTTACTAATGTGGATACTAATGTTGATATTCAGAAGGGTTGTTGTCATAAATATGTCGGTAGTTTTTCACCAACTCACACAGTCGCTCTGTGAAAAGTGCCACTTTATGGTTCTAGCTGGGCTCTGCGTTCAGCTCCAACCAATGACAGTAGAATTCCATAAGTCAGTTGTCTTACAAAGCTCTAATATCCAAAAATGGCATTTGAAAATGACAAATGAGCTGTACCTTGATACATGCTTGTACTGAACCATGAGGGGCGTACCCAACAGTACAACAGTACGACGGTATGACATGTACCGTTGCACCCCTTGTATCTACAGGTGATCATCGGGTGACTGAGTTGTGATCATCAACAGTGTCTCTCAGTGTGTAGGGTTTTTTTTGCACATCAGGGACATTGTTTATGTCATGAATACTTGCACACAGAATGCAAATATTATGTGGTGAATAATCAACATTTTAGTTTTTCAGACCAAGGACAATCTTTTTCTGGCATAAATAGAATCAGCAGTCATTTGTGTGAAATAAATGTCATGTAACAGCAGTAATGATGGATCTAGACTTGTTGATTTCTAGACATAGAGTTTTGTATGAAATACTTAAATGATAAAGGTGATGAAGTGAAGGACAATCTGTGGAGCAGCATTGACAAATGGCTAGATTCAGGGTAGTTTGGAGTTTCTATAAAGGGAACGTTAGAAGAATCAAATGCCTGAACCCTGAAGTAATTTTTATTTTATCCTCTGCATTTTTTTCAGAGTAAAGTGAGGGTTTATTTTTCCTGTTTAATTTACTACTGTAGATGTGCATAAAAGCTCAGAGTAAATTCAAAGGCTGTTATAACCAAAGAGAGAAAACTGAAGGGAAAGTGACGTATGCAACAAAATGTATCATTAACTGAGCGTAAAAACAAGTGTCTCCAACCGCTGTCATTTGTCAAACTACATCAGTTTTATTGGTGAATCAGTGTCATAGAAGATGATGTTTTTACATTCACTACGGAGCCTTTGTACATCCAAATAAAACATATCTGATGCAGCGGGAAAGCTGGGAAACTGCATTTGACCTCAGTGATTAAAATGTATCGATAGGATTAAGATTCAAATGTAATTAAACATTTTAGATCAGTAGATGCTTTTGTTCACCATTGGATGAATTTGTTATAAACTTGAATGGAGGTATCATAACTGTCGCAAATTTCTGTTGCCGTTGGTGTGAATAGTTTTGATGTAAAATATGAGTATTTTGCACTTTTGTATATTTATTTCCCATGCCCCTATTTTGTAAAAGCCTTAAATAACAGAATTTCTAGCAAGTATTTCTAACAATTAGTAACCTATGATGGAAATACACAGTCCATCTGGAAATCTGTATTGTAATCATGTTGATAGGGAAACAAATTAAACTCATGGTCTACTGCAGGCCTCTGTTCTAAAGTGTTAATGCTGTGTTCATGTGCTTGCAAATCTGCTCCTTCTGAAGAGACAGTACTAGTAGGTAGGGCTGTGTGATATGGAAAAAAATCATATCATGATAATTTTTCTCATATCAGATGATATCAATATGTATCACAATATAAATCAAATTACTATTTTTTATCAAGCTTAAATTTTCTGTTACTCACAAATTAGATGTGAAGACATCAGAAGGTTATTTTTGATTTAAATACGATTTATTTTCTGTCAGAGGTTGAACACGAAAGATGTGCTGAAGGACATTATACAAGTATTTCAGATAAATAAAACAGGTACATATGATTAAAACTAAACTAAAAGTCTGACAAACAGGCAAAAGCTTTCAAGTTTAAAAAGAGAACACAAACAAAACAGACCATGTTCATGAAACAATACCGGGGGTATATATGTGGGGTTGCGTTCCTTAACTGCTGTAACTGGCATAAAACTGAAAGTGAAACTTAAGTAAAGGCAAATGTTTGCGTTCTTCACAAAGGCTACACTGATTTAGTTCGGTACACCTCCGGATTGTATTGAAAGCCCTGAACCAAAACGGTTCACACCCTACTTTTCAGTAAACTGGTCACCTGAGTTCTCAGCCACATTTTCTCCCAAGGGAACGGTCATTACCTCCAGCTGTCGCCTAAACATTGTTGTCTGTGCTGCGGCTGCTCTTACACCTGTGCTGTGTGCATCAACCTAACTTGACGTGGCTCTAGCGTGATTGGTTCAGTGCAGTGCTACTTAATTATGTCCCTGAACACAGTTTCGGGGATATTATGTTTTTGGTCCAACCACCGCTGCTGGCTCTGCCGGCCCCGCCAGCCCCACTGGCTCCACCGCCGCCGGATATCCTTCATGTTAACACGATAACTTGAAAAATATTGGGTTTAGAAATTCCAAATTTTCCATATCAATCAATACCATGGAGAGGAAGAACTGATTCGATTTTGGATGATTTACCATTTCTAGATTGGCCACAAAAGTTTAAAATCACTAAACACTCTTTTGTTCATATCTCTGGAACTATTTGTCTGATTGACTTCAAATCAAGTGCAAACGAAAGGTCATGACCTGGGGATGCCTCACACCATGACATCATAGCTGTCTGGTTAAGGATTGGGACGTTTGGGGATATACCCCTGGCCGTTGCTTCCGATGGCTAGTTTTGTCTAGTTATGATTGGCTGTTCTTATGCTTGTCAAACCATGGCTGAATGGACTCTGTTGAAATTGTATTGAGGACGTCTCATATTTCTATTGAGGAAAAGTTATTTCACAATATATATTGTTATCGTTTTACCACCCAGCCCTACTAGTAAGTTATTTTACACCTTTAGACACATAGACAGATATACTTTATTGATCCCAAAACTGTAGAATTTGTAGGACTGTAAGAATTATTTAATTATCTCCCCATGGCTCCATCCTGCAGTACAGTCTAATCTAACTACATTACTCATCTCACTGTATATCGCAACAGGTGGTGCAATGTTCAATGGTGACGAAAGCTGGCACCAAATGTATTAGCTGGCACCCAGTCAGCCAAGAAGAAAATCATGATTATTCAGTTGTATTAACCGGTGTTCAAACAGTAAAGGACAGGCTAAAAAGAGATTCAAGATATAAAATGTTCAAGTGTTTCCTTACACTTTAAAAGAAGTATGAAACATTTTTCATACAGACATTAAAAGTTTAGTCTAGACAGACTGTAGTGAATGAGGCAGCTGTCGTTGCTATTTTTTAAAACTGGTTTTCATGTTTATATAAAATGGTATTTACGTATGTAAACTAAATCGCCTTTTTAGAGTGTGCATCCTTGGCCTAATAGCTGTAACTGCAATGTCCATGGTTTGATGAGACCAGAGGACTTGCTATTCCTCTCTTCTCCAGTTTGCCATCATGTGTCTTCTGCTCTCGCTATGCTTAAGATATTAAAATGCCACAAAATCATCCCACTAAAGTGCTCTCAAATGAGTCCCTTGTTTTTCATATTGTTACTATGCAGTACATGATATTAAACAAGCAGAATGGATTCCTGTGAATTAATGAACCTCATACTAGCTCTTCTGGAGGTAACAGATTTAAGGTGAAGTAAAACGATAAATACAACAATACTAACCACAGCACAGCATTTGTTTCCTTTTACCATACAGTATATAGTTTTTGTATGTTCTATAAGTGGATATTTCTGGAAAAAGGGAAAAGCCTGCAAAAGAAAATTACATAAAGAAATAAGTAAATAAAAAAGACAGAATTAACTGGTGAAGAAAGGAGGATAAGACAACCTAAACACAACCACTGCTTACCAAATATTAATTTTACCAAAACAAATTGAGGTCTCATTGCACTTTAATGAACATAAGCAGCTTTCTAGGCAGAAAAGAAAAAGAAAAAAAAATCAGTGCCCCCCCTTATCTATCAAGGCCTGACTTAACAGGCAGCATGAGCACCTCTAGTATTTCAGCCGGATCAAAAATAAATAAATAAGGCCAGGTCTGTTATCCAGATTAAGGAGAGGTGTGTGTGTAAAATGCTGAATATGTATTGCCTGGGAGAGTTCACTGCTGTAAAAAATAATTTCCCTTTCATTCTTATTGCCTTATTATTCAGAAACTCATTTTGTCTTCGTTTTCAGTGTTTGTTTTGATTCATTGTGCTTGCACTCAAATAAAGGAGGAAGATGATAGCTAAATGTACATCAGTCGGTGGCCCTATTTTCAGATGTTTTACATTCTGTATTTCTTTTAAGCTTTTGTAACTACATATTCTCATTCATGTTTCTGCTGTGTATGTTTATAAAAGTTACCCACTGCTGTGCAAGTAATTCAAACACAAGAGGATTTGTTCTTTTAATCTTGAAGACATTTCTTCTCGCTTCCAGAAGTTTCATCAGTTCTGTCTGGTGTGGAGTTCCCAAACATGTAACCCTCTTGGGCTGTTAACATATGAATGTCTCTGTATTCCCACCAAACTTCATTAACTCATGCTGTTTGCCACTTCAAAAACAACATGGAAGATAAAGTCAAGTCCAGGCCAACATTAAGAAATCTGAAAGATGGAAGTCATTCTGTTTCATTATTCAACTGCAAGACCCAATCCCAATTCACCCCTTGGCCCTCCCCCTTACCCCTACCCCTTGGTCCTTGCACTTGGCACTACCCCTTGAAACAGAGCTGCAAGGGATAGGGGTTGAAACATTCGTCTATGAAATGGGAAAACCCTTCACGATCTGTTACATCATCAGCAGTCATCAATGACGCTATTAACAGATGCCACAACTTTTTTCATGAAAGTACTCCCCATGGTGTCAGTTGCTGTAACCATCTCTGTTCCATGGGCTTTGGTCATCTTTTTGCAGTTATCAACTATAAACCACAGAAATGTGATCTATAACACATTGAAACAGCATTAAACAGTCAATGATTAAGTTGTTTATGAAGAAAATACGTACATTTGTGTGTTTCTTTCATCACAGTGCTGCACTTTTGTGCTGTGTTTACCTCCACCTTGCCAATGATTCAAACAGAATTATGGGAGATTTCTCCTACCCCGCCATTTGTAGTGTGGTCCTGAAAAATCTCTGTTTTGGGGGCTATACAGCCCTCCGCCTTAGCCCTTCCCCTCCGTCTAATCGAGAATCAGGACAACACTACCCCTTCATGTGTACACGCAAAACAGAGAGGTAGGGATAAGGGGGAGGGCTAAGGGGTGAATTGGGATTCAGCCCAAGCCTGCTTATGACAATGCATTAGATGGGCAATAGTTAGTTGTGACACTGTGCTTTATTTACCCTTCTGTTGTTCATTCTTCCATTATCGAAATGTGACGATGGGCTGTAACCTCAAAGGTTACCTGTAACACTGACACTCACCTGTTGTATGAAAAGAGCAGGTTCATTCACTATTTTCTGATTGTTGGACAGCAGTTATGTTCTAAAGCACAGATAAACACACTATTATAAAATTCATCAAGAGGGAATCCGGTCTAGTATGTGTCCCGTCAGCTGGTCTGTCAGAACTCCTCCACAGTAAGAGGAGTGCAGATAGGGCTGGATCTACTAAAGGTTTGCGTGTATTAAAACATGTGCAAACTCATCGTACATGCAAACAAATTTACAAAGTGATTTACTAACAGTGCGCACTAAGGGTTGCATCTTTCAAAGGTGCACAATAGCTTGTCTTCATCCAGTTAGTACGTTTGCTGCAATGAATATGCAACACATTTACACGTTTACACACAATTATGCGTATGCTGGGAGGAGAAAATGTAAGTATATTAATTTAGCACACGCAAAGGGATTTATCAAACCCGAAAGCAATTCTGCTGATAGAAACTGCGTCTACATTTAACACGTCTCAAAGGGAGGGGCTAACGGTTTGGATGTGTAATTACACACACGGAAGTGGTTATTGTCGCAAGAAGACCTCGAAATGATGAAACAAGATGCAGAGAACGCATTTTTCACCCTCGTGTGAACATTTTTGGAAAGACAGAAGAAAAAATAATTGAGACACATGCCCCCCCCCAGGCTACTTTTCCACTTGATCTGATGATCTGAACTCCAACACTAGGCTACAGTGTGACAAAATTATGTGCACCTGACAGTCATACAATTCAACCCCCGCCAAATGAATCTGGCGCTGCTGCCCAGCAATGTAATTTTAGAACTTCTAGATGAACTAGGGGATGGTTTAGGGCCAGTCACAAGGAGGAGTCATGCAATAACCGTCTATGACAAAACTTCTTGCAACGTTACATTTCCGTGCGTCTGGATCATTCCAGCGCACTATTGCCATTAATGCTCCTGTATCCCAGAGAAGTTTTTCCAGCGTATTGTCTCCATGATGACAACCAGTAGCACACGCAAAATCCTCATTTAAATGGGACGGTCTCCAAGACTTTGCACCTGTTGTCATTTGTGCAAGCAATCTTAGTACATCACCCGCAAACTGCAGTTCAACGCCACATGCAAAATTCTAGGTTGCGCACACAAATTAGTACATGCAAATTGGGACCTTAGTAGATTCGGCCCTTAGTGAGAAGAGCAGAGTGAAACAGTTGTGTCATTTTCTTATGCTCTCTGTGCTTCACTGGTATTGGCTGGAGGTACAGACTCACTGTTCAAAGGTCGATGCTCAGAAATGTTCCAAATGCAGCGAAACAAGAGGAAAATCTAAAATAGAGGCAGAGGGCAGGCTCTCTGTAGGTGAATACACCACCACACACTGACAGGGTCAGAAGTGATGATTGTATGATTGTTTTTTTAAGAACATGTAACATATTTTGGTCTTAAAAGTAAAACCTATTACTCAGAAGATGGTTTGCTGCTTTTATTTGTCATAGTCATGCTGGCAGAACAGAGAGTGTCCGCTTAAAGCACATCCACGTTTCCTCTGGACTGGTTTTTAATCGTGGACAGAATGAGCTCAGTCCACAGCAAGTGGCAGATAGTGTCAATCAGATTGGATTCAGTCAATGAGCAGAATAATCAAAAACACAACTGTCATCATCACAGCAGTTATGATCACCATAATTATAGACCTGACACTAGTGCTAATCAAAAAGCTGATAGAAGAGTAATTGAATCTGACTATTTTTGTGTTCTGTGTTTTCAACATTGTTTGTGTTTATCAGGAAAAATGACTGTTTAGTAAGATACAGGCTGTATATTACAGATAATAAATGACAAACTTCAGTAAACATATTTTGTGAGATGGATACACCGGAGGCCAGAATTACTATTCAACAAACACCAGCTGGTGCTATGAAATGTTTGTGGCAAAGAAACTGAGAACCACCTGCTTCACAGTTTACAGCTGGAGGTTTTTAAGAAAACATTCTTTTGAATTCTTCATTTATCTGGTTTTGATAGGCTTCATTTTTCCAAGTCTTTGTCTTTGATAACACAACTAAATAAAGGCATGAATGAGCTTGTTTACTGCCTGATCAGAGCCTCCTGCGACTCTCTCCTCTTCCTCTTCTTCTTAGAGCCTGTCCACACGACAATGAAATGATGTCAATCTGCAAAAGTTTATCATTTCAGTCTTTCTTCCACATGACACCGGCATTGTTGGTGCCCTGAAATGGTATTTTTTGAGAATGGGCCCCAGAGTGGAAAAATCTCACAACATCGCTCTCGCGTTGCCGTGTGGATGGGCAAAACACCACTTTTTGGAAACTATGATGCCATACCACTTGACCAGAAGTAGAGAACCCCGGAGGTAACATCTGGTAATAACAACAACAACACCAATAGCAGATCACATAGTTGTGTTTGGGCTGCAGGTGCTGCTAAGTTTATTAGCTCTACTACAACAGAACCTGGTAATGATGTATCACCTCAACGACCAGCAGAGACACATGAACAGATAAATGCGTCAGATACTTTTAAATCCACCACGGGTCCTGCTAGAAGGGCAACCCAGACCCTGCATTCTTCTGTGATTTTAGTATATCCTGCGGCTCTGTCTGTATTTGTGTACATTGTCACATATAGGTGTGGTATATGAATTACACTATTTAACCCGTTTTCCCGTTTCCATCTGGACGCTGATATTTCTTGAACTGATATATGTATGAACGTGAAACTTAGAAAAATAAGCAAAATACCACAAGCACTGTCGTCTGGACGTAGCCTTACTCTTTCTCCCACCACCCAAAGACACGCCCCTTTGCAGGATAATTGGTCATTCTAAGTTGTGCATAAGTGTGAATGTGAGAGTGAATCATTGTTTGTCTCTACATGTCGAGTATCCCACCTTCGGCTCCAGCACCTCCATGAAGTAAATTAATCCTTGAGGATTAAGCAGTTCAGAAAATGAATGAATACTAAGCTTTATCATAGATATAGGATGTCTCCATAATAGGCTGATGAGCATATTTTCATTAATTTACCAGACTGAGATGAGAGGATAAAGCAGTTATGTAGACATTCAGTAACGATATAACCCAAAGTTTATCCTTTGCCTAGTAACTGATAAGAGGTACCTCTATGAAATGTGTTTCATACATTGAAATAGAACAAAAAATATTTAGCATTATTTTGCAGGAATAAGACTAAAATAGTTATGTTTTCTGTGTTAGGGATTTTTGTTTCAGTTTAAGTGTATGATAAACCAATAAATCTGCCTGTATTTTATTAATATTTTTGGCAATTTGTATTGCTACCTTGAAATGACCTAAAGTATCATTAGAGTGTTCAGAATAAGAAGTTCTGAATTATGCCAATGTTTTGGACTGTAGAGCTATACAATGAATCTGTCCATACCATGAGAACCACTAAGAGAGAATTAAAAGAAAGTGACAAAGTGATAAAAGTCAGAATCACTGTTGTTCTCCTCACCACTGGACACAGCTATAAATTAGAAGAATGAAGTCTGATGTTGATATGCTTATACGGTGTTTCTTTTACACAGGTGAGTTTGATTATGAAGCCTATGAAAATACAAGGTTACTAGTGCGTTGACCCGTGAGGGAACCATGGGTCATATTGATACTGATATCTAGGGACTGAAGTTAGTGAATACTACTACTACTACTACTACTACTACTACTACTACTACTACTACTAATAATAATAATAATAATAATAATAATAATAATAATAATAATAATAATCGATTAGATTTATATAGCACTCTCATTCCTGTTTTTAACTTCATTTCCCATTATGCAGCGTAGTACTGCACTTCCTCTCAACCATCATGGGCATAGCAACGTGATTGTAAGGCTATTGCATTCGAAAATTATTAATCTCTCAAAATACTGGTGCTATTAACTTGCTGAGATATTTAATGTGGAGATGGTACTATTCCTCAAATGTAGGTACCAAATTGGCCAGTTTAAAACATCTCAGTTTCTCAGAACTGTGCAGATACACACACACACAGACGCTGTGAGACCTTCAAGTATTATGATATAGATTATGTTATATTGTTATGTTCAGCAAGTTCACTGTTTGAAGATCCACAGTTCAGACTAAACTGTGTTTGGATGATTCCAAACAAATCTTTGGTGCAGCTATTGAGGACACAAACTGTATAGAAAATGGAAGGGATTTGTGGGTTTAATGTGGCCACATTCTGTCTTAAAACAGAACTATAATTTAAACTATCAGCTGACAGCACATGAATATTATATGGCACAGTGTTATTTTGAATGACTGTCAAAACAATCGAGTTTAAGTTTTTTGATTCGTTGATGGTTTTGGTAGCCATGAGTGTGTTTTGGTACATGACCTCCCCTGCTGATAAGCATTTTATATATATATATATATATATATATCATACATACAATGTTGCCTCAAAGTTGGAATAATTATGTTTTCAGATACATTCCTTTTTTTTAAATTCCTATTTATACACATCAGTAATCACCTTTGACCAGATGCAATGATCACACACTGAGCCCCAGTTACACTTTATCTATCAAGAATAAAACACATTGTCACAATCATTTCATGACAATGGGTACAAATACTTTATTCCAACTTTAGAGGCAATGACCCCTTTAAAAGATTCAGATCATTTAATTGGTACCTTTTAAGGCTTATTTGTGGTTAGATTTTCCTTTCACAAAACAGTCTTTAGCTGCTTTCTATCTTATCTAATAAGTAATTAGCTACAAACACAACAAATATCATGTGGGTCCTGGCAGGTTTGTGCAGTTCTACACAATATTTTGAAAGGGGAAATAAATGTAAGTTGGCTGCAAAAATTAATTGTGTTGACTTATAATGCAAACTCATCAATACACACTGACAGTGAGATAACATAACAGAATCAAACAGAGTACAACAGAATATTCATTTTCTGAAACACTTACTCCTTAACATAGTCACAGGAGGTGTTGGGACCTATGTCAGTAGTCGCTTTTCCATTGACCCTCAAATTGTGCAAATATAACTTGTACATAAAAGTGTACCTAATGGAAAAATGACAATTTTGCCAAAACTCTTGTTTGAGGTGGTTTTTTGGGCATAGCGCAAATGGTATATTACGCAAAACTGCAATGAAAAGACCATTTTTTGCAACTAGTCAGGTGTTGATGGATGTTACAACAAGCGAAGAAGAGGAGTTTTAAAAGAAACGTGGGGTGGTATGTGTGGACACACCAGGAAACCAAATATTTTTTTTAATTTAGTACAGGATAGAGGGGTAATATATAATAATAATAATGATTATATCTATCAATCAACACAATATTTACGTTCATCAACCTGTTTATTGAATGACTTCTTGTGTCGTCTCACGATAATAAATAAACAAATCATCGCATTTGTGATTTAATGGAAACACCGACATTACACACTTCTGTTTTTTCGACATTAAGTAAATATCGGTCAAGTTTTGCGCATATGTCCAATGGAAAAGTGACTAGTGACCATGGACATTTAGCCAGTGCATTGCAAACAACCATTCACTCCAGAGCAGAACTAACTATAATTAGTACTGGTATCTCACTCTTACTGTTGTAACATTTGAGATAGAACAATGAATGCTGTGTTTCCTGTCATCACAGTACTCTGGTCCAGATTGTAGCATTTGGCATGCCAACACAAACACACTGCAAGAGATTTGTGTTCATGGAGACAGAGGTTAATGAACAAAGAAATAACAAGAACCATGTGACACAAATCATCCCGTGTCCCACTGGTTCTGATAACAGTGGATGTGCTGCCTGACCAAAGACAGAAAATCACCAGTGACATTCAGGCTGCAGGCCAACCAGCTAATAGTCTGTACCCTGCTTATCAGTGTACTGCAACGTCTGGCAGCCCAGAGGAAACACACATCAGTACACACTCAGGCAATCTGAAGAAAAGAAGTGATAGAACTGAATTTGTAATTATATGTGGCTTTCTCATTATTTGGCAGAGCTGCTGCTGTGTTATTTTAAACCAGAGCTATTATTTAACAGCAGTTTGTCCTTTTTCTTCGTGTAGTCCACTGGGTCAGGTCATAGTGTTCAGGTCGGTGACGGATGTTATGTAAAGCAGCATTCACCTGCAGTCTTCCAAAGTGTTCTCTGAATGTGTTATTTTCTGCAGAAATGGAACGCTCTTTGTTGTTGCAGCTTTTTACCCCGACTCCAGCGCTTTCATTTCAGTTCAGATAGTCACTTTCTTTGGGCTGACGTGACCTGGCAATGGCTTCGCAGCCTCACTGAAGCAGCCACAGACGCTGATACCATGAAAAGCACAGAGAAAGTCTGGAAGAAAGAGGTAAAGAGGTAAAAGGAAGGACAGGTGAAAGGGGTGAGGTAGGATTGCGAGCAGAAAACAATCGACTGCACAATAGCAAATGATGCAACAGGAAGACAAGCAGCCGAGATAAGTAGAGAAATTCATCCTCTGTTCTCCTCATCACTCTAGTTCTGGCTTTGTTCAGGGATATCCTCTTGTACATATTGCTTTATCTCCACATTGCCATTTTTTAAAAGAACATCCAGCCCCCACAATTTGCCATGAGATATCAGTGGCATTTCTCATCATGTCTGGCTAAGAGATCATTAAAAAGAAGCCAGTAATTACCAGACTTCAATTCATTACCACCAAGGAAGTAAACGAGAGATTACACACAGGCAGGCATTGATTGGCATTAAAACTGCTTGACAACAACAATCAATGTTTAATTGTGCAGGTCATCGTCAACAACTACTTTGTAAGCAAATCTACATGACTGGAATTTTTCTTCTCACCTTGTTTTCTTCCTCTGTCTTTTGAGGCATTGTTTGGTACCCATTTACATTTTGTATATGTATTTCATTAGTACCCCATCCCCCAAAGGGGAGGCAAGGGGTATTGTTTTTTGTTCAGTTTGCGTGTTTGTTTTTTTGTAACACTCTAGCAGCAAAACTGTTGGTTGAATTCATACCAAATTGGGTTTATAAATTACTAATGACCCTTAATAGATCTCATTACATTTTGGGAAAAGTAGGTCAAAGTTTCCATTTTTTTAATGATTTTTAAACATTTTTTTCCCATTTACTTATAATGGGCTAAATTTTACATGTCTGTAGCAGCAAAACTGTTTGTTGAATTCATACCAAAATGGGTTTATAAACTGCCTGTGACCCAGAATAGATCTCATTACCTTTTGGGAAAAGTAGGTCAAACTTTACATTTTTTATTTTTTATTTTTTTTTCCCATTTACTTATAATGGACAAAATTTCAAATGTCTGTAGTAGCAAAACTATTGGTTGAATTGATACCAGACTGACTTTATAGACTGCCTGTGACCCAGAATTGAACTCATTACATTTTGGGAACGGTAGGTCAAAATACATTTTTTTTTATGAATTTTAAAAATCTTCCCATTTACTTACAATGGGCAAAATATGTGTGATGGGGGGGGGTCTGTTGTGCCTGGCACCACTTGTTGACATTATATTAGTGTTATACCAACAGCCCTCTTACACTTCCCTTTACATCCAATTTCTAACTGTTTCCACACATCCTATGATGAATAAATTCTTAAACTCTTGGTTTTACAGTATGTTTAAATAAGAGAATTGGAAAAAAAAAAAGGTTTATCACAGCGCAAAGTACATCCAAGAGTGTGTGAATTCATATCTGCACCACTGTTACAATATAATACGCTTTACCCAATAACTCTAATTGTTTTAGAGTTATTTTTGGGTGCTAGAAAAACCTAATTAAAATGCGCACCACCAGCCTGCGTACTTTCTGTTTGAGTACACAGAGTAGATGTAAAATACAGAGTGATCATGATATTTGATGAGTTGTGTAAAAAACATAACTACTCTGTGAGCATGCTAAAACGGTGTTTCTACCACAGAATAGCCTTGATTCAAAAAACATTTTCTTTGGAATTTATATCAAAATGTAAGCCAGCTGTGTCAGATTGGGGTTTATAAGCACCATTATAACCACACTACACTCAAACACTGTACTTTCTTAAAAGATCTTTCCGTTTTCTGCACTGCCTGGTAACTGACCCGGTAAATGTGACAGTGGTTAAGTGAAATGGAAAGCACTTAAAGCTGAAAAACATTTTATGAATAGAGTCTTGAAAAGGCTAAAGGATAGGAATGGTAAAAGTCTTATCCTCCAGCTAAAGTCGTACAGGACTTTAGCTGGAGGATCTGTAGGACGCAGGGTTTAGTCTGCTGATGTTCTGATACGTTACTCCAGAGTAAAACCTCAGCAGACATCAATAAATACACATCCATCTCACACTCTAGAGAACATCCTTTAGTATATGATCCTGGAAGGTTTTCTTAGCTCAGACATTGTGTACTGTGTCTGCGCTTGAAATACTCACCTCATACCGTACACGACTTTCAATGACTTTAAATGTCAGACACACAGGTGAGTCAGAGAAGCAGCCAAATATAACACAGAAGAGCAGAGGTTTTGTTGCCTTGATTTTGTTGCACAGAGACACAATATCACATTGAAGAATCCATTATTTCTTTTGCCTTTTCTTTATGATGGATATAAAAAAAAAAATCCAGAACTTTGCCACTAGGGAAAGACTGGAGTTTGAGCAGGTTTAGGCAGTAAGAACACTTTGGTAGACTGTGCGTGAATTGTTATCACATCTTTGCAGACGTTCCATGTTAAACCCAGTTCTGGCATCTGTCCCTGAACTTAACCAAGTGTTTTTGACACCTGAACCAAACTATAAAAAAGTTTTGTTAATGTTGTCACTATTTATCTGTGATGAGTTACATTCAGGAATAACATTATTATCTCTTCAGAATTACATGAATGGAGATTTTGCTATTATGTTGAAAAAAATGTAATGCTGCCGGAGAGGAGAGGAGAGGAGAGGAGAGGAGAGGAGAGGAGAGGAGAGGAGAGGAGAGGAGAGGAGAGGAGAGGAG
>JAPQRP010000002.1:24536116-24548801 GCA_037367295.1 Apogon hyalosoma
AGAGGAGAGGAGAGGAGAGGAGAGGAGAGGAGAGGAGAGGAGAGGAGAGGAGAGGAGAGGAGACAAAAAAAAGAAATGAAAAGATGGGAGGAGCTAAAAAAAGAGAAAATGAGAGGGAAAGGAAATAAGCGCAGTGTGAGTGTATATGTAAATATTTTATCTGTATTCACTATTGTGAACATGGGCAATTGTATGGGTGAGGAAATATGTATAAGGTTATGAAGTATAGATGGTTTATATTTATGTGTTTTGTAAAATCTCCAATTAAATAAAGGTCTCTTAAAAAAAGACATAAATGCAGAGGAAAGTAGAGGAGAGGTGAGGAAACAGGAGAGAAAATGAGAAGAGAACGTACAAGAGTAGAGGTTATATCTTGATTGACAGATGATTATAGCTTCATTTGAGTCACTGGTAGATTCAGTATCCAACTGAAACCTGTCACCTATGAACAAATTCACAGTGCAAATAGGACGACCGGTCAGTGTGCTGGTGTGCATTCAAATAACGGGGATGTTTGAAAGTGAAATCAGAGTCGCCTTTGTGCTGTTTATTCAGGCAACCTCTGCCACGAACAAAACAATGCACCCTGCTCACAAGCCTGCGCATGTGCATGCATACACACCTTGCAGCTTTGAGTATCTTATCGTCTCAGTGCTGCTTTTCACACCAAAGGGAGCTTCAGCAATTTACCTCTTACACAAACACAGTATGCAAAGTCAGCAACACACAAATGCACACACAAGCACATTGTTTACCGCTGAGTTCTGTGGTAGAGTCAGAGGTAAAGAAGTGAAGAGGGACAGAGAACACACACATGCAAAAACAAGGCAGGCAAGAAAAACTCAGAGATTATGCCTGAATAAACATTCTGCAACCAAAATGTTTACACTTGGGCGCTTCTATGAAACTGGTCCTAAAAACAGGACATGGGGCTAAAAAGTTAAACTAGATGTAGACTAATGTTATGACGCAAGTTTGGAAGCACTTTGGGTCTATTTTAAAAATAAACACTGAGATAAAAGAGAAACAATTTTTTCAGATAAAACCTTTTTAAAAACATTTTTATATTATTTTACATTATTTTTAATACTAAAATCTGTAACACGGACAAAAGGACATGAAAATTACACACTACTATTTATTTGAATATCTTTTTTATTTTCTCACAAGTACATTTTGAGAATCAAACTAATTATGCAAGACAGAGTGTTTCACAAAAATGACCACTGTTGCAAAATCATTCGCGATGCATTGCATTTAACTGGGCAGGTTCTGTACATAACGCAAGTGGACACGATGGGTTACATACAAAACCTGTAATGAGACTGCTGATTCATGAAAAACCCATATGTCTGGATTAGAAAAACCACTAGGATCATCAAATTTAACACAGTGTCTTTATTTATAGTGGTATACAAGACCATTTTAAGTGATGTTTTTCAGATAAAATGCACTGACACAGGTAGTTTTTCATTTCCCAATTTTGGTCCTATTCTTGGACCCAGCATTTTATTAAAAATTCATTAATTTTGGGATGGCTCAGAGCAAGAGTATAATTTTTTTTGCATTTATCTGAGGTCATCATTAGGTACATCCTGGGGGGAGATATGTCTAAATTTACCTTTTATTACTGGGCTTAAAAAGCTTGTAAAGTGCCAGGTACCAAAATGTACCCAGTTTCACAGAAGCACCCACTTAAGAACTTCCTTGGAGTTATTACAAAATTATCCATCTGTAAAAATAGACCTTCCCGTTAAGTTTTAATTTCTTCAGTTTAAATATATACTGTGAATAAATCAGAAGAAATTTCCTGATACCATAATAGGTCTTTCTTTAATCAAATTTGCTCAACATTAACATGGAGCGACAAGTTAATTGCTAGTTAGCTAAAGAATATTATTAAGCTAACAAGGAGTTTGTAAGTTCTTTTTACTCACTACCCTGCATCAAGATCTGGATTTTTGAATTTTAAAAGGATTCTTCATCTTTTGACATTTTTGTTTTTTTCTCAGAAATGCTGGCGGCTGTTCTCTGAAAAAAAAAAAAAAAACGTACTTGCTGCTTCACATAACAATTGATGACAGAGCCATGAATCAACATCCTGGGAGGATGTTTTAAGGGATTTGAAGGAATGTGATATGTGGAATTATTCAGTGTGGTGGATATGATTTGAGGGAGGGTTTGCAATATCTGATGGTTTTATCATTTGAGAACATTCTTTCTTAGAATATTTTGTCAGACCTTTATCTGGAAAAAAACACTTGCATTCCTATGGAGACTAATCAGAAGCGCAGGTTAAGGTGTTGCATTTATGCATTGAGCTTAAAGCTGCAGGAGATGCAACTGGGGGGAAAATGCCACAGTTTGCTAATACATACCTTCTTTCTGCAGTTCTCTTCTCTGGGTTCAACTCAAGTCTAAAAAAGTAGATGACCGGATGCCGCCTAATATTTCATACTGTTATGGAAGAGGGAAGCCACTTTTCCTAGTTTCTGTGTCAAGTTGAAATGCACTAGAATCATGTCCAGGTCACCTCTTACAGAATGTGAGAAGCCATTGATAAATACATGTATTCAATACCCCTAGCTGTCAGAAAACACAAGTGATGGGATAAAATCTGTATGATACGTGGTAGAGTTTCTACAACCAGTAAACACAAGCAAAAAGTGAATACTAGAATTATGATATGCAACAAATTATTTGATAAATTATCCTAAAAATCTATCAAACACTGTATCTTGTTGTAGGGTTGTATAGTTTATTTATTTAGTTGGTTGGTTATTATCATTCATTTGTAGTTTCTTTGGTTATTGTCTTGTTTATGCTTATTTAGATGAGATTTTCTTCCTTTTTTTAAAATTTGTAAATAAATAAATAAATAAATAATGATACAAATTTGTGGTCAGACAATTAACATTTTTAATTAGATTAATCACAGGGTTGCTGTGGATTAATCATGATTAAATATCTCATTTTTTTATTTATATTAATCATTTTTCATTTTGCATGAGCAAAGAGACTCAAGAAGGAAGGGAATATACCTTCAGCAGTTTCAACAAAACAACTTGAAACAACTGTTCCGTCTTGGTTTTATTGTCCTCATATTTCCATCCAGAGGCCAACCTGCTGTTCAGCGTCTTCCATCTTTATGGGTTGGTTCTGCTGCCTGTCACTACTGGATCAACTGCCCATTTGTTCACGCGCGACAGTAACTCTACTTGGACAAACTGCCCCAAACGCACTGGCAGAGACATTCAGAGTCATTCTGTGCTGCAGATGGGTTAATAGTGTTAACATTTTTAATCAGATTAATCATGATGATGGATTAATCTGCATTTAACATTCAGTTTGACAGCCCTAATAAAATAAATTTGCACTGGAATCTGGGTTGTGTAAGGAGGCAGCTGTTAGTGTAACCTGTGTTGTACAATGTTGCTGCTGTAGAGAAGAACAAGATGGCGAACAACTCAGGAGTGAGCAGAAGGATTTTCACAGAAATTCCAGCTTGAGTCATCTACATAAAAATATGTGTACAAGCTGTTATCACAGCCAATTCTTACCTTTCAGTCTGTTTATACTTGGAGATAAAATTAGTTCAGTGTGAATTAAAAAAGGTTATTAAAAAAAGTGTTTCATTTAAGTATCTTTGCAGATGGTATATCACATATTACACTTGCTACAGTCTGTTCAAGCTGTTCATGTATTTCAGAAAAACAAAAATAGAACAAGCCAGTTAAGAATCAGTGCCAAAATGAGATAGTAAAATCATAGAATACTCAACTTGTTTGGAAAAGTTTCATTTTTGTTGAAACAATTTTCCAAAAGTTATGGTTCCAAAGCTGAAGATTGAAGACTACAGTGATCCCATTGAGCACATCTGTCTGTTCACTTTCCTTTTCTTTCAGCCATTTCTATCTTCTTTCTCTCTCTCTCACTAGACACAACCAGGAGCACCACACAACTACACAAGAAAAAGTCTGAATTATTGAAGTAGACACTGTGAATCCCTCTGTCTCTTTCTATGTGTCGCTCACACACTACAAAAAAATACTGACATAACCATGGGAACCTTGAGTGCCTACCGCTGGGGGATAAAAACATTTAATGACCAATTCAATCTGACATGGTGCTGGAGAGCGAACACATCAGAGACACAGAGAAAGCCAGAAGGAAAAGGTGAAAGGACAGATGCTGTAGGAGATGAGTGTATGAACAAAAGCTTTACAGTAGACGTCAGAGCAGTTTGGAGCTTGAAAGAGAAAAGTCCCCTTATCATGTTTGTCTGGTAATAAAAGTTGATGTTAATGGGAAAAAAAAACACACACACACACACACACATATATATGTATAACTTAATTGTGTTCCTAAAAGTACAGATAGCAAAATGGGCAATACTGACTTTTGGAATAATCACAGGGATGATATTTAGTAAAAACTGCTAAAATGTAACAGTTCCAGTCATGAAATATATAGGTGACTCACTTTACACATAAAACCCCCACCCCCAGGAAAAACAGGTTCATAAGATACTGTTAAAGACAAGTAATGAGACAAAATGTCATACATTCTTGGTGTGGATGTAAGGAAAAATTACAACACCTCACGCTCCACCTTTGAGGTGAACTACACCAATGCAGCAGCCATTTTAGCGTTGGTGACGTGAGCTGATGATAGACTACAACTTTTTTTTGCCAGATTTTACCCATGCTTGGGTTGGGGACAGTCTGAGTGGCTAGTTGGCACAAAAATCTGTTTATGTGTGCAAGGAACAGACCGGACCCAACCTCAGTTACAGTCAATCGAACATGTTTGAATTTTTTTTGCTCTGAATGCAATCGGGCAGTTTGAACCGATTGTCGACCCAACTGCAAATGTGTGTTCCAAACAGTCAATGAAAAAGAGAAGGTGGGACACAGGAAACAGCATCACAAGATGACAGGAAGTAGCGGGAATATCAAAACAACAATGGCAAACAGTGAGAAAGGGACCATCAAGTGCTACCCTGTAGTGTTTCCCCTTAAAACAGTCACCCTCACAACAGTTTGCACGACAGGTTGGCACGTTCACTTGGGTTTAGTTGGTTTGACAAATCATGTAGTCTGTGATCCTGTGTGCCTGTGTGTACTTCTGGTCTTTTCAAAATCTATTAAGACTGTTCATTCATTATTATTTTTTCATTTACTTTGAGCAAGTAAGCATTTACAACACAAATGACCTGCATACATCCAAAACAATCAACAGAATACATGCAGGCACAATACTTCAAATACGTTCATTTATGCTCAAAAAGGAGTGGGATGAAGAAAACTCACTTAATCCCACCCCCATTTCTCATCATTAAATTTTAAGTACTTGCTCCTGTCTTTAAACTTCAAACCAGGACCATGGACAAATAGGCCTATATTAAATTATAATAAAATCATTCACAGTATTTACATTATTTAACCAAACCATGAAACCATGAAAGTTGATGAGATGTTCAGTCTTTTGAACGGTTTAACACACAAGTCAATGCTTCTTGACTATCTTTGCCATTAACTGCACCTTTTTTGGCTCATTAAATTATATTTAAAGTGACAAACATTGCATTTGTAAACGGTGGCACAATACAGACGGGATCTGAATGTTGTTGACAGCTGAAGGTCGTTCCCGGGGGCACAGGGGAAGGCATGGAACGTCAGTTCTCTGTATTGACTCAGACGGGAAGGCTAACAGAAACAACAGACACAAACACAAACAGCTATCTGCAAATTTTACATGCTCGAAATACTCAGCTTTAAGTCAGATATGTAAAATCCACTGCACAAGCATTTAACCAAAGAAGCGTACAGCTCGAGGTTGAGTCTGACTGCAGGCTATTTCTTCTCTCTCTCTTTCATCTCCTTTCTCTCTCCACTACATCCATCAACTAAAATGACAAAAAAAAAACAAAACTCTTACTTCTGGTCTAATCAATCTACACAAAATCCCCATGCCTTTCTTTGTGGACATGAACAGCACTTTAAGCAGCTGAATTACCAAAGTCATCAAAACTAATTTACAGCAGTTCTGTCAAAACAGCAGCAGGGATCTTATATTCTAATGTCAGATGATGTAATTGGCTGCCTATCTTTATCAGCATACTTTATTTTTTTGCACCTCGTAATTTACACCAGTCGCTACGAGAATGAAATACAAAATGGAAGAAATACATTTAGTAGAAGCTGTACGTTATCAGCACTGCATAGAGGCTAATGATGATAAATGACTCAAGGAATCAAGGTCTAAAAATTTGTTCCTCTTTTAGTGTCTAATATTTCTCACAGTAATAGCAGAGACTTGAATGGAGACCGTGATAAAATGGCATTATTAAAAAGTTAGCAGCAGTTTTTTGTGAAGTGTTTTTTTAGTAATTATTTGATAAAAGTAGTGCTGCTGAACAGTCTTTCCTTGCAATTATCCCCCACACAGGTGCAAAACACTCCTTATTTGAAGCAGACTACACTACAATCTGACATTAATTCATCTATTATAATTGGATAAAGTAAGAAAATGTGCGGTATAAACAGCTGATTTTGTTTTTACATTAGTACGTAATATTCACGGACTGTTCATTGCATATACTGTAGACTTTCCAATTATACAGATTTAGTGTGTAACACCTGTTCCTCTGTTGGCTGCTGATGGGATGTGAATATAAAACTAGTAGACATTAGTTGAAATAAAATATTGGAGTGAGCTGTATGTATGTTCTGTATGTACCGCTTCATCAAGAATCAATAGAACAACTAAGAGAGAGAAGACCATGGACACTGAGAGAACGCAGAAAACACACAAGGAGGACAGAGGTGTTAAAAATCCAAGAGGGGAAGGAGAATTTAAAGAGAGAGACTATGATACAGTAGCCTGTGTAACATTAACCTGTCAGATGATGGCACAGAAAAAAAAAAAAACTCTTCCCTACAGCTGCCAACACCAGACACTTTACATCTTTTCTCAGCCATGACTACTTGGATCACTTCCCAAAAGAATTAAAGCTAAGGTATATAATAAGTGTCAGACACTCACTGTTCATTTGCAGCACTCACTGCAGTGTTTCAACCAAACAGAAAAGTCTGTGGCTACAAAAGGAAGCCAAAGAACTCATACATTATATGAACAAAAGTACTGGGATATATTGAGTTCAGATATTTCATTGCTAACAGGAGGCTGGGCTACAAAATGATGTCCGGTGAAAAACTACATTTTCACCCTGTATCAGTGGTGGTTTCTGGCATGTGCATTATGGGCCGGATCTACTAAGATCTCAGTTTGTGTGTGCAATCTAGAATTTTGCATGTGAGGTTGAACCATGGTTTACAGGTGATTTACTAAGAGTGATTGCATAAATGACAACAGGTGCAAACGTGTTGGAGACACGACCATTTCAATGAGGGTTTTGTGTGGGTTTTATTTGTTGGTTTGCAGCATGGCGAGTTTGGAGAGACAAAAGTGCAAAGCTAAATTTGACCCTATAGAATTAGAGGTGTTGGTAGATGAAGCAAATAAACACTTAAATGAGCTACAGCAAAGAAGCTTTGTTTGGTCTCATTCAAGGAGTCCTGAGTGTGGAAACCTAATAAACCTGGCCATCTGGCGTGACATGGCATTTAGGACTTCAGACAACACATCTGAAAAACGGGATTGGGAGATCCCAGCTGTAATAGCTGCCGTACACTGGAATGACCCAGATGCAAAACAATGTAAACTTGCCAGGAGTTTTGTCATTGCAGGTATTGTGTGACTCCTTCTCATGGCTCCAAATCTGCTCTGACTTCCTCCAACAGCTCCAAAATGATAAGGCTAGATAGACCATATATTTTAATGAGTTTTTCCTCATTCATTCCAAAATGTTCACACAGGGGTGAAAAATGTGTTCTCTGCTTTGTTTCATTGCTTCAGTGTCTCCTTCTTGTTGCAAGAAGGGGGGTGGGGGTGGAGATGCAGTATGTTATTGTAAAAGTGCCATGATGGACCTGTATGTAGAGGATGTCACCTCCAGAAAATAAATTTGCAACTGGTGGGACAAAGGGGTGTCACACACAGGGTGCTATTCAAGCTAGCACCCCCACTGCCCTACATTTTGTTCCATGAAGATGTATTCGATTATTCTTATTTTCTTGCTTTTCTCTTGGTTGTGCTGTTTCCGGTAGTTTATGGCATAATAACTTTGGTATTTTCACATGATTTGATTGGATGGTCAAAGAGTGACTAGTCAGGGCAAGCTCTGCTTGAAAACCTCATCTGGAGCAACTTGCATTAACTAAAATATATTTGATTAGATTTCAGCAGTTTTCCTAACCTACGATGGATGACAGAGGAGAAGAAATGAATTTGGTTGCAGACATACTAAAAATAAGTAGTAGTTTTGGTAAGTAAAATGTATTTTATGAACATTTTTATGTTTCTCGTATTTTATTAAGTAAATATTGACAATTGTGCTGCTGTGGGTTCAGTGAAAGGAGACCTGCTGAGTTGTTCAGTTGTTCAATGGATTTCTTGTTTTATTAATGGCATATATTCTCGCTATGTGAGTTACCGGTCTGTGATGCAATGCCCTGTTATATTGCAATTTTTTGTTTAATATATCGGTGGTATAGTATTGAAATTAAAAGTCAGTTAGAACAACACTGAAGGCCTAGGTGTGAAATACATGCTTCACTGCAAATGTCACAAAAGAATTTTATATTGCAATAAATATCATTACAATACATGTTTTAATTAGATTAGGGTTAATTTAGTTTCCATTGCCATCTACATTTCCAAAATGCTTCAGTTGTTTAACTTTATGAAATACTGAATTTTTATTATTGATCATTTTAAATGTTCAACATACTATGAGTTAAAGCTATGAGTTCTGCCTTTTAAATTCCAAGTGTCCTCATGTTTTTATCCATGTAGTGTATAGTACTTGTCTTCTCAGTTGCATTGACTCTAAGAAGATTCACTGCCTGATGAGTACAAATTTTAGCTAAATAGACCTAGTAGGCTATGGAAGAAAGCCTTGTTTTGTTCCTCAGGATGATGTCCCCTTAAAATTATTAACTGTCAAAGAGGTGTGGAGCATTCACACCTTCTACTGTAGGAGGAGATGCATGTGTTTTTCCAAGATTTCAAGAATTCAAACCACTGCACTTTTTAGATGATTGCACAAAAATTAACAGGATAAGGTTAGTAAGGTTTTACTAAGATTTGCATTGCAATGTAAGAGACCCTTATGTGATTCTGGTGATTTGATTTTCTGTGCCATTGATCTTTTTAACTTCTGCTAAACATAATCGATTATAATTTGTCCCTTTATATAAAAGTCTGACTGTGAAAAGGTTCATTCTCTATCTGCGTGGAGGCTGGTTAGCATTATTGACAATGACAGTAAGTGATAACACAACAAAGTGAACTGATGTATATTACAGTGTTTATTAGTATTGGTAGTCCTGCTAAAGTGGTTATTATTAAGTACCTTTCATATCTGTCTCAGTTTGTTACTTTACGTGTCATCCTTGGGATTCCCCAGATGCAAAGTGTACACAGACTGAGCTGTTACCACTTTAAAATAAACACACACTTTTAAATCCTGAGGCGTTTAAGTGTGAAACCACTTGTGGGAAAGGTTATCTTCAAGATGTGTTCAAGTCTGCTTTTGGATGTAATCACTGAAAATGCAGGACTGGGTTCCAAATCCATATGGTTGCACACACACAAACACACATATGCAAGACAAGGGAGTTACAGCAAATGGCAGCTCCTGAGAGACTGTCAGAGCTTGGCCAAGAAATGACTGCTGATAAAAGATGACAATATCTAATCCTCATCAGGGGACTCAGCTAAGACAGGCTCTCTGTCTGTGTTTTATACATACAGAGAGGAGATGAGCTTTGGTGCAGGAGGGATACCACACAATTATGCAGCTAGGCATCGGATGTTTAGAGTATTGCCTGCAGACTCGGGCTGCACGATTTTGGAAAAAACTGACATTGCTATATTTTTTAACCCCGCGATATGAAAAAATACTCAGGAGAATATAATAGCTGTGTGGCGCTGACATAAATGATCAAACAAATTAGTTGTTTTCTCTCGTTGTGGCAACAGGTGCAAGGCACTGTCGACACAGAACACGTGTTTCAGTATCATCCTTCTCGTAGCCGAAATAATTCCAGATAACTGACGCTGCTTTCCTTTTTGGCACCAAGTCTTTGTTTACGGTGATTTTCTCTTGTTCGTTGCTCATTTTTCAATGTTGTTACCAGCGACTCACTCCATGCGCAGAGGCGTGGTCTGCTTCAGCAAACTGATTAAGAACGATTGTGATTGGTGGATCGCTGTGTGCAGTGTGTGTCAGGTACCCTTAAAATTAGATGATAGATTCGATCTGGCAGTTTATGTTATGTAATACATAATACACCATTATTTTAAATACGAATCCTATCAAGCTGGTTTTTTTTTGGTTTTTTTTTTTGTTAATGGAGAAGGTTGGTGTAGTTATTTTTATTTTTGAGTCTGTTTGTTTTGTTTTTGTATACATGTAAAAAAATAATAATAATGGAAATTGCGCAACAATTCATTTTAATTTGTTTTGCTACATATGATACAGTGTTTGTATTGACCAATTTCTGCAAAATTCCATATAAACAAAGGTTGTAAAAAACAAAAAAAAAAATTAGATGAGAACACATTGAGTTCATTTACCTCCTACATCGCAGGACCTGCCATGTGACTATTGCGCCCATGTGCATTGCGATGATGACGCTCAAATGATATATTGTACAGCTCTAACGCAGACACAGATAGAAATGAAGAAGCAAAAACGTTTCTCACAAGTATAAACTTCCGCTTTCGTTGACAGCGTTTCAGCAGTAAACACTAGAGCTCCTAGTCAGCACTTCAGAGCAAAGTGGGAAGGAGTGAGAGTGGTGAAAGATGGAGGTAGAAGAGGGGGGACAAGCTCGGAGTGAGAAAGTCTTTGAGGAGAAACAAACAATGAGCTTAGAGACAGACGACTTTTGTACCCCTTTAGGATCAAAGTAGCCTGGTTGGCAACAACACGTTTCCTGTCATTGTTTCCATACAGATATTTTGACAACATTTGGTGGAGACAAATGAAAAGGAGAACAGATCTTACTGGAAGCTCACAAGGGATTTGTCACTCCCCAGTATCTCTCACACATCTTTCATCCTTCTATGTATGTATCCATTTTCAGTTGAATTTCAGGTCAGAGTCACTGTAGGCTACGTAAGACGTGTTCGGTGAAGGCTGAAATGGAGATCAACAGTAGACATTTACTTTTGGAACCTGTGTGACCTGGTAAATCCAACTAAATGCATCCTCACAGTGCATTCTATTCTAATTCAATTCTCCTGTAATAAATATACAATATATGATAAGGAGAGGCGCACCCTGAAAACACAATAAAATGATACAACCTGATATGCCAGTTTGACAAATATCATGGATGTGTTCAGGGATTAACATGTTCCTCATATACATGAAATACAGCTGCAGTCCAGTGAATCTGGTCACACATTACTGATAAAGTCCTGTAAAACCTTCTATTTATTCTGATCTCTGAGCAGCTAGTTTCCACTTCTACAGTGTCAGAATGACAGTTGCTTCTCTGCTAAGAAAGAGAGTTTTTAAAAGCAGCACAAAGAACCTGTGGAAGTTATGACAGTAGTGTGACAGAGAAGTCCCCAGTTCAATTTCTGGACCAGAATAATACCGGGTTGAATTGTTGGCTAATACAAAGCAGTATTGTTGATGTGTCTGGTCTGAAATATTGGTGAGATGTCACCACAGCAGATTTGGCACTGGGAAATAAGTGTAGTTCTCTCACTTTCCAGGCGGCTGGGACTATCCACAGGGAAGTCACACATGTCAATTCATCAGTGCTACCTTGCTGAGCTAGCCTGATGCATTGTTTCTCAGAGCATTTCATCACCTGTCTTGCTGGTGGTGGCTGAAAATGTGTAGATGGCATGTGGGAAATATAGTCTGTTTTCTTTCACTCTTTGTCTGAATGGCTACCGCTTAGTAACAGCTAAACCAAACAGTTTTACATATAGATGTTAAATCAGACTAAGACTAAAAAAAAAAAAAAAAAAAAAAAAAAAAAATTCAATATATGGGCAAGTAGTTTAATGTTTCAGGTTATATAACTTTCAGCTACATCGATCGATCGACTGCATTTTTTCTCATGTGAAGCAGGTGAAACTGGTTGCTTATGTCTTTATAGGCACTGGATGGAATCAATCGTCTAGAGTGGCACAGCCTTGACTTGTGTTTTCTCCTGTGACTTTCCCATAGACCATAAGCATTAAGGTGAGTGGGGTTACTGTTGATCAATATCTGGAGCACATTGAAACTCAAATTGATGCGGATCTTTGATTTTTCTTGACTCTCCCCATCACTTTGCCAGTGGGCCATTCCAGCCAACAGCTTGTAGACATGGATTTTCTTTGAAAGAGGATTTCTTGACTGCATTTCACCAATGCTCTTCTCTGAGTCTGGTTATTGGGTATATTATGTAGTGAGTGTGTGCACACATATGTGTGTGTGTTTGTGTGTGTGTGTATATATATATATATATATATATATATATATATATACACACAGAATGATAAAAGATAGTGTGTGGAGTGATGGGTTTTAGTTTATAAAAATAGAATCCAG
>JAPQRP010000002.1:24553036-24569103 GCA_037367295.1 Apogon hyalosoma
CCCCTTATTATTATTATTTTTTTTTTTTTTGACAAATCGCACGAGTAGGATAGAAAGGACTGAGAAGCTGACTGTGATTGATACTGTTTGCATTACAGACGTTTGTGCCACAGATTCCTGCTCTCCTGTCACGTCTCATTACATTGTTGCCTGTGATGCTTGTCACAACAGCAGAATGGTTGTCACCCTGACACGATGACTGCTGTTATGACAGGATAAAATATGAAAAAAATACTCCTCCTGAGGCATTCCAGATGGGTGAGGAAAAAGTCATCACCCTCCAGCTATATTGCTTTCTTTTTTGTAGAGTTCAAACTGAATCACAACTGTGGGAACTACTAAAGTCACCAGTGAAATTACTGGCAAATAATCCACTTGACATGTCAAATGAGTGAGTGTCTAATTTTTAACTGACAAGTTGCCCTGCTTAAGCAAGCGTCCCTGATCATTTTGATTATTCATAGGACCTGTCTGAACCTTCCAGGTTGAACCCTTCGAGAAGCCTGTTACTCAGGACCTGCAACCAAAACAAATACACATTTGCATCAAGGCCTCTCGAAATCATATTAAGCTGTCTGACCTTGACTGAATCTCAGTTGAGGAATTTTATCACTGGACTCTGAAAATCTACCAACCCTTCACTTGCTGATTTAAAACAACTATGAGGATTCTTGGGGCTCTCCTCTGTCTTCTCTGCTTTAAGAGTACAGCTGTGAAACTGCACTGAGCAAGCACATAAATGTATACTTTTAGGAAGACTTTTTGGAAGCTGCCAGCCTTTGTGTTACAGTAAAATGAGTTGTGATTCTAATATTTCTTTTTTTTTGCATATTTTAAGTGTTACAAAAATTATTAAATGTAGTATTGCTATGTTGAACAGGACGGTACACAACATGATGTTAGTTTTGTACCACAACCTCACTTATAACTACCAAAACCACCAACAAAGCCTTCGGTTACTGTGTAACATATAAAGCTCATTGTTTATGCACATCAAGTTTTATTAAGTTTTAATTAGATGTTTGGCCAAAATAACAATGTGTCTTAAGATCTTATTTGCTTCATCAACTGATAGTTTACATTATAGCTCTGTTAGCTCTGTTTTTACTCACAAAACGGCCATCATAAAACCACAAATCCCGTCCATTTTCTGTATTGTTTGTATTGTCAATATTGATATTAAAGACATGGAATCGTCCAAACAGGGTGAGAATTGTCGCAGTTTTGTCTAAACCGAGGATCAATAAATGGTGAACTTAGCAAAGATAATAACATCATATAATAACTTTATACTTCCATAATCAATCTCACCGGTGTAGAAGAAATGCTGTGACTTCAGCATCAAACTCCATTCTTTTCATTTACAGCTGTGTCCAATGGTCTAAACAACAACAGTGCTTCTAGCTTTTATCATTTTGTCACTTTCTTTCACTCTCAAAGTTGTTTCTAAGACATCTGTCTCCCTTTTCTTTCCAATAATGAAAATAATGCATGAAAACTGGCAGTAGCAACATGTTTGGACTGATGAGGATGATCTCTCTGTCTTATCTGTGAGAAGTCATTTTATATTGCTTATATTTATGTTATGTTTATTACATTCATGCATTGTGTAGTTCATACAGGCACTTTCTGATGACACTATGCAGTTTAGGTTATTCACTCCAAACCTGCTGATACAAACACACCAAATTAACATGTTATTCTTTTTAGCAGCATTTCAACATAGCTACTGCTTCAGTCAGATAAGCTTTGATACATAAGCATCACGTTGATGGCCACAAACATAAGGTTTTATACAGCCATCTTGGGGGTGCGATTTTATTGTAGAGACAGGTGCAACATTGTTATTTTTTGCCTTTTGTTCCATTAATTGTCTCTGACTAGGAGGCAGAAAAACATCAAAACATGCCAACAGATGCCACCAAATACCAGACTCACGCGAACAGTTTTTATATCCACCCAACAGATATGAAGGAATATGTGGAATTATTTTGAGCTGTGTTTTTCACCACTCAAATGTTTGTTCTAGTCCTTATTACAGTGTAAAATATGACAAGTTGATCTTACTTAATAGAATCTAGGAAACTGGTTGCACTCAAAAAGGGCAAGTAAACATGATCATTAGTCTTAAGTTCAGTTTACTTCATATCTACTAGTTAAGTTTATTTAATTTATTTTAAAATATCAAGTATAATTAAATTGATCTTTCTAAGTGTAAACAACTTAAATAACTGCAGAAAGCACAACAAAGAGTGAATAGTTTGCAGGGTTATTTTTTATTCAAACAAAATAATGTTACTACAATACACATACATGTAAGGGGTACATGGGTAATTTTATGCAGTTGGGCAAGAACTGAAATAGAAAAGGAAGTGAAAGGAATAGAATGTTTGAATAGTTTTAATCTAACTTGGAATGGATCTCTATTTAGTTTTGAGTTTTTCTTTTTCGCAAGAGGCTCTCGAGAGAGGAAGGCTTCCCCAAGTGAGAGGCCAAAAGGTTAAGAACAAGTAGGATTTCCAAAGTAGAATGAGCAAGGCCACACTGACTCATGGTGTTTCAAAATGGCTGCTCCAAGAACAGGTGTTCAGGCTGATTACACCTTCAACCACATTGGTGGAAGAGCTTAAACACACCTGTGAAGCCGGATTGCTCTGTGACACTTCAAGTAAGGAAGCTTTACATGTGAGCAGCGGTTCAAATCAGTGTGTTCGTGCACGTTACAGCACAACTCTGTAGCATGTCTTCTTCAATGGTTGGCAAACCTCCTTAAAGGTGCTTAAAGGAGCTGTAAGAATTATGGTCCAAATAATCATAATGGCCTTGAATGGCATCAGACATTAAGGAATCATGTGCATTTTAAATACTGATATCACTGACAGTAGTAGTCCAGACAGAATATTTGCATTTGAAAAGCTAAGAGTCAGCCCACAACTAATGTTTATGTTGTCATTTTGTGTTTTGGTCTGATGCTCCACCCATTGCCTATCTCCCAATCATAAGGCCAGTAGCATTTGGTCATCTAAGTTCCCACTGAGCTGCATCTTGGAACATTTCTGATCACAAATGTCTGACGTCACTAAACCTAAAAGGCCTTTCATTATCCCCAAATATACAAAGTGAGAAACAAAACAAGGATATGTATAGGAGATGGTTTTGAAACACGGTGAAGTGGAGAAGAATTAGAAGTCCGACGCTGCTCTCCCGTGGTCTCCTGCAGGCCAGGCCCACAGTCTCACCACCTGGTAAGAGCCACTGAGAGCCGGCCCGGTCTTTAGTAACCCACGACCCGGCCCTGGGTTACTAAATATTTTTAGTTAAATCAGCTTGGAATTTAGTGCATTGAACTTAATTATTTAAGTGTAATAACTATGTAAAGCAGTTGATATTACAGAAGATTTTAAGTTAAATACACTTAAAAAGTTCATTAATAATTACTTAATTTTTTTAACGCAACCACTTTTCTCAATTTTTTTAAAGTAAAGTCAACTTATCTGAGCTTACAGTGTACTTCTTTAGGCAAAAATGAGTGAATACTCAAAGTACATGAGTTAAATTAACAAGATACTGAGAAATAAGTCAAGTATGCTAGTATGATTTAAGCAACTACTAGTATTACCTTTAGTCTCTGCAAACTGACAGTATTCATCTGCAAGCCACTGCCTGCGTATGCTGTGTGATGCTGAGAGGGCAGTGTGCAGAATGTTTATCAAAGCTGATATCCTGAAAATGTTGTTGAAATGTTAAATAAGAGGGGTGAAAGTACTGGATCATTCAGTAATTTTTCAAGCCACAAAAGTAAAAGAAGAGCTAGTAATACAACAATTTGTAGAAAAAATATCCTTTTTACATTCATTGAAATCCTTGTTGACCCCTGAAATCCTGATAAATGTGTGTTTTAGCCACATGATGTGATGTAGTACTGCATATGTGCTCAGAGTCACTAACAGGTGTATGCTTTGTGAAAGATAATAAGTCAGACTGCCCTTGAAAGCCTGAAGGAGGGTGTTCAGCAAAGCAAGAGAACAATAAAACTAATTCATGACTCACCTCCAAAAGGTGAACACAAGGCTTCCCCAAACCAAAGAGAGCAGACATTACGCTTTAGGCTAGAATGGAGGGGTCACTGAGTTCGTCTGGTGTTAGTTTAGAGTAATGGTAAGAGAAAGACTGTTCTAACAAAGATAAGAGGAGGTGAGGACTGTGTTAAGTGGTATGAATATAATGTGGATGTACAAATTGGTAGATGTAAGATCTCTTGTTTCTTATTTTTAGATTTTATCCCAGTATTTATGTGACTTATTAATGTTATGTGAATGTCTCAGGTAAATAGCTGTGACCTTTAAGTGTGCACGTACCAGTGTGTATTTTGCGCTGAGTGTGTCCTCTGAGGGGATCACCTGCAAGAGATCTCACAGTCTGGTTTTATGGATCTAATTCTGGCAAACTGGTGTCAGCTAGTCAGCTCTTTTACAGCAGGCTATCTGAAACTGGCTCCTCTTCAAGCTGAATCACCACTAATCCGTCAGGCACTATCTGCAAACACCTACACATTTCACAAGAACACACAGAGAGAAGGGGACGGACACAGGAAAAGTCCTGCCATGTCCTGCACACCCCCTCTCCAGTGCCATCTTCCCTTTCCTTTTCTGCAGAGTTTGGGGTTGTGGTGATCTGTAAGCGATAAGGACGTACACTGAGATGAATGTGTGAACTAAATAGTTGAACATCTTTTCTGTTCAGATGTTACCCTAATCTTTAATAAGTGTAAAGCAAGTAAGTCTACAGTAAATGTTTACAGCCTAAATCTTGACGCTGTGTTCATTGGCTTTGCTCACACCACAGGCAGGGAAAACATTAACATTTATTTTTCAATTTCAACAATCCCTGCATTTACTGCTTCGAATATATACCAAAATATCTTAAACAAAGTAAGATTCTTGATTAATGTTAATCATTAATTACAAGTCTTAAAGTTCAGTGTTTTGTCATATCTTTGTGGATATTGGTTCTGTGTAATGGATGCTGGGGAGGGTTTTGCCTTCTGGGTGATTTAAATGAAGAGAGTTCATTTCCCCAAAGAGAAAATAAAGGCAAATTTTGCTTTACTTTTTTCTTTTTTTAACATTAAAATGAAAGCAATAAAAGAAGTAATTTTGACTCATGATGTTTGTTTCACTTGTTTTTAACCCTTAAAGACCTAGAACTATTCCTATGTACATCACTGTACTACGTGTATTATTTCAGTGAAAAGCACATATTGTCCTATAATTATTTCATTGATCATAGATGTATATAAGAGTAAATTCAAAGGTTATTTGATCAAAATGGAACAAAAAAAAAAAAAAACTTCAGGAAAAAGTGTCTTTTTCCACAAAATATATCATGAATTGAATGTAGAATCAAGCATCTACAACTGCCATTAATCAAACTCCTTTTACTGGTGAATCAGTGTTGCAGAAGATGACAGTGTTTCCACATTCACTACTGAGCCTCTGAACGTCCAAACGGGTCATATCTGATGCAGCTGAAAAGCTGAGAAACTGCATTTTTCCTAAATTATTCAACTGTATTGATAGGATTAGTGGTTGAAACCTTATTAAACATTTTAGATCAGTAGATGCCTTTAGGTCTTTTAGGATTAATGATAACATGTATATGCTTTATTCACAGTTAAAATGATAAACCTGAAGGTGATCCCAAGGCACATTAACCTTGATCTGTCCTCCAGTGTCTGTGTTTTCAGGCGTTTCTTTCCTAGTTCCTTAGAATCATATTGATTATTAGGAATCCAATCAAGGCTGCCACTCATTAAAGATTAAGTAATCGATTGCTTCATGGATCCCGGGTTGTGCAGATAAGTATATGTGCATTTGAGAAAGGACAAGGGTCACTTTTGGTTTCTTCAGTGTATTTTCTCTTCAATTAATTGCCTCTAAAGAGTAGCTTCCCCGAGCATTTTCTTGTAATTTCTTGTAATTATCATCACGTTAGGTTGCAGTGACATCCCAAATGCACACTCAACATTAACATAACAAACAAACACAGCACAAACATGGACACACAAAAAGTGATCCGGCTTCAGAGAGAAAAGTGTATTAGCTTCTGTTTGGGCTTGAATTGATTTTCTGTTGTCCAATTTGCAGACCTTACAGAAGACTAATCTTTCTCTGTCCTCCTTTGTGCTAATAGCCACATATGTGTATTTGAATGTGTGTGTGTATGTGCACACACAAGCATAACATGCATGTGAGTAGTTTTGTTGTGAGCTATTTTTCATTATGGAAACCCCTGTAGTCCACAAGTAATTTACAAATGATCACATGTGGGAAACGTTACCACACGCTGTAACATTTCTCATATAATCCCATGTATTTTATGTGGGGTTACATGTGGGGAAAACCATATGATCCCTATGTGATTCTGCTTTTACACATGGAAAATTTGTGGGTTTTTTTTTTTTTTTTGTAATGTGTTTCTTTTGTTTCCTTTTAAGAGGATATGAACTTTAACACAAACTCCACCATAGTTGGCAGTAATGCACGTTGATCCTGTATCAGTAAAATGGAAAAATGTAGATGAGGGGAAGTCTGCTCATGTGTCACTAGGATGCACTGATCTGATGCTGGTATTAGATATCAGCCCAAAACAGGTTGATCAGGTATTGGTTACAGTGACTCTGATTCATTGTTGGATCTATTCTACAGTAGTTTTTTACCAAGGTGCTGGTGCATGATTGATTATTTTACATCTAAATAAATCAGTCATTTAGTATACATGAATTTAGTTTTTGAAGGATCTAGAACATTTTTTTGTGGTGACTTCCAGATGATGTTTTTTTCTGTACATCTCAACATTGATACATAATTTATCACTATGTATTATTTTATCCTCTGCATTTTTTAGCGAAAAGCAGATTTTTTTTTTGTATATTTGATGTAGTGACAATGTATACATTACCAGTCAAAAGTTAGGACTCACCTGTTTTTTCTTTATTTTCATGACTGTTTACATTGTAGATTCTCACTGAAGGCATCAAAACTATGAATGAACACAGATGGAATTATGTAGTTCAAAAAAGTGTGACAAAACTCAAACCATGTTTTTATATTTTAGATTCTTCAAAATAGACACATTTTGCTTTTACTACTGCTTTGCACATTCTTGGCATTCTTTCGATGAGCTCCATGAGGTAGTCACCTGAAGTGTTTTGCAACAGTCTTGAAGGAGTTCCCAGTGATGCTGAGCACTTGTTGGCCATCTGTGGTCTAGCTCATGCCTTTTAAATGAGAAGGTGAGTCCAAACTTTTGACTGGTAGTGTATGTCCTTAAAAGTGAAAAGAGATAACTGAAGAAAAAATTATTTTTTTCAACAAAATGTTGAAAATATTACCTGAACATAAAAAACAGGCATCTATAACCCCTGTCATTTGTCAAACTACATGGGTTTTACTGATGTAGCATTGATGCAGATCATGATAATGCTTGGATGATGACAACAGAGCCTTTGAACATCCAAATGGGTCATATCTGCCAATGAAATTCTGAGAAACTGCATTTATCTGAATTATTTAAATGTCTTGATAGGATTAGTGTTTCAGAAGTTATTAAATATCTTACATCAGTGGATACTTTTGGTCTTTGAGGGTTAAGGTCTTGGCTTGGCTATTCTATACACATACAGTTCATTACAAAGAACGATACCAGTTTGTTCTATATGTTAATGTTCTCCAACAGCTGATACTCAAAGCTCAGTGATCAGTATCAGAACTGAAAAAGACAGATTGGCAGATTGGTGCAATGTGTTGGAATATATGAAAGGCAACCACTCCACCTGTTAATACAATATCCTATTGTAGGGTAAAGAAACACAACCATTCATATTCCCATGTGATCAGGCGCTACTGGAAACATTTAAATATTTCATTCGCAATTAGGTCCTCTGGAAATCCCCCTAAATCTTACACGCTGGATCTTTAAATCATTGTTGTTATACTCATAATTAGCTTATTTTTACAACACACTGAGGATATACTGTCTGGAATACTGAATTTACACCAAACACTGCTCAGAATCTGCAGAGGGCCTTTTTAAGTTGTGTAAATTTTGATGTTTTAGGATATAGCAAAGTGCTGTGTGATCATTAAGGGAGGCTTGCCAAGAAGCAGCTACAGCTTTATTGAATTCAGAGTTTTCAGTGTTGCTGCTTTGAAAGAGTCTGTGAACCAGACCACAAAAAGGCATTTATTATTACAACGGAAAATCTGAACGCAGTAAATGGCTTTTTGTTATTCAAAGTTTGCTGTAAATGCATTCAATGTAAAACTTTGCTTCATCAGAACAAATCAATAAGAAGCAATATTCTGTTTCTTTAAGCAAAAGAATACCTTTACACCTTGCTCAGAAAGCTGTGTCTATACCTGTCGAGTGGGTTCTGCAGAAGACTGGATCCTTAACAGACATTTTGAGCCCAGTGATGAACCGACAGCGTGTCCAGGGTGTAGCCCACCTTCACCCGTTGGTAGCTGGGATGGGCTCCATCACATTCCACGACCTTCTCAGGGATTAAGTTCTTCAGAAAATGAATGAATGAATGAATGAATGAAAACTGCAACTATACTAAGTTCTCAGTAAGGTACAATACATCCAAAACTCTTCTACTCACCTGTTAACCTGCACCCATTCCCATGAGCACATCCTCCCTGTCCAACATCCCACACTTAGTTCAAATTCCTTCTGCTCGTTCACAAACACCTCCATTGCTCTTAACTTGTCTTGATGCTGTGTGTTATACATTTGGTTTTGGAGAACTACATTTTTTCACTTATGGTCTGGTATGATGATTTTGTGATGCTGTTTTTACTAATGTAACTCATTTAAAGCACCTTGAAGGATCTTGAAAAGCACAAAAAAAAAGTACACTGCAAAAATCTAAATCTTACCAAGTGTATTTTTTTCATTTCTAGTCAAAATTTCTCACACTTAAAATAAGACATAATCACCTAAAGAGTAACTTTTCAGTGAGATATAAGAACTTATTTTTAGACAGTCTTACCAAGATAATTTTCACTTGTTCCATTGGCAGATTTTTTGTTTGAATTAAAAAAATAAAAAATAAAAAAAATAATAATCTTGAATTAAGCTAAAAAATCTGCCAATGGAACAAGTGAAAATTATCTCGGTAAGAGTGTCTAAAAATTGTCTAAAAAAAATAAGTTCTTATATCTCACTAAAAAGTTACTCTTCAGGTGATTATGTCTTATTTTAAGTGTGCTGAAATATTTTGACACTTGGTAAGATTTTGATTTTTGCAGTGTATTATTAGTATTATTATTAGTAGTAGTAGTAGTAGTAGTAGTAGTAGTAGTAAGGGTTAGGGTTAGATAAGTCAGATACGATATGTCAGAATTTATCTCACACTTCAGTGTAAACTCTTAGTCCATGTGTTGTTTCCACTGAATGAAAAGCATGCTACAGAAAGAGCAAAGAAGAACCAAAACAGTCAAATCTTACACGCTTTAAACTCTCATTTAGATTTGGGCAACAAACACATGTCAGCAGATGTAAATTACACAAACAAATATTCATTTATACACAATCACACACTCATTCCTGGTTTATCTTTGAACTTTCCTTCTCTCTGGCTTTTGCCCTCACAGACAAGAAAAAGTGGAGGATTGTAGAACAGCTTTAATGAGCTGATAGGGCAAAAGAGCTTCAGGAAAATAACTTGGGTTGATAAAAAAAAAAAAAAAAGCGGGGACGACAAGTTGTAATGTGAAGGAAGTCTTCGGTTTGTTGTTTCTATATCTGTTTGTCTTCAATGTACAATCTTTAAACTGAATATATGTTCGAAAATACTTAACAGAGAGGCGCTATAAAACCTTTTAAAAATCTGAAAAACTCACAAACAATGAATAATTCACTAATGTACGTGAATACACAATGAACCCGTGTGTTCTTTCAGTTTGTATTGTTATTATTGTGCATACTGTACTTTGAGTAACAGTGGTGAATAATTCCCACCTTATTTGCATCTTCTTTGTTGTTTCACTTGTTACAAAAACACTTTTTTATGCAAAATGATAAATAAAAGAAAGGAGTAATCTATTTGCACCATCAGTCCATCATTCTTTTTCCATTCCAAAATCAATCAAACTGACTTTGGTCTTGTCAAGGAGCAAAACTTGCAGGAGCAGAGTGTGGATATATTCTCCTCCTCCTCCTCCTCCTCCTCCTCCTCCTCTCCAATCTGAACACAACAATGGTACAGTACATTCATTTACCTCTGCATAGTGAAACTTTCATTAGCGCCACACAGCTAATCAATGCAAATGTATGGACTCAATTACCATTGTATTTATTAGTGGCCAACACCACCCCCTGACAATACCATGAAGTGATTATCGAGCTGCAGTGAGCACAAACACGAGGAAGGTCCGCCATACAAAATGTATTGTATCACAGTAATGTATCCTCGTCTGTATTTTCATGTTTACGGCCAAAACTAGATTATGTTACAAGCATGACTAAGAAGACACGAGGACAGTGTAGAAAATGCAAATTAAAAAAGAAAGCAGCAATATTTAAATTTACTGACTTTATTGCAGACAACAGAAACACAACATAACCTATTTTATGTTTTGACAGGTCAACTTCATTTGTAAGTATGTCTTTTGTATATATTGCAGTTTTTGTCTCAAAAATTGCATTCTTTATTGACAAGTGGGGGCTGGTGTAGCACCTCCACCCACTTCCTCCCCACCCTTCCCCTTGTACTGTGCACAGAATGTGGTTTTACAGTGTTGTTAAAATATGCATGAGCATCATAAGAAAAGTTGTCGAAGGCAGAATGAGTTGCTCCAAAATGTCAGCGTGCTTTTCAGTCTATCACAGAAGGGCAGATGACCATTACAAGTGCACTGACTGAAGTGCACAACCCCAGACCCACAGAGACCCTGTTTTTTGGACTTATTAGTGATGGGAAACACAGCTCATTTTAAAGAGCTGCATCAGTGTGGCTCTCTCACTAACAGGATCTGGGTTGTAGGAGTCACTTGAGTCATTTGAACCACAATTGCCCAATCATACCTGAGAGAACAAGTCTGAATCAGAGGACTCGCATTGCAGTGGATCCTGTGAGAATCTGTTTGCCTGTGAGTCTGGCGACCGTCTGTCGCTTGCTCAGACTGTTGGGCTTACCGATAGATTTGGCTCAATCAGTCCCTTTCCCCTCTACAAATCAACTCCTTGCTGAAATGTATGGGACTTTTCACAGCCTCTATAGGAGTGTGTTGTTATTAGGTTGCAAAACTTGCAAGAGGTTTTGTTGATGGAATTAGATGTGACAGGACTCAATTGATCTAAGCAAATGGACACAGATCTGGGAGTCGCAAGTTATTTTAGGGATTTGAGTATAAGATCCAAGTGCAGATTCACTCGATCGTCTCCAGGACTTATTAGTGGTAACAGCCTGGGTGGGTGTAAAGCACAGAGACATGGACGATACGGTTAATAGAAGTGATGACAAACAACAAAAAATGCAGATAAGAGATGAAAAGGGCCCAGAAACATATCAGACAAGTGGTGCCCGAGCACAACAAACCCTGCCTCTCACACATATTTCACCCATTATAAGTAAATGAGAAGATTTTAAAAATGCATAAAAAAATTTGAACTTTGACCTACTGTTCCCAAAATGTAATGAGATGGGTCACTGGTAATCTAGAAACCCGATTTGGTATGAATTCACCCAATAGTTTTGCTGCTACGGACGTGAAATTTCGCCCATCATAAGTGAATGGGGAAAAAAAAGAAAAAAAAAGATTAAAATGAATCATAAAAATTTTAACTTTGACCTAGTTTTCCCAAAATATAATGACATCTATTCTGGGTCACTGGCAATCTATAAACCAAATTTGGTGGGAATTCACCCAATAGTTTTGCTGCTACAGACAGTTGAAATTTAGCCCATTATAAGTAAATGGGTAAAAAAAAAAAAAGATTTTAAAAATTCAGAAAAAATTGTAATTTTGACCTACTTTACCCAAAAATTAATGAGATCTATTCTGGTATGAATTCAACTAATAGTTTTGCTGCTACAGTGTTAACAAACAAACCAAACCAAAATAATACCCCTTGCCTCCCCTTCGGGGGGGGGGCGGGGTTATTGCTCTTTTATTCAGTTTCTGTGACTATTATTGTGACTTCACTTCTCACATGGTAAGTTATCTGTAAGCTACATAAGACCCAGTCAAATGGGCTCCTTCTGATTTCTGTTAATACATTTTAAATAACAAAATGCTGTGTAAACTGTGGCTTTGGGGAGATGTGCATCCATGTTGCCCTGTATGTGCTTTTTTAATTCAATATGTAATCAATAGTTTTCATAAGCCTAGAGCTGCCTGAGATTCTCACACACTGTATGGCTTAACACTACTGACTGTTGGCATTTATCAAACAGAAAGAAATGTTTCCGTGTCACTAGTCAAACACAAAGCTACAGAATATGGTCCAGAAGTGTCTGGACAGTCACTAAAACCCAGACATGATCATCAGCTGGTCAGATTACATTTCCGATACATGATGACATCAGATTTTACCTAACTGCTGTTCCGTAATTTAGTCTTATGTTCTTTTTCCTACTAGAACCAGTAGTGCCTCATCTGCTCAGTGAAGCTGTAAACATTAATACCTGCTCTGAATTGAGGGCTAGAAGGGCCATAAGTCAGGCTACGTCAGTAAGACATGTCTTCATTACAGTGTCAGAACAAAGCAGCGATTAAATCTGTCTCCTTTTTAAATGTCACAAATCCAGCATCATCAGTCAGCTGACAGATGGAACCTGTGGCCACGCCCCCACGGTGATTCCAGCTTTTATGTGTGATGGAGTGTCAAATCTGTCAGCAATAGAGGTGTTTTGGTTGTGCAATTCAAAACCAGGATATGGAAGTGTATGAAGCAGTGTTTCCCACACGCATATTAATGGTTCACAATGATGTTGAAGCATCAGCATAATGTTGGTCGTAAGCATAGCTATAAGAACTGAAGACAAACCATGGCTAAAAATGTTGTTGCTGTATTAAAACTATATTCCAGACAAGACTGGACTGTTTTCAGGAAGTAAAACCCTGATTCATTGAATCAATTCAATATATAGGCCAGCCTGTAATTATGATTATGACCATAAGGTTATTTTGGTGCACGCAGAAATGTAATGGCAGCACTGATTTTGTCCTTCAGTCACCACTCTTTTTTTTATTGTTTGTGTCTCTTAAAGTGACTTCTATTATCTATCTCTCCGTCACTCTTTTCCCCTTCACTCCTCATTTTCTATGTTGCTACAAATATAAGCAATGTCACATTGTTTGACATCCTCCTCTTCCTCCTCCTCAGTCACTTTCAACACAGATTTACTTCTGACAATATATTTTCCCCAGAGGACATCTGCCTCCCATACACTAAATGTTCTGACTCTTTTAGCTACAGGATATGATGATACTTTACCAGTTTGGAAGCAGTTTTACAGAAGAGCATTAGTGGAGAAAAGAGTGAAATAAAAGAAAACCTGAAATTGAACCATAACATGATCTGCTTTACAATGGACCCTCGTATCAAAAATACTGAACCAACCAAGAAAACTAATGAAGTCAGGGTTAGGGTTAGGTGAGGAGTTCACAAGGAGTTAGATGTTAACAAACTGGACTGGATAACTGCTCTGGTATACATTATGAAAGACTTTCTATGTCGATACAGATAAGAGAGAGATACAGAGAAATATTATAGAGGGAACAAAAATATCACAGCATTTACTTTCAGTTTGAAATGCAAAAGACACTAAGAAATCCATACAATTAGTTGTTCTGCCATTTGTATTCCCAGCTGCTTCCTTCTAAGGGTTTCATTTTCTTTCTTTCTAAAAGTTAATTCACTTTGTTATCTCCGTAGAGAAATTTGGCCCCTGTATTTTTGTCATCCCAATAAACTCAACCTATTGGCACATATTCATTCAACTACAACAGGTATGGAGACATGGGTCAACTCATACTGCTGTTTTTGGGCCTGCACTGCAACAATTAAAATTTTACCAAGTGTATTTTTCTCATTTCTAGTCAAAAATATCTCATCACACTTAAAATAAGACATAATCATCTAAAGAGTAACTTCGGTGAGATATAAGAACTTATTTTTAGACAATAGATCTTGAAAATCTTTTTTCAAAAAATCTTACCAAGAAAATTTTATCTTGTTCCATTGGCAGATTTTTTTTGCTTCAATTAAGCAAAAAAAAAAAAAAATCTTGAATAAAGCAAAAAAAAATCTGACACCAAACTGACAGATTTATGAACACAGGACTTAAGTTTTACCAAAGGCACACTTTTAAATACACAGTCCTACATATGATTGTAAATCACAGGAGATAAGATGAAAACACACTGTTAGTATAGGGGTAAACATCTGTTTGACTTGGGGTCAGATGACATCAGCCCATTGTTGGTGACCCAACCCACCTCGCCCACAAGGGATCAGCCCATAGATTGGGGATCAGTTTACAAGGATTATAAAAGTGATGTGCATTGGAATGTCAGGATCCATCTCCTTCGTGGTGTGGATCCTCAGCGCTGAGTAATGCTTTGTTTGTGGTCAGATCAAGTCAAAATTATAACATTTATAAAAATGAGACTGAAAAGAATCCTGACTTATTCTTGGAGCTGCCAACAAAAGAACAGGCTAACATTATTATTACAGAACATTTAACCAGTCAGTGTCACCAATCAGTTTGGCTAAATCACCCATCCCTATTTAACATTGTCAAAAAATATCAACAGCAATAAATCCAGTGTATTTTATTTACAATGAGAACAATCTAATAAAGGTCAGTGATGGACTGTATGCAACCACCTGACCCAGATAGTGATCATCAAGGTAAAGTTGACATATGTATGCCAACACCTAAACAAGATCAAATGTAAGATTCCACTGAAGAGGTCTTTGACAGATGTTGCCTTGCTGATGTTTTCAGGATTTGTAATCAATCAAGAGAAGAATCACCATCAAAATGTGAAAGCATTATCTAAAAGGGTAGCGTTTCTGCAAATGTTATTTCATCATCGTTGGGCCTTGTTTCCAAGACAACTGTTTCCTGTAAAAATGAAATGGTATAGCATCTACAAACCAAGTGCTTCATGTGCTGACTAACCAGAATTATTCCAACTCTAATGCCTAACTTTCTGAGCCTGGATTGCAGCTTTTTCAGATGCAGTATGATTAACTGGTAGAAATAGTACAAGATCACTGATGATAAAGCGAAACTCTCAAGTATGCATATCATACTCACTTGTCCTTTTCCATCATTTCTGCTTATTGCAGCCTCTGTCCTAAGAAATGCAGTATTTTGTTGCCACTTTCCTTCGCTCTGCCTGGTTTTGCTGCTTCATCTATCTCATGTTAATCACATTTTCTGTTTAGGGCTGAGTGACAGAGATGCTGATCTCTCCATCTTTTCATGTTGCTTAGAAAAGATTTGTGCAAACCTGATGCAACTAGTCGAGGAAAGGCAAAAAAAAAAAAAAAAAAAAATGCCGTGCAATTTTGACAACCATGAAAAGAGGAAAGTATTTTGACTGGCACTTTTGAGTTAATAGCTGACTCAAGTTTTTCCCCTAATTACTTTGTAGGAAAAAGAGAGAGGGAAGACAAAACAAGACAGCAAACAGAAAGGTGACAGAAGGAGGGCAAAATAATATTTGGTACTGGTCTAGACTGCATGGCTGATCAGTGTTTCATGACTTTTTTGGACTAAATAAAAAACACCAAGGCTGAATCCCAATTCACCCCTTGGCCCTCCCCTTTACCCTTACCCCTCCATTTTGTGCGTACACGTGAAGGGGTCCTGATTCTTGATTAGACGGAGGGGAAGGGCTAAGGTGGAGGGCTGTATGTATGTATGTATGTATTTATGAGAGCAACAAAGCTCACAGAATTTCCTTCAGGATTAATAAAGTACATATCTATCTATCTATCTATATTCATATATATAACCATATATATATATATATATAACCATA
>JAPQRP010000002.1:24600814-24611665 GCA_037367295.1 Apogon hyalosoma
GGCAATGTAACGTTGGAGTTTAGTCATAGAAGATATTGCATGACTCATTTATAAATTTATATTTCATTTTAGAGGTGGGGGGGCCATGGGGGCTGTTAGATTGACTGTCAGGCGCACATAATTTAGTCACACTGTAGCCTAATGTCGGTGTGTGTTTTTAATCACACTCGTCAGATGAAGTGGAAAAGAGTCCTGTAAAGTGTGTGTGTGTGTGTGTGTGTGTGTGTGGGGGGGGGGCATCTCCATTACTTTTTCTTCCGTCATTCCAAAAATGTTCACGTGAGGGTAAAAAATGCATTCTCTGTGTCTTGTTTCAACATTTCAATAGCTCCTTCTTGGACAATAACCACTTCCATGTGTGTGTAATTACACATCCAAACCGTTTGCCCCTCCCTTTGAGACGTGTTAAATATGGATGCAGGTTCTATCAGCAAAATTGCTTTTGGGTTTGATAAATCACTTTGCGTGTTCTAAATTAATATATTTACATTTTCTCCTCCCAGCACACGCACAATTGCATATAAATACCCCATATTGCATATTCATTGTGACAAACGTACTAACTGGATGCAAACACACTATTTTGCTTTTTTTGTGTGTGTGTAATGAGTTTGCACATGTTTTTATACACGCAAACCTTTAGTAGATCCAACCCTAAATATCTGAAAACCAAGCAAAGCAAATCCAATCTGGAGTTGAATATTAAATATTGAATGAATGAGTTGAGTAGTTTTAAGACATTTTCGATGTAACTTGCTGACTGAACTACAGCTCTAATCACCCAACTGATTAATGTGGATGATTAAACGCCATTTTGAGATAACCAACACAGGCCATTCAGCTGATGATTCACGATTTCATGAAGCCAGTGAATAAATAAGGCAGACAGACAATGTGCAGACATTATAGCGTTAAATCTTCAGCAGTTTTCTCATAATTACAGTCTTGAATTTTATTGGAGGAACCAAACAACATTCTACATCACCATAAGCCACCCTGCTGATACATATCTCTGCATTCTAAATTATCTTTTAATTATAAATCAGTAGCCAACCACACTCCTCTCAGTTTAACAGTCATTTTTTAAAAGACATTCTACAGCCGTATATGTTGTCTTTCACTGTCACATTTAACCTCTTCCTCCGTTTTTACTCCTCACTGCTGCCTCTGTTTTGACTGCACGGCTCAGTAAATAAACATTCTTTAATGCATAGGAATGCGGGATCTCTCAGGGCAGAGTTGATGCTGTCAAATATCATGCAGATTAAGTATTGCCTCTTGGCCTCTGCCTTATGTTTGCTGACAACACCGTTTTTTTTTTTTTTAATTCGGCGCTTGTGGGGGGTGTTTGCCATTCAAAATACCTCCCACCTTATCTTTTATGTTTTTAAATCCAGCTCTCGGCTGATTGTGTCGATCACTTCTCAGTCTGACCATCTACCATTTTAAGAGGACTACTTTACACTGGCAGATAAAATGGGTGCTTTTATTCCTTTGAACAAATACTGCATCATCTAATACACTTTTTCTTCACATGTAAAGTATCACTCAGCACACACATATCAAATTATTATTATCAAGCATCCCCAGCAGCCTGTTGACGAGCCATGTGGTTGAATCAGGTGTGTTGGAAGAGGGAAGCATCTAAAACATGCAGGACAGCGGCCCTCGAGGACCGGAGTTTGACACCTGTGTCTTAAAGGAAAGCTTCGGCCTGTGTCCTTGCCTTTTACACGGTCAAATACAGTCTGATTCCTTGAACATTTTACTCTATTCCACAGATCTTCCTTCAGATATCATTGTTTTTTTTTTTAACATTTCAATAATTTTCTCACATTTTTTGACAAATTGATGATCAAGGGCCCGTCTTTGCTCCTAAAAGACTAAACTTTTCCTAGATGCAGTTTTTGTATCAAGTCATGGTTTCAGTTATTATTTGAAGCCTTCGTAGACCTAAAATGCTCCTGTTCCAACTTTTCTTGATTGTATCAAAGCCTGAATGTGAGGAATGGATGTACTCATGTATACTGGATGTAAAAAAAACAAAAAATTAATCACAATACAATTTTCATTCTTTTTAAATGTACATTTTGCAAGTTGTTACAGCTATTTCTTGTTTGGGGTTTGAAGATATTTAAATACTGCTCAAGCAACATAAATGTACCATATTGCTACCTATTTCTTGAGTTAGTTACAGTTTTTCTCAAGTGTTTACACACAAATATTGGTACTTGACACACAATGACCACAACATGTAACTCATGCACCAACCCCCTGAATTAATTCTGCTAAACTACAAGCACAATTTCTGCTTTACACTCAAATTGTAGTTCTAAAACTCACTTTTTTCAAAACACTACACACAGTTCTCTGCATTTGGCACAATGTTCATAGAGGAAATCTTGTGTTTTCACAAAGAACACACTGTTATTCAAAATGCTAAAGTTAATTGCCCTACTTTGTACACTGACTAATCACATGGGCAAACACCTGTTACAGTTTTTCAATTAGAAATCTGAATTTTTTTTCTGCCTGGAGATGGAAAGTGTATGACCGAAATCCACAAATGCGTATACCCCTTCTCCAAGCTATGGAAGAAGCATGTGGAGATACAGCAGTTGATACTTTTCATGGCTAGGCGATATTTCCCCCGCTGCTTGGCCAGGGAAAACATTGCTTGTGATGTGGATGAGATGCTGTGAAAGAGAGGCTGCAGCCTTTTTTTTTTTTTTTTTTACTGTAACTGTGTACAGTAAATTCTTCCGTTTTGTATGTAGACGACTGTATGTGCAACTTTGTGTTGGTTGGGATGTACACTGTGTACATTGTTTTTGTGTGAAAAAGAAAATATTACAGAAATTGTTACTGTGTATCTGTGTGTTCTGAGTATAAAAACAATATTCTAAAATATTTTACAACACACTTATATATGTACTGCCTGTAGTAAGTGTAACACTGAACAAAAAAAGGCCTAAGTCATTATGATGAAAGAAGAAGAAGTGTTTTCCATTCATCATAATGTTTTACATTGAGCACATCAGTGTTCAACTGGTTCTTATACTGTAAATGTCTATTCATATGATGGTTTGTGTGTGTCATTTGAAAACAAAATACCATTTTGAGGAGAAATAACATTGTTTTGAATGTAAAGTTTCATTTTGCAGGAGAATTGACGGGTTTTGCCTATTGTGTGTGTGTTTTTTGATTTGTGTGTGGAGTTCTAAGAGTATGAGGCACGCTTTCAGAAAATGTGTGTAAACAATCAAGAAAAACTGTAATACATTTCTGAAAAATCCCAGTCAGTTCAATCTAAATAACCTTCCTTATGATAAAATATGTACAAATTTGTTGCACTCTCACTATAACATATTCATTATAGTTACAATTATTCATATGCATCCATCACATTCACTGTGAAAACTGCAAAAAATGTATGTCATAATGATTCCTTGCTACTGAAGAGATCACAGCACAAGTGTCTATCGTATGATAACCTACATACGTCAGCTGAAAACTTCAACATCAAATGCATGAAAAATGAGCTGATCTTACTGTTAGTGGATCTAGACTGACTACATTGCCAAGGTGTTCAGCTTTATTTCAGTCCATTCCCTGTTTCTGCAGAAAAGACCTAAATGAAGGTGAAAACCATTCAGTCTATCAGAAGTATACAGCCTCCAGAATGCACTAATTCAGCTTCCGTCAGTGAAATTTGTTGTTTACATCCTCTTCAGGCAACAAATGGACTTATGGAAAAGGTGGTTTTTACACAGAGTATAAGTAAATTGGGTAGTTCCTAGCTCAGGACAACAGCACTTCTGTCAGACACTGTACAGACCCTCAGTTTTACAGTGTTATGATTTTTCACAACAAATGCTATCTAAGGCATTCTTTTGAATCTGCACAGTCTTATTATGCAGTAAAAATCTCCTAGAGAGCTGAAAATTGTAATTTCTTTGGAAGACAAACACGGTCTGCATTGTTTCAAAAATAATAAGAGAATTAAATTTCTCATTTCTTTTTTACTATAATGAACCATTGAGAGCACTCTTTATCACTAAAGCTCTCTTTTTATCTAGTTCTTAAAAAAAAAGAAAAGAAAAAAAAAGAAAAACAAAGCAGTTTCAGGGCAACAGCTGCATGAATAGTATTTTTATTCCACAATCTCTTATAGTGACATTTGTTGTCCACACTTATTTACATTTAAATATAATGCAATTAATGTAATGCACAGTCTGTTTTGTCATTCATGCTAGTTTATTAGTTAGCGGTTTAGTTGTTTTATATGATTCCCCAAGCAGTATTTCTTATGGTCAATTAATGGGAATCAAACTTAATAGTGTTGGTAGATTGGAAAGCAAGGAATAAAGAGATAAATGCAGAACTGGATAATGAAAGCTAGGTTGGGTTTAGTAAATAAGTGTCCTGTTAAATTAATTATCATATTGAAAAAAAATATTAAAACAACCAACGTTACAGGTAGAGCATCAGACATGGTTTGAAAAACAAAGGTAAACGAGGGGAAAGACAGAGGACGCATGACTGGAAGACATATTAGAGCACAGCAAATAAGATGGACAACAGAGGAGTGTTAATACACAGGGATAACTGTAGGTGTAGTCAATGAAATGAACACAAGAAATATAATGGCAGGAACTGAATCACTAAACATGTTTCAAAATAAAGGTAACACAACAGGAAGTAATTAGAGGGATGTTACAGGAGCACATACGACCAGAGCAGAGGTCCTCTGGGGACAGATGGAGAGACATCAGGAAACATGAAACCCTTCTGGGGGCCAGAGATCTGAACAGGAACAGGAATGTTAATAGGGAAGACTGACTCATGGATACACATATACACACATAGTTGGGGTTGTATATATGTTGTGTATGGGTGCTTCTATAAAACTGATCCTAAAAACAGGACAGAGGGGCTAAAAATTCAAAACAGATGTAGACTAATGTTATGAAGCAACTTTGGAACCACTTTGGGTCTATTTTAAAAATAAATATTTACTGAGATAAAAGAGAAATAATTTTTCAGATAAAACACATTTTTATATATTTTATTTTTTTATATACAAAAATCAGTGTGTAATATGGTTAAAAGGACATAAAAATTACGTGCTACTATTTTTTTTAACATCTCTTTATTCTCTCACAGGTACCTTTTGGGAATCGAACTAATTATACAAGGCAGAGTGTTTCACAAAAATGACCACTGTTGCAAAATCACTCTAGATTTATTTGTGTTTAAATGGACAGGTTCCACATGTAATGTGAGTGGACACAATGGGTTACACGCGAAACCTGGAATGAGACTGCTGATTCATGAAAAACCCACATATCTGGATTAGAAAAACCACTGGGATCATCACACTTAACACAGTGTCTTTATTTATAGTGGTATATAAGACTATTTCAAGCCTTGTGTTCCAGATCAAATGCACTGACACCTAGGTAGCTTTTCATGTCCCAATTTGGTCCTATTTTTGGCCCCAATATTTGGGAAAAAAATTAATTAATTTTGGGATGGCTCAGAGCAAGAGTATAATTTTTTGCATTTATCTGAAGTCATCATTAGGTACATCCTGGGGGGAAATATATCTAAATTTCTCTTTTATTATTGGGTCTAAAAAGCTGGCAAAGTGCCGGGTACCAAAAGGAACCCAGTCTTATGGAAGCACCTGTATATAACATTTATTTCTATCCAGACTTGCATAATTTTTATTCCAAGATCATGTGTCGATGATGGGAGTCACTGATCAGTGTGTAGTCTTCTCCATAACATCCAAAGCTTCTCAATGGGGTTCAGGTCTGGACTCTGTGGTGCTAATCCATGTGTGAAAATGATGTCTCATGCTCCATGAACCACTCTTTCATAATTAGAGCCTGATGAATCCTGGTATTATCCTTTTGAAATATGCTTCTGCTATCACAGAAGAAAAAGATCCACTAATGAAACAGCCTGGTATACTCAGATAGTCAGCTGATCTCATGACCCATTGCTCTGCAATGGGGTCAGACCGGACTCATCAGACCACATGACCTTTTCCAGTGAATCACAGTCCAGTCTTTATGCTCTATATCAAACTGACGGTTGTTTAAAAGATCATGAGCTACTCACTGCATCAGTTAAGGTTAAAGAACATAAAGCTTTTACCAATTTACTTAGTTAGGTGGTGATTTTTACCCCACCCCCCGAAGGGGAGGCTAAGGGTATTGTTTTTGATTCATTTTTGTGTGTGTGTGTGTGTGTGTGTTTGTTTGTCAGCAACTTTACGCAGAAACTCCTGGACCAATTTCCATGAAATTTTCAGAAAAGGTGTGAGGTGGCCCAGAATAGATCCCATTAAATTTTGGTGACTGTAGGTCAAAGGTCACCAAAAATGTGTTTTTGCAATGATAAGAGATAAGGCAAATCAGGTAAAATGTTTGCGAGGGGCGGGGTTTGTTGTACCTGGCACCACTTGTTTTTGGTTTGGTTTCTTTGTTTGTTAACACTGTAACAGCAAAACTATTGGTTGAAATCATACCAAATTTGATTTATAGATTACTAGTGACCTAGAATAGATCTCATTACATTTTGGGAAAAATATGTAAAAGTTCAAATTTTTAAATTAATTTGTAAAATCCTTTTTTTCCCCTACTTACGTATAATCAGTGACATTTCACATGTCTGTAGCAGCAAAACTATTGGTGGAATTTATACCAAATTGGGTTTATAGATTGCCAGTGACCCAGAATAGATCTCTTTACATTTTGGGAAAAGTAGGTCAAAATTTAAATTTTGTAGGAATTTTTAAAATCTTTTTTCTATTCCTATTTACTTATAGTGGGTGAAATTTCACCCTTGACATCAGCACATGAGTAAACATGATGGCATCAGCTGGATCGATGCCAAAATACGCTACAATATGTGTGAGGGGTTTGTTGTGCCTGGCACCACTTATTTTTCCTTTTCTTGCTGTAATGTGTATACCTATCTCACAAACTCTATCATCAAACATCACTTATATTGTAAGTTTTAAAATAAGTCCCTGTTCTCTGTCAAGGACAAAAAATGGATAGACTGATTGTCAGTGGTAAATCTCAGAGGGATTCCATTCACCATCATAGTACAGATTTTCCCACCTGCTCAGTGAATCATGAACATCTTGTCAAGAAGATTTTTCTTTACTTTAACAGCTTTTGCAACACTATCCCCAGATATTTGAGCTTGACCCCATTCCACTTACATCCCTGTAAATACAGCAGCAAGCGTGTCTGTGTCAAAGCCTTTTTTTTCTTTTCTTTTTTTTAAGTCCTTCATGCTACCTGCTTTTTATTACACACTCTTACAGCCAGTGCTTTTACAGGCTGGGTCATTATTTCATTTTGTTTCAATAACACCTTCAGAATGGATTGCGATATCTTCTTTTGAAAGGCAATCACTAATCATTTGAAACAGTGACCTTCCAATACACTATCTCACATCTCCAACCTTCAGTACACTGCTAATGTTGCAATGTGACCTTTAAAATGTTAGCTACTTTGTAAACCAGCGTTATATTCACTGATGATCTCTTACTCTAGAAAATAATAAATACTCTTTTATTTTGACCTGTCTGTATGTGATGTGTTCCAGTTGTTTCAGTTTGCCATGGTGTAATAGATTTCCCTATCTCCTAATAAAGAGTTGCATTTACTTTGTCTTGAGCCATTGCTGCCATATTGTTTTGCAATCGTCTCAGTTACTCAAGGCATCAAAGTTTAGTCTTACTTGTCTTTCACACTTGCTTTACTATCCACAAATCTACAGTGTCTTTTAGAGTCTCATGTTGTTTTGAAGTTACTAGATGCTGATAAGCTGCCAACCTGGCAACCCCGGCTCTGTTTCATTTATTTTTCTTTTCCTTTTTTCCTTCCTCTACCTTCGCCAGTGATTCATTTGTTTTTTTTTCTGTAGAGATGGAGGCAAGAAGAAAACATCTTCACAGGTGGCTGCTGTGGTAACAGAAGGTGGGGATTAGATTTCACACTCCATGTGCTTATACGTGTGTAGAAAGTTATTTTTCAGTGTGTGATAAGAAGAATATGGAAGATGTGAGCTTGTGCCCTAGGTATAGTTTATCTACCTCCAAATCTGGCTAAGGCACTGGATAGTTCATAACAGATCTTGCCAGACTCCTCACTCGGACAATTTATTTCTCTCCCTCTATCACTCTGTCTCTCTCTCTTTAGCATTGTGCTCTTTGTGTTTTTGTTTTTCAATAAACAGGTTACACACATTCACCTTGTCGGTCCGTGTCAAAACCTTCTATCCATAGCATGATGCTATTAATCTACACTTACAACTTGAAGGGCACACTGTGAGCACATTTCACTGCCCAAGGCCCCACAGTCCTGTAATCAAATCTAATGCACTCTGTTTCCAATGTTCGAACAAGCATGAAAAAAGTACATGATCTGCCCCCTTTAAGTGCATTCCCCCCAATATTTACAGGGGTTGTCCTTGGCCTAACCTTCTGTTAAGTTTAATCAAAATGGGTACAGTGGTTTTTCTGTCATCCTGCTGACAAACACACAGACAGACAAGTACATGTGGGCGATGCAGAGAAAATCTTCTTTTATGGTGCCAATGATTTCATAATAATGTACTGGGTATGTAGCACAATTCAGTACCTGTTTCCATAAAATAACCATATAATAGTCACATTTTAACCCACAGAGACCCAAATAGCCACCAGTGACACAAACCATCTACAGATATAAACTGTTTAATACCCGTTGATCCACTAATCCTATCAATACATGTAAATAATTGGTGTAAAATGCAGTTTGTCATCTTCTCATTGTCTTCAGATGTGACCCATTTGGATGTTCAGAGGCTCCACAGTGAACTTGGAAACGCTGTCATCTTCTACAACATTAATTCACAAGTAAAATTCATGGTGTTGGATCAATGACAGTAGATGGAGACACTTGTTTTTACATTATTAGCAATATCTTTGCTGAAAAAGTAACTTTTTCTTCATTTTTCTCTGTTTTGATATAATTAACTTGGAGTTTTCATGAGCATCTACATGATCTGTGAATTAAATATAGGAAAATATAAGATTTTCACCAAAAACTGCAAAATACAGAGGATAATCTTATTTTTAAAACTGGATATGAATCAGTTAAGACAGGTAGAAATAGAGAAAAAAATATTTAGGAACTGCCACAAAAGTAGCACTGAGTCTTTACAGGTTAAATCAGTTTAATTTTAATAGAAACTCCCTCATATGAGGCCAGACTTTAACCCTCAAAGACCTAAACCAAAAGCAAGTACTGATTTAAAATGTTTAAAAACTTTTGAACCATTCATCTCATTAATAAATTCAGGTAAAAGGCAGTTTCTCAACCTTTAGTGGCATCAAATATGACGTATTTGGACGTTCAAAGGCTCTGTAGTGAAAGGGGAAAACATGGTCACCTTCTGCAGCATTGATTCACTAATAAAATCAGTTTAGTTTGATAAGTGGCGGTGGTTGTTTTATTGTTTTGATATGAAAACCTCTGAATTTACTCTGAGCTTATTTTTTTAATCAAATATTTTTATTGATTTTCTGGCATGAAAGAAAAGATACAGTACGTGTTCAACTAGAGGTAGTTTTTTTCAATATCGAAGACAAACATCAAACTCCCAACAAACAACAACAAAGAAAAGAAAAACAAGGACCATTGATTTTCTGTCTTTGGAGCGCCACATGATCCAATGAATAATGAGCGGAGTGTTGGATTAGAGTTTGCAGAACTCAGAGGGTTTTTGAGTTGTGGAAGTAAGTCATAGAGGGGTCCCATATCTTGTCAGATTTCATTTCAGAGATGTAAAGTGATTAGCGGCTTTTTTCCAAGAAAAGACATGAGGTCCTCCAACCATTGAGCATGAGTGGGTGGAACAGCACCTGCTCTGAGCTTTTATATATGTCTACATGGTCAGAAAGTTAAATATAGAAAACAAAAAACAGATTTTCACAAATTGAAAATGGAAAGGATTGAATCACAAAAAATGGTTATAAATCACTTTGGAAAGATGAAATGTAGAGAATAATGAATCTGGGAGTTGAAAATACATAATACTGATAACGTGAGTTCATTTCAAGTCACTTTTCAGGGCTTCTGTGTCCAGATTCCTGAGTAGAACAGGAGAGTTCAATCCAGGGAGCATTAGATTAAATCTGATCAGTGACTGGTAACTACAGCTGTCTATCATGTATTTAACCGCCTACCTGTCTAAGAATGTCTGTAATGATCACGTGGTAGATTTTCTTTTGCCTGGAAACAAAGGTAAGAAGTGAATACAGATGTCTTGTGTCCTCTCAGACCATTTGAATTACAATATGCTGAAAGGTGATTATCAACATTTGGCCCAGTGATGCTACAAACTGTCAAACACTCGAGTTTCAAGATAAAAGGAAAATGAAAATTCTGCAGAGAGACTAAGGGATAACCTTTGGAGTGGATGCAGTATTTGCCAAATCGCTACCTTTGGATGTATTTCTACTGTCACACAGTATTGACTGTCATATCAAACAACCCAAGAACAAACATTTCCTTTTCCATTTATGGCCATAGTCCAGTGGTTCCCAACTTCTTTTGGCTCGTGACCCCATTTTAACATCATAAATTTCTGACATTCAAAATGGAGGGGTTTTTTTTGCTAAAATTAATTTGTTTTTGATCATGTAATTGTTTGTTATACTATGTTGCAAATGAACGTTAATTTTAGACAACGTTTAGGCTTATACAATGTATATTATTATGGACGGAGGCAGAAAAGCCAGGTGTAGATTACTGCACAAAGGGAGAATTTGATTTTCCTTGG
>JAPQRP010000002.1:24619473-24635863 GCA_037367295.1 Apogon hyalosoma
ACATTTGACAGATAAACAGTACCACAGTGCTTCAGTCTGAACATTTGACAGATAAACAGTACCACAGTGCTTCAGCTGCACCTTTAGTTTGTCATGTCTTTTATGGATTGTGTTTATCTCTCTCAACTCACCTTTTTTTTTATTATTAGTAAGTTGTTTTGTTTTTTGGTTTTTTTTGGGGGTTTTTTTTGTGGGTTTTTTTTTTTTTTTTTCATTAATTACTAGAAATTTCAGGCGACCCCATTTGAAATCTAGGCAACCCCATGTGATGTCCTGACCCCAAGGTTCAAAAATACTGTCGTAGTCCTTCAACCCTATTGTATTGTCATGTTTGTTTGTGTTGCATTCACGCTTCCTGTATATGCATGTGGAAGAACGCAAAACACATAAATGACAAGAACACTGCCGTAGAGTGTCCTCTGCAAGACTGATATAGTGCTTAATGTGAACAAATAGGAATCTATAGACCTCTGCTGTGCGTTTATATATATTATCTTATTGTGCAGACCTTATAATAAGTGTAATATTTTATTATTTTGGTATGTGTGTGATCTTTCCACTGTTCTTAGACAGGCTTCAATACTAACCATGTGTCTGACATCTCTTGTATAAACTCCGTTGGTTCTGTTGTGACTGAATTTGAAACAGTTAAATGGCCATGTTATCTATTTTTCTTGAATCCTATTATCTTTATGCCTCTCAATGCGTGAATGTTCACAACTACAGCAACAAAAGGACCTCTGACAGACAACGATGTCATGCCTGTCCAAAATAAGTTAGATCACACCTAAAAAAACAGATAAGAAGAGCACTTTAAGAAGGACTAATGTGAAGTCAGAGGGTGAAATAGTGCAGGGAGTGAAGTGAAGATGTACTCGAGCATTTTAAAAGCATGGAGTAAGAGGAGAGAGAGAGATGAGAAATGCAAAAGGGACCTTGTATTCAACATAATTTCAGACCATGAAAAATGACAACTGGACAAAGTAAGAGGATGCAGAAAGTTAACAAGCTTAAAGGTGGGAGAGGAGATGTTTTCCTTAAGCATTTTTAAATGTACTGCTTAAAACCCCCTTCACACCCCGATTGCAACCAATTAATTAAATGCTCTAACACAAAAATAAAAAAAGATATAGTCACCTGTGGAACGGACAGGACTGAAAAAAACACCATCCAATCATTTTAACCGGCCCATCGAAATGATTAAATGGTGATATGTCTATCAAACTCAACTGTCATTTGTCCCTCCCCCCTCTTTGTGCACGAATCGCATGTTCTCAGAGGCTGCACAGCGCTCGTGAACTCTCTGGAACAAGCATTGCACTTTCCGGTAGGAAGTCTGGGGTTTTGGACTTTTGACTTGTGTATTTTTAAAATATAGCTTCCTCGAACTGTTTTTCCAGGATCTCCCACACTAATGTTAATCAAAGTGTTTGGTGTGAACTGAAGTGGAAAAATTAAGAAAATATATCCCATTAAAGGCCAAAAATGAACTGAAAATGGTTAGAAAATCCAAAGACAGATAATCATACATAGTTCTGTATTTGAAAAGACTATCATTGCAATCCAGTGACAACAGGGATCCTTTATATCATAAAATCCTTCGACAGTCATATTTTTTTGTCCTTGGTGACACAGACCAGCTACAGTAATACAGTAAGTAAAAAAAAAAAAAAAAAAAAAGACCAGCTACAGTAATAATCACATTTACTTCACTGCAAGAACCAGCCATTTCTGGTGATGTGGTGATAGTTTATATATTTGTATATTTCATTTTTGTAGAGATGTAGTCTATTACTTTTTGTTGTTTTGTGTAGATAATCTGCAGCACTTAAACTTTGGAGAACTGGCAGAATGTCGAGTGTCTCTATTACAATATGTCAAGGATTTGTCTTTTAGATGGATTGTTTTGGTATAAAGTACATTGTGCATTTTAGGGATTCCACCTGCAAAATGAAGGGATGACGTATGCATAGATAGATTGATAGACAGGGAGGGTGAAAAGTCTTCTTAATTGGCTGTAAGACGGTGTCAAATGTTTGAGGGACTGGAGGATTTGTTTAGCTGTGAAACACACTGACAGGTTTGAAGGAGTCGGAGAATTTTCTTTTTTTTTCACTCAAAATTGAATTAGATCATATTAAACCAGCTCACATAAAACGTGTACACAACTGCATGCTCACACAGTATGGCTCGTCTCTTCCATCTGTATTTGTCCTCTGTGTTTACTCTTTGTCTTACATTGATTATTCAATGTGAGATCACTGCCTCCGAGAAAATGCCCATAAGGTGCAGTTTCCAGGCAGCATGTTCTGTACATACTATCACACACCACCTAATGCGATCACACGCGCACACAAAAAATAAATTATGTTTAAAAAGTTGGACTGCAAGCAGCAATTTTTATGCATATACCTGTCAGCAAAGTTCAGAGATAATAAAATGTAAGGGATCAGTGGGTTTTATATTTGTTCTCCGCAGATCCGGAGTGTAATTAGCTTTCACGGCTGCAATTTTCCTTTGAGAAAACCTTGATAAGGGTTATCTATTTCCTCCCACTCTGATTCAGCCAACTGCTGCGGTCAGTTACTGAGTTTCCTGTCTGTGATGGTGGAAAGAAGGTCCTGGATCTTATCAAGCTGGGAAGCATTAATGACTGAGGACGCATTCAGGCCTTCATTTAACCCTACATTATCGCCACCGAATAACACCATATCATTTAGCTGTTATTATTACAAACCAGTATAAATTAATGCAGCATGTAGCTCATCACTGGATGCTTCCACTGGCTTAGTATCTATTATCACTAGCTGCATGTGAACCCTGAGGGAAAACTCCACAAAAAGCTGGTAAATGATTACACACCATGCTATCTAATGCTGTTTCTACCACAGTGGTATGACTTGTATGGAAATATTACAGTTATTATAGCTGAACCAGCGTGTTGACCCATGGGGATCCATGGGTTCTAGATGTGGTAGTTTTTATTCTGTTGTATATTTGTGCATGCTGTACCGCATTTGTCCAGCAGTCACCACCAAAGCGTTCTGGCCATAGCAATGTGATTGTAAGGCTATTGTATTCCAAAATTACTAATATCTCCCAAAATACTGGTCCTGTCAACTTGCCATTTTCGCTAGTCTGTTCCTTGACCAAAAATACTTATGATTGCAAAAGTGCAGCAGTCAGCTCTTTCCAGATTTTGTGTGAATTCCTAGACACACACACACATGCACACACACAGAGGTCACTTGGCTTTTATAATGTAGATGTAATTAGGGACAGAGCCTGGAAGATAAGTCCCACTCACACTCAGTGTGAGTGGACTTGCCTGGAAAGGCAAGGCCCTATTGTTTTTCATTTGTTTTTATATTATTATTTTCCTGTGACACTTTAAACTGGAAATTGATCCTCTAAACATGCTCAGAACCTCACCAAATTTGGCACACACTTCAGTTCTGGCGAAAAATTTGATGAAATATAAAAATTAACCCCATGGGTGCCAAAATGTGCTCTCTAGCACCACCTATGTAAAAAAAAATAAAAAATAAAAAATAGAAATGGTCCTAGTGGCCAATAGGAACATCGTAGACATTCAACCAATGCCAAAATTTTTAATTGATGAAGCACTTTGCCTTTCAAAATAAAATCTCTAAAAATGTCTCCTCTAAAATGGTTTGTCATATTGTCTTCTAAATAGCACCAAAAGATAGAGCAAACCCTTCTCAAAAAAACTTGAATATAACTTTATCATACCTATCTTAGTTTTCTTTTTTATAAGCCCAGAAAGTTGTGGAGTCTGGAACTCATTTTTCACTACCTATCTCACCTCGAACCCACAACCTCTGACTTCCAAACCTGAGCCTTGACCCACTGAGCTACACCTCAATCACCTGTTCAGGTAAACCTTCCCATGAACCAGTGTGGATGTCACCCTGTGACCTCTGACCTCCTGAGCTGTTCCAGCACACCTGGTTCAATAAATGATCAGCTCATCACCAAGCTTTGCAGAAGCCTGATACAGTTGGTGACCCCTGCACTAGAGGAGTGGAATGAGTCCATTCATCACTACTGCCTCCTTCTTGTCCATGCCAGTTCTTTCTGTGGGTTTTCAGCAGCATCTGACTGAGTCTCTGACACAAACAACCCCATGTTAGTCTCCTGTTGGAGTCTGTCTATGTGGCTGTTGGACTAAAGATGATCCAGTGGTTAAAAATGTGGGCTTTCCACTGGGAGATCAGGGTTCAATTCCCAGGGAAGATGTTTGTGTGTATGGAGCCAATTTACAGCTGTAAATTTTGTATACAAAAGAATAAAATTTGAAACTGAAAATTTAATAACTCTATGTCTTCTTCTTGGTTTGTGAAAAAAAAAATTACATTATGCCTCTAAATAATGACAACTTCACATTTTGGTCTTTGTTTTGGTGCAAAAAATAACATTAACCTGAAATGTCTAAAGACAATTAGGCACAATTAACAATTTTCTGCCTGTTACTAAATGTTTAGTATCTTTGTAGATCAAATTCATAACACACATTTATAAATAATAAGTTGAGGCATAACATTGTTAACATTGCACTTATTTTTCTTTAGAAATTTCTTTTTTTTTTCCCATGTTATTCTCATCTTTTTTGTTTGGATAGTTTATAAAAGTAAGTATTTTCATATTTTAATGGGGGTTTTTTTTGTTTTTTTGGGTTTTTTTTTTGTTTTTTTTCTCTAAAACAAAGACAAAAATTGGGAGTTGTCATTATGTTATTATTTTACTGGTCTGGCCCACTTGAGATCAAAATGGGCTGAATGTGGCTCCTGAAAGAAAATGAGTTTGAGACCCTTGCCCTAAATAAAATACATGATTTCCTTTTCTTTTTTGTCAGACAGATAAACAAAGGTTGATTTTACTTTTACATGTTTCATAGGAATGTCATAGAGACATGGAACCAATGCCAAAATTTTTGTTTGATGATCCACTAGAAACCCATTAGCTATCTCCAACAGGAAGTTTGCAATTTGCCTTTCAAAATCAATTTTTTTAAAATTAACTTGTATGACAGCGTTTGTCGTATTGGCTTCTAAATAGCACCAAAAGCCTCATTAAAAGGTGATGGTAGTTTCAGCAAAGGGCCGCTGGTGTTCTGTAGGGGTGTAAGGACGGACACAAAAGGGTGGGAGTTGGTGTCAGTATGGAGAGGTGTGACTTGAGCTGAGATGTCAACAGTCACGGGAGGCGGAACGCGTGGTGCGAGGTCCCACCCAATGCTGCTTGCAGCTTTAATTGTTAGTTAAGACTGTTAAGTGAGTTTTCTGAATTGTACTGTAACTGACAAAGGCTTCAAAGAAAGTTTCATGTACTATTCTGAGGAGCTTGACTGTTACTCTGGGAGGATATCACAAATACATGTAGTTTGTCAGTAAAGTTAAAGTGAACCAGTGTTTTTAGATTGACTGAATGACTGTTTGGCCAATATTAGAGTAGGAAAGGCATCATTTCAACTCAAATGCCTTCCTACCACTCTCCTCTCATCTGACACCAGCTTCTTACATGAGTCCAGGAGGCAGACACCATCTGCACCATTAAGACTAGACTCAAAACCTTCCTTTTTGATAAAGTGTATTGATAGGGTTGGCTCTGCTGATCCTTAGTTTCAGCTGCATAGTCCCAGACTACTGGGGAATAAAGATGCATTAAGTACATCTCCTCCAACTCTCTCTGTATTAAATATGTCAACAGTATTTATCAACTAACTTTGTGTCTTTCCTTTCTCATAGTTTGTGTGTTTTCCTCTCTGTCCTCTTTCTTCCCATTCCTTTGTCCAGGTTTCTCTGGTTGTGGAGTTGTTTGTTGGGCTCCATCTTGCCTGTGTCATTCAGTGTCAGTGTTGTTTATTTTTCTTTATGCCGTTCTTTTGTGTCTCCTCTATCCTCTCACCCCAGCCGGTCCAGACCAGTGGCTGCCTACCTGGAGCCCAGTTCTGTCTAAGGTTCCTTCTGTAAAAGCAGTTTTTCCTTCCCACTGTAACCTTGTGCTTACTCATTGGCAATTTGATGGGTTTCCTCTGTGTATAGTCTTTTTAACACCTTGATTTCAATTTGTGAAGAGCCTTGAGATAATCATGTAATCATATACAATCGGCACTATGTAACTTGAACTGAATTGAATTGAATTGAATTATATATAATTCTATTTAAAGTGGCTATTTAAAATTAAGGTGTTGGGCCACCATGCATCAACAAAACAGATTTTATGAGGCTTGGCGTTCATTCTTAATTTCTGGATGAAATATTCATTCATTTTTCCAAAAGTTCTTCAGTTTAATCTATGTTTATTCATACAATTGTGCAAACAACCTTCAGACAAGGTTTGTCGCTTTAGTAAGATTATAACTTAATGATATTTAGGCAGTTACAATGTACATATGCGTATCTCACTCGAGACATAACTGGAATATGTTGGATATATGAGGGCACTACTATAAGCCAAGAATGTCAGGTGTAAAAAAGACCAAAACGTTCAGTATTTTGTGGTTCTAATCTTAAATCTTGAACTCCTCCAAACAGATGATATGACATTTACTGCACTAATCTTCAACTTTTGTCTTATACTTCTCAAATGTTTCTTATTTTTTGGGCTAGTTTTTGTCATGGGAGGTGCTGCTGCCTGTAGAAAGCATTTATTTAATGTTTTTTTTTTTGTGAGTGTATAACACTGTGCACAATTCCCCTGTATTCTTTTGTTGTATCTTAATGTAGAGACTCAAAAATAGATTATTATAGTCCTGTAAAAACAACATAGCTGAAGGTGGCATAACACTTTTGCACAGTACTGTAAATAGAACCCAATCACAACACAAAATCATCACTAAGCACTTAACATTGTGTAAGGTCGACCCTTTCCAATATTACACTGAGAAAAAATTAAAAAATAAATCCACACAGGGCCAGCTCTGATAATTGGAAGGAAAAAATTACAACAGAACGAGGCAGAGAATGGAGAGATATCTGCCTTGACCGCATGGAATCGATGGAAAGAGAAGAGAGAAATGAAAAATACAGAGACACAGGAGCAAGCACACACAAAGACAAGGTAACTCTTTGTTTAACTGGGGAGGACGGTGGGACTGAAGCAGCAAATAGTAACCAAATATTCCCTCATTTGGTGTTTTGATGATGATCGTGAGTGCTGTTTAAAATGTTGGTGTTGGTGTGGTGAGATCTGGTGACCGTGAGGGCCATTACATATTCTTTACATCATTTTTATATTCATCAAACTATCTAGTGAACCCTTGCGCCTTATGGATGGAGGCAGTCCTCAAAGAGACCACGTCAGTCATTTTTTCTTTCATTCTCTCACCTGTAGATATGTCAAGTAGAGGTTACAAAGTTCACATCAACTGTAGAAAAACAACCCAACCCATAAAGACCCAAACAGCCACTGGCAACCAAACCATCAACTGATCTAAAATATTTAATAACTTCTGAACCACTGAATCTGTCAACACATTGAAATAATTGGTGTAAATTGCAGTTTGTCATCTTTTCATGGTCATCAGATATGACCCATTTGGACATTCAGAGGCTCTGTAGTGAATGTGGAAACACCGTCATCTTCTACAACATTGATTCACCAGTAAAACCCATGGAGTTGGATCAGTGACAGTGGATGGAGACACTGGGTTTATGTTCAGTTAGTGATATAGGGTCAAAACATAGTAATGTCCCGTCAAAACTTTAATTGATCGCCATTCCAATATTTATTTCAATATAAAGTAGCTACTTGTTTTGGATAATCCCTTATGGGTCAACTAAAGCAAAATGAATTTAAAAGTAAAAATGTGGGTCACTTAGTCAAATTGTGTCTAAAATGCCCTGTCAGAGAGATTTCGAATACTGTGTTTTGACCCTATATTTTACTGAAAAAGTCACTATTTCTTCAGTTTTCTCTGTTTCTGATATAATATCCTTTGACTGTACTCTAAGCTTTAATGAACATCTACATGACCAGTGAATTAAATATAGGAAAATACATGATTTACACTGAAAAATGCAAAATATAGAGCATAATATTACAATAAATGGTGATAAATCACTTAAGAAAGGTTCAATATAGAGAAAAATATATTTGGGAACTGCCACAAAGGTAGCACTGGGTCTTTATGAGCTAATCTTAGCAGTCTGTGTATTGAGCCTTTCTTTTTTCTCTTTTGTTAATCTATTGTAGGTGAATCACCCATAACGCACTGTACAAACTGGAACAGATAATAGCACAAATAACAAACCCAAGGGCACATGCATGACATTTGTAATTATGAAAGAAAAATACATGATTAAAAAAATACATGATAAAAAAATAAATAAAAAAAAAAAAAAGCTGGGAGAAAATTATTCTTGAAATTGTCCGAACAGTGAACGAGGCTGCTGTTTTATTACAGATAATGGCACTGGCATTGTGTTAAACAGTTTCCCCAGGGTGCTGTTGTTTCTCTGTGTCTCTAGTGAGAAACTCCTCCTACGAAAGCCTGTTCTTAGTGCAGGAGTCAAGACACCTAGGTGACCTTGCATGTTGTCTCTTTGCTGCTGCCCTGGAGGGAAGCCCAGCGGTTTTTTGGTGCTGTGCTGCATTGCAGTGCATGTCTCTTTCTGTTGTGTCCTCTTGAACAGTAGACTGCTGTGAAAAAGATAACCTCTCTGTGTCATTGCTGATTTATATACTACACTCCTTTTTCTCCTATTTGGCGTCCTTTGTTCCCCTGGTGTATGGGCTCAAACAGTTCAAAGCCCTTTTAGCCCTTGACCACAACACCAGCAGTAGGACACAGTGCTGTTAGAGACCTAAAATGGTGCTCCATATATCTAGTCTTCAGCATTAATACATTTTTTTATCACTTTTTACCAAATTAATATCAGCTTTCTTGTCCTTGGCTGCAACCTATCTGTCTACTTTTTTGTCTCGCCAGTCTTGGTAGAAGAAAATACTTCTTTCTGTCTTTCTGTGTCCAAGTCTGACCCTGTGTTCGAGATATTAGGCCAGAGTATTTAGCTAATTTATTTGATAAAAGCTCCAGGAAGCCCCTATCCTATGTTCTGTTCCCTATTTCTTATAATTGATACTTAAATTTCTTCTTCTGTGCTCTATTGTTGGACTCTACCAAGAAGTCTGCAATGTGCTAGGTTGTTAACAAAATTCCCTTCTTGAAGGAATATATTTGATCTTTAACCCATAAAGACCCAGTGCTACTTTTATGGCAGTTCCCAAATGGATTTTTCTCTCTGGTCAACCTTTCTTAAGTGATTTATCACCATTTATTTTAATGTTATCTGCTGTATTTTGTATTTTGTACTGTAAATCATGCATTTTCCTATATTTAGTCTACTATATTTGATTTAGATGTTCATGAAAACTTCAAACAGGAAATCATAACAGGCAAAAATTAAGAAAACTTGACTTTTTCAACAAAATCTATCATTAACTGAACATAAACCAAGTGTCTCCATGACCTTTCATTGATCAGACTCCATGGGTTTTACTGGTGAATTAACATTATAGATGACAGTGTTTCCGTGTTCACTACGGAGCCTCTGAACATCCAAATGGGTCATATCTGATGACTATAAAAAGATGGCAAACTGTATTTTACACGAATTATTTATATATATTGATAGGATTAGTGGATCAACAGATATTCAACATTTTACATCAATAGGTGGTTTTGGTCACCAGTGGATGCTTGGGTTTTTATGGGTTAACTGTATATCATGCAAGTTTTCACGAGCTACAATGAGGAAATTTGGAGTTTAAGTCCTGTCTTTAAGCTTATTTTTCGCTTTGATGAAAGCTAAAGTCAGTCCCTGATGCATTTGCTTTACCTATTTATCAGTCTCACAATAAGATGAGGGAATATTCAGCACCTTGGACAGTTCCTCTGCCTGCTGTGTTTCCCTACAGCAACAACCTTGGACCAAGTAATTTGAATGCACAAGTACACACCAAAACACTGGCAAATACTGGATAATACCCACTGAGTGTAAAGGATGAATGCAGATGGGTGATTTAAGTAAGTAAATAAATCAATAAAAGAGTGATACAGTTCCCACCTGTGGGTTATGAGGGTTCACTGATGTAGGCAGTAACCAGATATAAATTGAACTGAAGACCTATTGGAGATTTTAGATCATTAATCAACATATTAGACAACATTTCTCACCACCATCATCAAAAGACCAAATGAGCAAACATCTTCTGAAGTTCTATTAGTTCCCAGACAAATTGAATCAGTGCCAAAGAACAGTGAAGTTGTTTTGGCAGCAAGTGGTGTCTCAGCAGCTTGCTAAGAAACTTCATGCTGGTTTATCCTTTAATTTGGCACCCATGTATTTCCTTGTCAAGTTTTCTTGTTGCATATCTATTTATTTATTACAGTATGTCTTTTGTTTTTTTGTTTTTTTTACCTTCAGCTTCATTTTAAGGTGCTGTTTTTAATCTCCAAAACATTCTGTGATCATAAGAATTTTTTCAAAGCTTAACAAACAAGCACTGGAAAATGCTATTCAGGGAAGTGACAAAAATAAGGCTCCCCTCTCTTAACTTTGAAAAAAAAATGACCTATTAATGCAGCAGTGCCCAAATAACAGGAGTAAACATCAAAGCAGATTGGAGTCAGATATCTGTAGTGATTTTATGTGTTTACATGGTGAACGTTATCCCATTATTATTTGGATGCTAAATTAGTCCCTTTTTTAGATCGGGGCATGTCAACATCACATTCTGTTTACTGTCACTAAAGTCCCCGATGAGGAACTGATTAGGATACATAAACACATCTGTTGGAATGCTGAGGCATTTTTGCTTTTTATCCAATTTGCTGGTTGGTTTCATGCTCTGTGAGTTTCCTCTTTTCATCCTATGTGGAACGTTAGATGTATGATCGGATTTATGAATGCCCTGAAGAGCACAGAGCAGAAATGTGAATTGTTGTGTGATGGAAATATTACATATTGCACATTGCTCAGCAGAACACCCCAGTTAGCTGTCAGTTAGGAGGCTGATATGCTGTATGATCATGGTCCATTCACAGGCAGTCAGATAGAGCTTTTCTCTGGAGTCATTCAAGTGGAATGGAAGTTTTCATGCACAAGTTAAGTTAGAGACACAAAGCTCATTAAGAAGCAGTCTATCACACCCCGCTGCCCCCTTTCAAACGTCTCCTGCACACTTCTCCGCCTCAGTCTTTTTGCTTTTTTCTAATACACCTACAGACACACATGGACACACACAACTGCACGTGTTCACACAGCTTTAATCTTTTTTCATCATTCTTGTTGTTCCTTCATCCCCGTTCCATACTTTCCTTCCACCGTCTGCACTGGTAATGTGGGAGATGTACAATTGTAAATTCACTGCTGGGACACTGCTCTCCTTTGCTTTGTTTCATATATTTTGATCTTTATTATTTAAAATTGGATCCCCTACAGCTGCTTTTATCCTTTGTCTCCCAAAGCATCCCCCCGGTAGATGCTTGTGTTTAGAGAAAGAGGGTTAGAGGGAAGAAAATCTGAGGAAAATCTGACTGCAGTGAGCTTGGTTTGGATCCTTTGAATTCAAAGTGTGGCGACTCTCAGGCTACGCTTCTATAACAACACAATACAAATGACCAAAAATGATAAGCATGTGTGCTTTTCAAGTCACGTGCAATACCATTTTACATTTGGCCACATCATATTTTTCCTGAATTTAGTGAATGCTTTAAAAACGCCTTTGTCTCAAATGCTTATCATAACTAATGTGTTCATGCCCGCTTTGTTTTGAGCTTTAAAGTGTTGAGACTTTATAGTAAGAGCTAGGGATTAGATAGAGACTATATATTATTTGCACTGCTTTGCATATGTACATTGCTGTAATATATACTGTATCTCTATAATCTCTATTATGTTTGGTGCATTACATCCTTTTACAACCATTAATCTATGAATAACTAACTCTTAACCTCAAGTTAAATTTTATAAATCTATTAGAGCTGCAGCACTTGGTAGTTTTTTAAGCATCACTGTGCAAAAATTCCTTAATTATTTTTCAGCATATTGTAATTCAAGTGGTCAGAGAGGACACAAGACTTGTATATCTTTTTCCTTGCCTGTGTTTTGAGGCTGTAGAAAATCTACCCCGTGATGCACAGACATAGGGGAAACACAGGTGTTTCTAGACAGAGGGGGGTATAAACTAGGGATGTCCCGATACAACTTTTTCACTTCCGATACGATACCAATATTGCAACCTTGAGTATTGGCTGATACCAATATCGATCCAATACGATATCACCACAAATCATACATACTTTTACCACTTATTTTGTAGTGTGGAATGTTAGGAAAGGCTTGATCAAGTGATGTTACTCAAACAGAGAACAATAGTCAGCAACAGTAGGTATGAGAAAAACTGACCCATTTATTATTAACCAATTGGTTACATACATTTTAACCTTCAGCTTAATATCTACAGTATTCTACAATTGAATAAAATAAATAAAAAATAAATTAGAAGACCCTGAAAATAACCTAAATAAATCCAATTAAAACAAATTATACTTTTAAAGTGCAAACAATTCAAGTTCACTTCAGTTATTAGTTTACTGTCAGTACGTGGTGGGAACAACTGAGGGTGAGGACAAAAACAACAACACAATATTGTCCACTGTCCACCTGCTCAAAGTTAAGAGTTCACAGCTCCAGTTTCACTGACTGTGCCCACAAAACCCACAAAAATGTGCGGGGATGAGTTTAAAAAATAAAATAAAAATCAGGGTATAGGCACAGGTAAAGTTAAATGAAGTGTGGGCGGGTAGCAGGCAAGGAAATGACAAAATAAAAGCAGATTCATGGATGAAACCGTGGTTGATCCACAGCCAATTTGTTTTATTTTGAAGTGAGCTTTACATCCAGCGACAGATGTCATTAAGCAGCATTGATGGCGTGTGTTTTAGCCAAAAATAAAAACCCTTAATAGTGATTTACTAAGTAGATAATGTGTTTAATCATGGGTCTGGTTGCAGGTCTAATGTACGTGGGTACGAGTGGGTTTGGAAAGTGGACCGTGCAGAACTCTGTAACACCAGTACTTCTGACAGATGACTTCGTTAGTTCACCTGTAATAGACCCCCTGTCCAGCTGATGGTTAGTCTGCATATTAATTGTCAACTCCTGTCCCGTTGTTTAACTGACTTTAGCCTAAATTAGATGCTACTTTGCTAGCGCAAAATGTCAGCTAGCCGAGTCTCCTTAGTTATTTTCAAAAGCCCAGTAAATGTGATTGCATTGAGAAATGCACTCGCTCCTGTGCTCCTCAATGATAATTGACGCTGTGCTTAAGAGCCTCTTGTACTCGTGCAGGAGTGGAAAATGGACTGCTTATCGGAACGCTTATATCGGAGATTTTAGATGCAGTCCAATAAAATCTGATACTCGTTTTTTGGCTGATATCGGACAAATGTCAATATCAGATTGGGACACCCCTACTTCTAATACTCTTGACCTTTCTGGATTTGATTTCTGCTCAGCCATTTCTTTAAAAAGAATAAACAAAAAGACAGATCAGTATCAGTCTTGTGCCATCATCTTACATTCATATTACTCAAATTATGTGTGCATCATAGATAGATAGATAGATAGCTAGCTTAATTGTCTGTTCCAGATAAAACAGAAATTCCTCTTGTGGCATTGCCAAGTTTAAAGAACCACACACAGGCATTAAAAACGCTCCCACACATCAAAAACACATTACAACATACATATGGGTGGGGTGCATATTCACAGTGTGTGACATACAGAGAGAAGCTATTTATTTCACTAGTCACACAATTTACCACTGATAAACAACCCCCCTCAAATTAAGGTTTCCAAAGGTAGGGAAAGGAAAATGAGCTGCACAACAGGAGGAGACTTAGAGGATTTAGTGAAGCATCTTAAGTTTCACTTTTACTTTGTCCGGTCGTATGAACTGCACATACTCATTGTGAGGAATGTATGGTTCTGTTATACTCTCTGTTGTCATGTTTACCCCCCCGCTATGTGGCCACCCTGCTTCCCGAGTGTTTGCATTTTTTACGTAGGCTACATGTATTCATTCGGTATGATTCTGTATTGTGTTGAAGGCCTGAACCTTAACGGTTCGGTAGAAACAAGTGCACATTACACCCCTAATGACTATCTAGAACTGGCCCTGTGCCTGACAGTCATTCAGTTCAACAAGCCCCACGGCCTCCCCACCTCTAAAATGAATCCGGCCCTGCTGGAGAGAGACACATGACACGCATCCAGACCTCGGCCTAGTGGCTGCTGAATGAAACAAACACCATGGAACTTTGGCATAACTTAATCCTGTGACCCATGCTCATAACAGCTCTACATACATAGCCTACATCTACCATCATTTCCGGTCTATAAGCCACTACTTGCACGTTCTGAACCCGTGGCTCAAGCAATGATGTGGCTAATTTGTTTCACGGGCTAACAATTGATCTGGCTGTTGAAGAAGGAAATAGAGCTGCTGCACCTAAGCTTGGCATCACTGAATCGATGTTGAGATGTTGGAGACAGCAGTAGGGCTGGGTATCATGGCCAGTTTCCATAATCGATTCGATTTTGATTCATAAGGTTCTGAATCGATTTGTCACAATTTGATTCGATCCAATCCAATATCAATTCAATTCAGTATTAATTGATTGCCCCGTGTTCACTAGGGGCTCGCGAGATGGAGCCAGCCGTGCTTCCGCATCAGTGGTACCAGAGTCAGATACTCGCAGTTCTGCTCTGAAAAATTGATCTCATCCGCTATTAATCGATTACACAAAATTAAAACAAAATCAATCTAGGATTTAATCAAAACAATTTTTTTTTTTACCCAGCCCTAGACAACAGTAGGGATGTCCCGAGACAACTTTTTCACTTCTGATACAATACCAATATTGCAGCCTTAAGTATTGGCCGATACGATATCGATCCAATATCAGCACGAATAATACATACTTTTATTACTTATTTTTTAGTGTGGAATATTAGAAAAGGCTTGATCAAGTGATGTTACTCAGAGAACAATAGTCAGCAACAGTTGGTACAGTAGGTATGAGAAAAACTGGTACAATGTTTTAAAGTAATTTAAGTGATTATATTGTTTGTGTTCGTAAGTACTAGTTAACGTTTCTGTTGTCTTTGTGTTGCATGTGGATGTTTGCTAGGCAAGCTGGCAATGTTAAAGGGAAATTCTGCTGCAAGTTTAAGCCATGGTCAAACACACTGTGACATTGAGTAAGACCCCCCTCCCAAGAGATCAAATTTGTGTGGATGAAAATGGGGTGGTAGTTGCCTCTCTGTGTTACTGAAGCCTCATAGAGCTGTCGTTTGAGTCAGTGATTATTGACCAATGATCTATTGAGCTGTGAAGTGTGCATCTGTGAATCTTTTGCCAGCTTTACTGCAGTGAGTGTTTGTGTTCTTCACATAGTCTACATGTATCTCCGTATTACCGTAAATTTCGGACTATAGAGCGCACCTGAATATAAGCCGCAGACACTAATTATAGAAAGAAAATCAATTTTGTACATGTATAAGCCGCACCGGTTTATAAGCCGCGGGTTTCCACGTTGTGACATTGTCACCTAAATAATAAATTAAAATGATTTTTCTTCAAAGTATGATATGGAAAGGTAATAATAGAAAACAGAAGGTTTTCTTGTACTCGTCTTCATCCTCTTATCTGGGTCCGGGTCACGGGGGCAGCAGCCTCAGCAGTGAAGCCCGCACTTCCCTCTCTCCAGCCACTTCCACCAGCTCCTCCAGGGGGATCCCAAGGCGTTTCCAGGCCAGCCGAGAGATAGAATGTCTCCAGCGTGTCCTGGGTTGGCCCCGAGGTCTCCTCCCGGATGGACATGCCCGAAACACCTCCCCAGGGAGGCGACTGGGAGGCATCCTCACTAGATGCCTGAGCCACCTCAACTGGCTCCTCTCGACATGGAAGAGCAGCGGCTCTACTCCGAGTCCCTCCCGGATGTCCGAGCTCCTCACCCTATCTCTAAGGCTGAGCCTGGCCACCCTGTGAAGGAAACTCATTTCGGCCACTTGTATCCGTGACCTCATTCTTTCGGTCATTACCCAAAGCCCATGACCATAGGTGAGGGTCGGAACGTAGATCGACCGGTAAATTGAGAGCTTCGCCTTTTGGCTCAGCTCCCTCTTCACCACAACGGACCGGTTTAGCGCCTGCTAAACCCGTCCGGTTTTCTATGAGTTAAAATGAAATTATTCCCTGTATGTAAATGGGTATGGTACGTGTGAGCTTGCTGTCATATCTATAGGTTGATTCGTTGTTAATATGATGACTAAATAACAAAAGACACAAAACGAGG
>JAPQRP010000002.1:24639519-24651837 GCA_037367295.1 Apogon hyalosoma
TTGTTCTGGTAACCACAGCTGCCAGTTTTTTTCTGTAAAAACAATGGGATTTTTTTTTTTTTTTTTTTACAGTGCAACACTTCCACAGACATTATGCGCCACAAAGTCTCTCAGAAAAGCAGTTTCATAGTTTAAATATTTAAACTGATATCAGCTGAGTCTCAAAAATTCAATGTCCTAGATTTTGTTGCCCGTTGAGTCTTTGTGTGTGTATGTGTGTGTGTGTGTGTGTATGTGTGTGTGTGTGTGTGTATGTATTAAAAAGTGCGCAGCATACAAACAATCCCGCGAGGATTTCCAGACACTATGCAGCTTTGATTTAATGTTTTTTTTTGTTTTGTTTTTTTTAATAACTGAATTGCTTTTAATACGGTGCCCATGAGCATGAATTCCGCCACAGAAACGCATGACTAGAATTGAATTTGTGTTTGTACATCCAGAACAACGCATTGACACGGCTCCTAAATCCTGCCTGCGCTGTGATGCGAACACACGCAAAAAAAAAAAAAAAAAGAAAAACCCTGTGCTGAAAAACAATGAAACGGGGAGAGCGAGAGAGAGAGAGAGAGAGAGAGAGAGAGAGAGAGAGAGAGAGAGAAAGTGGGCGGTGTTTGGTGAACGAGGAGGAGGAGAAAGCTCCCGGTACGCTCGCGCTCGCAGTCAGCTCCGTGTTTTTTTTTTTTACCGTCAGTTCTACTAGAGCAGTGTCGGGGTGCTACCGGAGTGCCCGGGGCCGTGGACTTATTTTACCCCCGGGATACGGAATTGAACACTAACTATCCCAGGTAGGTTCCGCACGGACGGTTCAGGCGGTGTGGACGAAGACACGAAGGCTGGAAAATAAAAAAAATTAAAAAAAAAAAAAGTCATTTGTCGGTGTGCGTTCGCTCGTGGGTCGTGGGGAAAGCTTCTGTGAGAGCAGAAGAGACAAAGCTCCGTGGGGGTTTTGGCAGTTCTGTTGACGCCGCTAATTGCTTTTTAAATTGGCGGAGCTCGGCGGATAATGGTTGGCGGTGTCCCATCTGCTGCGGTGACAACTCTCCAATGTTTAATCCGATTAGAAGACGGATCAGCAATTTGATCAAATGAACACTCTCCAGTCCATCCACGCCGGTGCGAACATGAACAGCGGCTCCTTTCACCGCGTTTATGTTATTGTTGACACTGTGGCAAATGTTGCGTCATAACGCAATAAAAGTGCTTTATCCCACTTCGTTCTCTTCTTCTTGTACTTTTAAAGACGCTCCTCTCTTCTTGCCCTCTTTCCGCTCCTTGAATGTGTGTCTTAAATTGCTCTTTTCTCTCTGGCTTTGCTTTCAGATGATGTATTTCTTTCTGCTACCTGTCGTGGCTCTCTTGCTGAGCAGAGAAACGGCGGTCTCCGGTAACAGAAACGACAAATGGCTGAGCACCGGGGCTCAATACACTAAGGACAGATCCTGGAACAGATTCAGAGATGTGAGTTTCACTGGCGAGGGGGTGCACAACATCTAGCCAAAAGGGACAATATAATTAGCTCCATTGTGTGTGTGTGTGTGTGTGTGTGTGTGTGTGTGTGTGTGTGTGTGTGTGTGTGTGTGAGGGTGAGTGTGCACACTACGCCCTTGATACACCCTGTGAGTACTTGAGCACTTGCCAGTAGGCATAATCCACCTTGTAGCAGCTCAGCAGGTTCAAACCCACTTTGAAAGGAGAAGCACAAATAATATTACACTTTTGCATGTTATGGACAAGTCTTTATTTCCTTTTCACCCTGAACGGCTTGCTTTTTCGTTACCATAACATCAACGTGAACTACATCGCCGACGGTGTGTCTTGTAAAGGTGGTTCAAGTCACTTTAAAGTCTAACCACCACCGTCAAACCCTGACTGACACAGACGCGCCAGAATGTAGGTCTGATTATTGTAAAGTAAGCATTACAGTGATGTCTACCTACGGCAACCTCTGTCTGACACAGCATCAGTCGATTGCAAGCTTTAAAAGGTTTGTGGTATGGCTCCATCCCATCATTTATCAGAGATACTGTTTGACAGCATTTAAAATGAGAGCTGCGTCTCATCATCATGCTATACACCGGAACCAAAGACACCCGTTTCCGTCACAGTTATTCCCACCCTTGTATAATTTATAAATGCAGCATACATATGTGATTAATGAATAATAAGTGAATTCTAGAACCAGGAACGAAGTCAGCTCTGATTAGAATGAATTCTTCTTTTCGGTGTGGGTATTTTCCCAGTATCAAACAGGGCCAAATGATGTCGTTACTGTTGGAAAGTGCATTGGATCCACCTCTGTGCATCCATCTGCCGATGATGTCTAACTGGATTAGGATACCTCTGAAGCTCCTTTAAATTATTTAGGAAGTAAGATCAGGACTTAACAGTTGGAAATGTTTAGTTTTGTTCTTTGGCCTGTGAACAGCAAATGATGGACTGATTCTTTAGTCTAACCAGAACCTTCATTTGTCACTCTGATGCTGGGGATTAGGGCCCGAAGATCAGGTAGGATCACGATCCACAATCTGAATCACAAGGTTTATGTTGGTGGGTTACAGAAAAGCAAGTTTTTCTTTAGATTTTTAATGTTTCTGGATGTTGTGTGTGTGTCAGCTTTTTGGTGCTATTTCACATAAAAAAAACAGTGTCAATTTAACTCTTAGAGAGTTGAATTTAACTCTGTTTTAGATAACATTTGATCCCACTCAAAATTAGAGTAAAGTCTACTTTATGGCCAGTGTCAAATTTCCAGAGTTAATTCTGCTGTACTCTACTCAGTGTCAAAATCAGCAATGAAATGTGTAAAAATATTTAACACTGTTAAGAGTAATATGATTACACTTTAAAGAGCTATTTTTACTCCAAATTTAGTTTAGAAATGACTCTATAATATTTTAAGATTTATTTCTCTGCAGTGTTATTTTCTTCATCAACTTGCACCCTACGCTAATATTGAAACAATGAACTGCAGAGGTTCCCAGGGTGGGGGTCGTGAAGGGCATACGTTTGCTCTGTTGGTTTCATTCACCCTAGGACATGCTTTTATTTTGGAAGAGCAAAGTCCTCCTCACTTGTAATACAATTATAGCTTCACAGCAACAATCAAGTTTGACTAATGGTGTCACCTTAATAAAAAAAAAAAAAAAGCATGAAAAGGCCAATAAACGTTGTAAAACAGACACATTAACCTAAACATTAACACAAAACCCCCCTTGAACTCCTGCAGATAAAATAGAACACAATGAGTAAAAAGTCCCGTGCCCACAATGCAATGTGGCAGACCGGCACTAATCATCACTCTGTAGAGTTGAATTTTACACTGCATCTGTGCATAACTTTACACTGACTTTTAACTCTGCTGTTAGAGCTGGTTTATTCTCCATAGAGCTATAAATACTCTATCTAGGCTAAAATAGCTTGACTCTGAAAGATTGACACTGCATTTTTTTTACTGTGTAGAAACTCATGGTTTTGCTTCATTTTTGAACACCATCATTACAGTATTATATAATATCTAAGCCTAGGTGATACATGTTATTCCCATTTTCCTAGCAGCAGTGCCTTTATTAACTGTATAGATTTGTCCGAATTTATAGTGAATCAAAGCATCTCCACAGTAACATGATTCATCAGTATTTGTGTAAATCGGACTCACTTTACGTCGGAGTTCAAAGGCTGGACACACAGCTCACAGACTTATTGTAATTGTTCATTATTTTTTCAGCAGCAGCGAAATAATATGTTACACAAAGTCTGCAGCCTAATATGACAAACACAGTATAAACTCAAAGACCTTGAGACTTGTGTTAGTCACATTGACACTACAAACCCATAGGTCAGTGCGAAGCTCTGTAAAATACCATGATTATGCTGAACTAAACTAAAACAGGCCATTTAAAATCAATGTGAGCTGAGCAGGAAAGTTTTGACAGTCCTGTTATTTAGTTTTTAATAACATCTCTGCACAGTCCCTCTTGAAAAGTAGATCGTATGCCAAATTAAGATCGATCACCATTGTGAGATCACCAAGCCCTACTGGGGAGAGCCATTTTGAGTCTTTTAAATCACTTTTTTTTGGCTGTCTGCTAACATTTCCTCCTGAGCTTTCAGTAGACAGTGGGCTAACTTTGGAATTATTAGCGCCTCCCCTGCATGGCATACTGGAACCGTGATGTGAGACCAAGTATTAGTCATGTCTCTATACACACAAATAGAGTTCTACTACCTGCAGAGTGTGTGTGAAAGAGAAAATACCACCCACTCTTTAATTCTCTCTGTGGTCTCCTATGCAAATGAAATTCATTACCAGAAAACTGTCAGTGTAAAGTGTTGGGAGAAGAAGAGCGAGGGGAAAAGACATGATGGGAGGGATGACAGAGGCAAAAGGTTGTGACTTTTATGTTTAATATTTGAGAAAAGCTTCTAAGCTCATGCACGAGCTGCTCTGTGTTTGTGTGTTTGTTGTCTGCCCAGTCAAATACACAAACCTGCTGATTTTAATTTGTTTTCTGCAACACTGGCTGCCTTTTGTCCCATATTGCTACTTTATTTCTCCATCCTGTCGGTAATTTCAGCAGACCCTTTTCTGTTACCAAATAATATCACAGATAACAAAACCTCCCGTGAACTGGGAAAATTGGCTTCGACTCGAATCAACTGCTACCTGCGAAACAATTTTTCTTAATAGTGTAAATTTTGTGATTAGGTAATCTCTGATCTCTGCAGACTTAGTTATCGGGCACATTTGGTTGTACTCTAGCGTCTTTTCACACGTGTCATTGTTTGCCTTCTGTGTGTTTGCTGAACATGTGATGTGCAGCAGCACTTTTTAACGTTCCCTCACATCTCACTGTCACTCAGTCAATCTTAACCCTGGCCCTCTGACTTCTAATAAGTCATGAACTCCACATCTTTCTTCAGTGCTCTAGTCCTTCTCCCCCTTTCTCCCTCTGTCTCCGGAGCAGTGAATGACCCTGTGCTTCCTCAGCCATAGCCTTCTCCAGCTCCCCCCCTCCCTCTCCCTTTGCCCTCACTCATGACTCCTTCTCTCTGCTGTTCTCCTCTGTCTGCCATGTTTCACTCTGCATCCCTGTTGATGAGCCACTTGCTCCCTCCTGCATTATGTATGAGTGTCCATTTGTTGGCAAGGGAGCTAGTGCTGTAGCTTAATAGTCAAAGTTCAGGTGAGTTTTCTGAGAACATGGGAAAATGGGATTTGATTTAGATTTAGACTTCTGCACAAGTCAGATTCCTAATAACTCATTCATATTATTCCGGAATACAGGTGTTATGCAGAGGTTGCGATAGACATTTTTATTGTCCGTCATTTTGACAGGTTTGTAAAAATTCTGTCATAACATATTATTATCCATGATTTCAAATTAAATTTTTAATGATAATGAGACATATTTAGTAGTATTAAATGTTCAAAAACATCCCAATGATGCAGCGACTGTAGTTGCTGCTGGCTGATAAACGTTATCAGTATTACTTGCTTGTCCTTCATCCTCCACCACATCAGTCCCTCTTTTTTCACTGCGTTTCTCAATGCCATCACATTTACTGTGCTTTTTAAAATAACTAAGGAGACTCGGCTTTCTTGACATTTTGCACTAGCAAAGTAGCATATGATTTTAGCTAAAGTCAGTTAAACAACAAGACAAGAGTTGACTGACTGATTAATATGCACACTCACCATCAACTGGACAAATGGACTGGACTGTACAGCAGGTGGACTAATGCTGAGTCATTTGAAAGAACTAACGGTGTTGTATTCAGCGTAGTTGTGAACAGTGGCATTGTAAGGTTATATACAGGCGCTGTAGGGTTATATACAGGTGCTGTAGGGTTATATACAGGCGCTGTAGGGTTATATACAGGCGCTGTAGGGTTATATACAGGCTCTGTAGGGTTATATACAGGCTCTGTAGGGTTATATACAGGTGCTGTAGGGTTATATACAGGCTCTGTAGGGTTATATACAGGTGCTGTAGGGTTATATACAGGTGCTGTAGGGTTATATACAGGTGCTGTAGGGTTATATACAGGCGCTGTAGGGTTATATACAGGCGCTGGAGGGTTATATACAGGCGCTGTAGGGTTATATACAGGCGCTGTAGGGTTATATACAGGCTCTGTAGGGTTATATACAGGCTCTGTAGGGTTATATACAGACGCTGTAGGGTTATATACAGGCGCTGTAGGGTTATATAGAGACGCTGTAGGGTTATATACAGGCGCTGTAGGGTTATATATAGGCTCTGTAGGGTTATATACAGGCTCTGTAGGGTTATATACAGATGCTGTAGGGTTATATACAGGTGCTGTAGGGTTATATACAGGCTCTGTAGGGTTATATACAGGCTCTGTAGGGTTATATACAGGCGCTGTAGGGTTATCTAGAGACGCTGTAGGGTTATATACAGGCTCTGTAGGGTTATATACAGATGCTGTAGGGTTATATACAGGCGCTGTAGGGTTATATACAGACACTGTAGGGTTATATACAGGCGCTGTAGGGTTATATACAGATGCTGTAGGGTTATATACAGGCTCTGTAGGGTTATATACAGACACTGTAGGGTTATATACAGGCGCTGTAGGGTTATATACAGGTGCTGTAGGGTTATATAGAGACGCTGTAGGGTTATATACAGATGCTGTAGGGTTATATACATTCTCTGTAGGGTTATATACAGGCGCTGTAGGGTTATATACAGGTGCTGTAGGGTTATATACAGATAGGATGCTGTTATGGACTGTTTGATGCCTTATTAACAGACAGACCAGCGATCCTGCGAGCAGGTTCTGGTCAGTGTTGTGTGAAACTTTCCTTGGTAGATTACCCTCAGTATTTTAATCTGTCGAAGTGACGGACGGCCTTCAGAATTTTCCGTCATCTTTTAAAAAAAATCTGTCAATGACAGAATATTTTCTGTTAACGTGACCTCTGGTTGTTATGTAGTGACCTGTTATGTGGGGTATTTTTATTTTTGTTGTGGGTATCTAAGTCTAAAATTTGAATAGGAAATAGATGTGGATCTGTTTCCTTTCTTTCTTCTCACCAGAACAGATGTTTCTACCAGAATGATTTCCTTTTTTTATATATATATAATTTTTTTCTTTTGCATATACAATATAAGTCCAATTAATTCACATTTGTTTGTATGCTGCACTCTGTTCAACTGTGTTTTTGTTTCAGGCAGGGTCAGTTTTATTGTGAGCCTGCAGCTGGCTCATGTTTTTTGGCTACATAAGAGTATTCTGATCAGGACAAAAGTGAATATGAGGGCTCCAGCTGGAACCATGTTAAAAGCAGCGGTACTGAGAACAGAAGACCTTGATAACCAATCCAAATCTGGTTACAGCAGCCTGCAGGGTTGGAGCAAGGGAGCGTAGATGTGCAACTACACTGATTTCAGCCGGTGTTGAGGCTTTCATGCCCGTACACTCTCATGGGTCTGATTCTTTCATCAACACAGCTGTTCTGAGAGGATGACCAGCGCATATACTTAAGCATAAAGCACTGTCTATTTTTAAGATAAAGGACAGTGGGGAGGTTTTTCTACGATGTTCTAATAGGTACAATTTAAGGTAATTATAGTCCTCCTCCAAATTATGTCCATAATTACTTCACCTCATTCACCTTAAATGTCAAATCTAAATTACATGTAATTTCTCTAATGAGTAGATATACTGAATGATAAAATGACACAGAGCTGTTTTAAATATTGAGTTATTTGTTTCATGATTGAAGACTAGATGAAAATTGAATATCTAACAGGCTATGCAACTATAATTTCAGGTGGTCATGGTGTTAATATCATTTATCATCAGCATATTATTTGTGGATTTAACTTGCACAAAGAAAATGTTTGTTTTTTTTGGTTTGTATTTTTCTGAGTGAAGTTTGAGCATATATGTTTGAGAGTCAGACCATGAGGATAGTTTGATCTGTATTGATAGTGTTTAAAAATGAAGTCATTGCCAGAGATAAAGTATCTGTGAGATCTCAGCTGTGTGTGTAGCTGCTGATCTACAGTTTTTGTGGTCTTCTCTTCACACGTTTAAGGCATGGTATTACAACCCAATGTTTAGATGAAATCTACAAAAATGAGTCAAAACTGTCAATGTGTGATTAGAACTTTATCCCTATTTACAAGGGTGGAATTAAAAGTATGCTAGCATTTCAGTGATGTGGCATTTACTCTGCATTATCCTATCTAAACCTATCTACCTCATTCTTATTTTGTTGAACTCTTCTGAAAGAGTGCTTTTATTGCTTGTTTTCTTCAGTAAACATCCATCCATCCATCCATCATCTGAACCTGCTTTATCCTCACTGGGGTCACGGGGGTCGCTGGAGCCTATCCCAGCCACTCATGGGCGAAGGCGGGGTACACCCTGGACATGTCGCCAGTTTATCGCAGGGCTGACATAGAGACAAACAACCAATCACTCTCACATTCACACCTATGGGCAATTTAGATTATCCAGTGAACCTATTAGTGCATGTGTTTGGATGGTGGGAGGAACCTGGAGAGAACCTACGCAGACACGGGGAGAACAAGCAAACTCCACACAGAAAGGTCCCTTCAATAAACATATAACATGTTATTTGTTCACTTCTTCTCCTCTTGTTATATCTCACCCGGTCTTGTCCTCTCCATCCTCTGGCCTGTCTTGTCAGAGTCACTAGTCACTTTTGCGTTGGACATATGCGCAAAACTTGATTGATATTTACTAAATGTCGAAAGAACAGAAGTGCGTAATGTCGGTTTTTCCATTAAATCATGAACGCAATGATTTGTTTATTTATTGTGGCGAGATGACATGAGAAGTCATTCCATAAACATAGCGACAAGCTTAAATATCAGGTTGATTTACAGATATATTCATTGTTATTATATATTACCCTTCTATCTCGTACTAGATTTAAAAATTATTCAGTTTCCTGGTGTGTCCACACGTACCGCACCGTGTTTCTTTTAAAACTCCTCTTCGCTTGTTGTAGCATCTGTCAACATCTGTTTTTTTAATTCACGTGACTCTAGTTGCAGAAAAAGGTCTTTCCATTGCAGATTTGCCTGATATACTAATTGTGCTACATCCAAAAAACTACCTCTTGCCAGCACAAAAACTTTTAGTCGAAAAATGAGAGTTTTGGTGAAATTGTCGTTTTTCCATTAGGTGCATTTTTATGCACAAGTTATATTAGCGCAATTTGAGGGTTAATGGAAAAGTGACTACTGTCTGTAAATGATGATAGAGGAGCTGCCATTGCTCACAAGCAAACCCACTTTTATTCTCAAAAGGAGCAAACCATGTTTTCACTCTTCTAAGCCTATTGTTTGTTTCTGCTAAAAGATACTTTTCTTATCCCCGTCCTTCTTCCCCTCCCTTTGTTTCTTACTGATATCCTGTCGTCCTCAACTGCTATTGCTAGCATTTCAGTGAAATTTCTGAGGGACAATAGTTGTGTGTGCACACATTTCTCATAAAAGCAGTGTGGAGGCTTGGTGTTTCCAGCTGTCTACTCACCTGGTGGTAATTTTGAAGACTGTGGGAAGTTACAAATCTTGTATGTGGTAGTGTGGTTGAATTGTGCTATTGTGCAGCCTGTCTCTGCTCAGTCTCATAGTGAGAATTAAGTGTTGTCATCTTTTATCAGCAGTGCTCTGTTTTCCAAGACGACAGTCTCTGCGGGGCTGCCAGTCACAGACCCCCGCTGTCTCTCCTTATCAAAACAGGAGGAAAGTGTGTGTGTGTGTGTATGTGTGCGCGCAAGTGTGTGTGTAACAATTTCTGAATTATGTGTTTTTAAGGCATGGAAGCATCTGCACTGACACTATTATTTCTGGTCCAAAGCTGGTGGGTCTGCTGCTTATGTCTTATTGCCCTGCCCCCCCATTGCATTTATGGAGGAGAGGATTGTGCTGACCATGCAATAGTCTTTCAGCCTGCCTCACCGTGAACACATTCACACCTGGGAGATTCCCCCACATCCAAATTAAAGGTTCGTCCTGTGCTACATCTCCTTCGATGGTGTGTGTATGTATGTATGTATGTATGGATTCTGAAGGAAGGGGGGAAGGGCTGGGTGTAGTTAACAGGAGCAGTTCGGCAAGACAGACCCCGGAGTCACCTTCATCTCCCTCACAAACACATGCATAAACCTTGAGAGTGAACGTCTCCCAGCATACATACAGTATTCCAGTCAGTTAAACCAAGACTTGGCTGAACCTGTCATTCTGTCTTATCTATCCTCTGCTCCGTTCTCCGTTTCTCTTTCTCCTCTTAAGCTGCGTTATACGTTCCCTTTATACCATTTATCATTTCTTCTCTCCGGGCTCTTCACTCTCTTCTTTTATATTCAACTAATTCCTGATGAAACAGTGCCCTTCAAAATAAACCTTTCCAGCATGCGTTTGCTCTTTCTGCTCTTTTTGCCCTTTTTATCCTTTTCTTTTTCCATGCTCACTCTCTGCATGTGTGTTTCACTTTGAGCTATTGATTTCAAATGAGAAAATGCTGATTCTAATCTCTCCACTGGAGAACTGCTGTTGTGTGCGTAGTGAGGGATAAGTATAGCGCATCCTTAGCTGCCAGTGCATGTGTCTGTGTCATGATGGAAAAATTTCATGTCTCCCAGTAGCTGCTGTTTGCGTGTAAATGCACAAACATGTACACACACGCATCCTCCCATACACCCCGAGGCCTTCGCACAGATCGATTGGTAAATTTACAGGGCCTGGTAACCCTGATTGGAGCCTTGATATAATCAATAAGTGTGTTAAAAGACAGGAAGACATATACACGCATGCACACAAGGGAGGAGGACAGTTCGGTCACAGGCGACACAAAGGTCACTGTCCCTTAAGACCAGTATGAAAAAAATGCAAGAGGGGTGTGTGCTGGTGAATAAAACAGTGAGATAGACAAAATGATGGAGCTGAAGGATTGCCAGTTTAATTTTAGGCTGGCAATAAGACAGAGGAAATGGAAAAAAAAGAGAGATGGTGAGAAAAGAGAGGAAGAGGAGGAGCTTTAATGTGAAGCCATCAAACTGTGAGCAGAACAGATGGACAGAGGATGGAGGAATGGGAAAAATGTGGAATCCATCATCAGCACAACGTGTGTGTGTTTGTGTGTTTCAGTCAGCTTTGTCATGGCAGCCTCTCCAAACGCCCCTCTCTCTGTCTGTCTCTTTCGCTCTCTCTGTCTGTCTGTCTCTGAGGGGATTGTCTCTCTGTTGGTCGTTTTGGCGCTGATATGAAGCTCTCCCTCTAAGCTGTTGATTCTTTTGAAGACATGCTGTCTGATATGCTGTTTTTGTCTAAAGATTTACCAAGACCAAGAACCAACCATTGGACCGCTGGAAAATACCTGCTGTACTTCACTACTCTTTTCAGTTTGAGTAATTTTCAGTATGTAATGTAATTCACACATATACCACTATTATAACAGAGTAACAAACCTCTTAAATAATCTTTGTTTGTACATTCCCTTCAGAGAGATTACACTGAACCATCTACACTAACAGTATTCACTGTCACTATCATGTTAACTAGCTTAACTGTCCTACTGTATTATTTAAAATACAGTACATTCATAACATAGAAAGACAATAGGGCTACAGAGTAAATGTATTCATGTTTAATTTACTTGCTATTTAAGTTTTAATACCCTTGTGTGTATTAGATACAGCAGGAAATGGTCTCGCTCATGAAAATGTCCAAACTAATTATTGCTCAACCATATTTATTATTGGCAACCATTTTCAATGATTTAAAAAAAAAAAATCAAATAGCCTAAAAATGTTTTAAATCTGTTGAAAGGTGACATCTTTGATTTATTTAATCTGATTAATTTTTTCAGTTAAATAACTGATTTAATGTCTTAGCGCTTGAGAATGCTCATTATAAATGGAAACCTCAGTCTTAATGTGATCTATTTGGCTTCACATTCTCTTTCCTTTTACAGAGAGAGCAATTAATTGATTTGATTAATATCAGGCTTCCCCACTGGAACTATTGACTTGGAAGGAAAATAATAGCTCAAATAAAAATTTGCCCCACCTAGATTTTTTAATGGTTAGTTTGATGTGAAGTTCAACAATTAGAGTTTCTCATAAAATCAAAGGCTATTAATTTCTGACAGTTTTGATTCTTTTTTTGAGGGTGGGGGTAGGATGAGGTGAATCCAGCTAATTTATCATTTCCTGCTCTAAAATGGAATTATATCAGCCTTTAAAAGTTAAGTCATTTTACCTCTATTTTCTTTATTTCAGCAATTTAGATTTTTGTAGGTATTTGCTGT
>JAPQRP010000002.1:24659652-24694132 GCA_037367295.1 Apogon hyalosoma
CATTAATACAACCAACAACTGAACATTTTAGGTAATTGGCTCAAAGTTTGGACATATTTTCAGTATGGACTACAACCACTGCTGCTGACAAACAATTACTCGAAGTTGTACTTAGAGAAATGTTCATCGGAAGTCTTGACCTTATATGTGCAAATGTCATGATGTAACTAGTTATAGACGTAACAAATTAAGAAGGAATGAAAACATGTTGTAGAAATCCACTCGATTTTTGCCACAATTAATATAAAGATAGCTTTACAGCCCCTGGAGGGTTCAAATTCAAACTTTATGAACTATTAGGGTCCAAAAATACAAATAAATGTATCAAAGACTACTAAAAGTGGGTTTAGCAAAATATGACCCCTTTAAATCTTCGTATCACTTGGTGTTTTTAGTGGGTACACACATTTTCGTTATTTCTTTGTTTGTCTGTCCACAACTCAACAGTAGGATGCCACTTTTAACGTAATTTCTTTTGTTCCTTTCATGTTTTCCCTGATACTTTTCCTGGGATGACGGTGCAACAGGTAAGTCTGTCTTTTCTGTTTGTTGTTTTGTTGACATCAGTGTGTTTGGGGGAATAATAGACACATGTTTGTCTCACTATAATCATAGATATCACCAAAAAAACGTTTTGGATTGCTATCAAACAGTAAATTGCTCAGCTGCAGATTCACAGTCATAGTGCCTGCATTCAAATAGATGTGTGTAATTTTATGCATGTTTTTTGGTTTGTATGTAATTGTGACTGCAGGGAACTGCGCCTTTGGGTTACACACATATACACACAAACACACAAAGCTCTGTGCCTCTGGCGAGATGGTTCATCGATGTCGTGTGTGTAAGTTGTTTGTGTGTGTTTTAGCAGGTACTGCCTTTGTTACTGTTGGCCTCGAGGCTTAAGTGTGGCAGCTGTGATGTGTAGCTTTGCTTCTCGGCCTGAGTGTCCACACAATAGTACAATTTGACTTCAACACAGAAAGTAAATACTGCATGGCCTCGAGCTTGTCAGATGTTAACAAGTGGAGCTGGCCAAAAACACAGATGATCTTAAAACTGCCTATTAAAACATTAAATGAATTGGATGTGCTGAGCTTCATCTGGGTGCACTGAGGAGCAGCTTTAGTGGATAGCTGACAAATGATTGGAATCAGGCACACAGGGGCAGGATATGGGAAATTATGGATTACAAATATCCCCAAGCGAGGATATAAACAAGGGATTGCGCAGTTAATTAACATCTCCTCTATCAGGCGGGCCCACAGTGTTATTTGATAAACAATAATACCATGGCTACATTTTTACTCCATTAATGTTCTAGCACTTATTAAAATACTCACCATCAGCACAAGGTTTACCTTTAAAACACAATCTAAACCAGCAGGTTGTAAAGTTGATTTATCAACTTTTCATGCAGTCTTGTTATATATCAGGACTCCTCTGCTGCTGCCTCCTGTAGAGAGTTAAATGATTACATTACAAATCTTTTTCATACTAAATGAAATCAGTAAAACAAATCTCTTTGGACACAATGTATTGTAAATCTGCCAGTATAAGCTGCTGAAGGAAAATGTGCCTGTTTATAGCTTTAAAACAACATAATGTGCAGGTCTGAGAATAGATAGAACATGAGTAGCTTTGGGCTGGTGTAGAGACAAATCTATGCAGCTTATTATTTCTCACCAGCACCACCTCTGCATTAACTTAACATACTAGTACACTCAGTGAACGCCTGTGCCAGGTATCATTTATTGCTATCATTACAGTTTTGTTTCATCTATTAATAAGGGCATGCACATTTACTAATGGCTGATGATGTATGAAATAAATGTACATTTGGGTGGTTGCTACAGATGTCAAACCACCTTGTTCCGGTCTTCTGCAAATTGAAATAATTTGTTAATATAAATATATGATGTATGACAAATACTGCATACAATATAGTGTATATGTACAATATATATCCTCAAGTGACTGAATAGAGGAGGCAAGGCACAAAGGAATCAAGCAGAAGAGTATAAGTTTTGAAAGTGACATCTCTATTACTCCTATCATCCATTAATAACCAGCCGGGTCATTAGTGTGAGAAATGAATCCAGACATTCACAGAGACAAACAAACACAATGCTAATCTCTGTTCTCAAACAGAGTGTCAACACCCAGACATAAATGAGGGGAATGGAAAGTGAGTAGAGAGGTCAGGGTGGATGAAAAAGAGGGAAAGAGAAAACAGAAATGACAGTGGAAGAAAGATTGCAACAGACAAATGAAAAGCAGACGGCGATGACAGTATTTGGTGGGCTTGATGAATAGAAGTCAATCTAGAGGATATCACCAGGGGGTAATGAATGTGCAAGGAGAGGCAGAGAAAGGAGCAAGAAAGAAGTCGAAGGAGTCATCAAGCGGCTGCGTTTGCCGTTAGAGGACTTTTCTTTGCTTTTGGACAGTGACGGCTCCTATATTTCTGTCATCTGTGAAGTCATTAGTGCTAGAAATGAGTCCTGCCTCAACTGACAAACAAACACGGAGCTGATCTTCAGGCTCAAACAGAGTGTCAATCAGCAGCTGCGGTAATTAAACTATGAAAGGGACGGAAAGAGAAAGTCTGTCCTACGTGTTTTCTACTGCATCAGAACCACAGTGGAGTCAGCAAATAACATTTTAAGAGCAAAAAGCCTCTATTCTCTTTTATCGTCATCTATCTTTTTCTGCTTCTAAGCCTTTCTGTCACTTCTTTACCTGGTGACCAAGTGAGATACATTTAATATATATGTAAATATTAGCTATACTTAAAACTATATAAAAGGCTGTTTTAATTTGGCCCATTTTAAGAAATGGACTCTTTCTGCATGCTGTGTTTGCATCCTGTCTCATGCTATCCTGTTCTTTTATCTACCTGTCACTATGTTTCCTATCATATAAGTCATTATTTATATAATTCCGCTATTATTGGCTCACCCATGCCTTTCCCATTACCCACAGGTCCTTTTATTTTTTCTTTCTGAGCACGAGAATCATAGAATGGTACTTGATGTTTTTGAAGCAAAAACAGATTTCCTGCTGATGGGCAAAGAAAAAAAAATACTAAAAAAAATCTTTGCCTGCAGGTGATTTATTTGAGTGTGTGCATTAGAGAAACGTACAAGGAGATAAAAAACTGACTAAAGCTCCAGACTGTCTGCAGATGTTTCTGACTATCAAACAAGAATGGACAAAAAGAAAGTTTATTGATCATCCGGAGAAAATTAGATCTTTGCAGCATCTAAAGTAATATACTGAAAGAATAGGATTGAACTACAGAAATAAAGTATAAGGCACTTAATTCAGAACATATCAACACAGTATGGAGTATTAAAATTCATTGACTATGGAACCATAAACTCAAAAGCAGTCCCAACAAGTCAACTGTACCTTTGGGAAGGGAACAATAAATTTTACATTTTGTTTTCAGCTTACTTCTTGTTCAGTTCCCTTTCAGAATCTCACATAAGCCTGTAGTTCATCTGTACGAAAATATATATATTAAAAAAAGGAAAAAATAAATGCAAATACTACAGCACAATAACATTGACTTGATGTTTTGACAGGACTTGTATTCAAGTGAACAGTTTGTGACTGAACATTTTCCTAATTACATTTCTCACCATGATAAAACAATATGTTTTGCATCATATCTCCTGAACCACGATAATAAGATGATGCATAATTTTATTTTATTAGTCAAGGATTATAGTGATAACCTCGTACACCATCATTAGGCGTTCAGGTGAATATTTACATTTCATTCAGTGACGTGAGAGGGAAATCAGCATCTCAGGCAATATTTGCATGCACGTTGTGAAAAGTTGCAAATATTAACATTTTCAGCCCCTAACAATGCATGAACTATAAAACGTATCATGTTTTCATCTCAAATCTTCCCCGTATCACCTACTTTTGCGATGTTCTATTGCTTTAAATCTTAATTTATGTGTGTGATAGAAATCAAAGTTGAAAAGCCTGGAATTAGGATTTTGTATATTTAATAAAGGTTTCTACAGAAAGGAGAAAAAAGAAAAAAGAAGAGGCAGGAGCAGTTGAATATATTATATTGTTTCAGAAAGGGAGGGGGGAGGGTCTGCTTATGTTCAACATTGCCTGCTCACAGAGCTTTCACAGAGTGATAAGACTAAAAAGGAGGCAACACATTCTCATTTTTCCAAGGACAGAGCTGTGAAGCATGTATTACAGGACACATATCACTTAGGTAAGATATTAACATCACAATGTGTATTTGATAACATTACCATATAATGGCTTCTATATTTTCCCTATCTCTCTTTCCCTTTGTGAGGACTCCCAGTGATATAATGCATTCCAAGCCCCTTATTCTCTAACCCTAACCCCCAACCTAAACCTTATTCTAAACATAACCATAAAGCTGAACCAACAGACAGTGCTTTAAAGCAGTGAGGAGGATTCGCAATGTCCCCACATGATGGGCTAGTGTTAAAATGTGTTCTCACAGCCAGACAAAGATGGGCATACACATTTTCTTCAATCTCCTTGATCATGTTTGTGAGGTATCAAATAGGTACCAAAATTGCAGCAGCAATGAAACATCTTTCTGAGCATGAAGTCACAACAACACATACTGACTCGCATCCACGGAGCAGCTGTTTTGATCTGTTCGATTCTTCTTTGTGGTGCAGAGCCTGTATTGGATTGTATTTGGAGTCAGGCTAGTGCCGTGCCTCATTACTGCGTTGTCATCACGAACACACATGCACACACACACACACACACACATACTGGAAGGTGTAACCAATTAATTTTCTCAATTTTTGTGACTAGGGGCAGAAGGGCAGTCCTGGCGCAGAGCAGAATGGATATGTTATTAGTAGGAGGAATACAGTATTAGAAGGTGGAGCTGGAGTGGGCTTCAGTAATAGACAATCATATCAGCTCCTCTCAGCTCCTTTAATTGCAGCAGGCACTTCTCTAATGAGCCAGAAGGAGAACCCAGGTCTGGATTCCATCAAAAATGTTTTGGGGAAGCAATGACTACAATTACAGTAACTTGTGTTTCATCATTAGTGTCTGTTTACTTTGATGGAATAAGTGATTACGTCAAGGTTTTTTTTTTTTACTTTCAGTATGTATGGGCAAATTTCACATAAAAGAACTAAGAAGGCTTTTGCACAGTTAAAATATTTTGACATCTTCAAACAGGTCAAATTCAGAGGATGTGTTTTATTAAGGATGTCAGCTTTTAATGATGGAGATTTTGTGAAACAGACATACCAGTCAATCTGTCATATCAAAAGGCACATATGATCTTTCCCTGTTAGATTAAATCTTGGTAAGTATTACCCACCCCCCGAAGGGGAGGCAAGGGGTATTGTTTTTGGTTCGGTTTGTTTGTTTGTTTACACTCTAGCAGCAAAACCATTGGTTGAATTCGTACCAAATTGGGTTTATAGAATGCCAGTGACCCAGAATAGAACTGTTGACATTTTGGGAAAAGTAGGTTAAAGTTCCAATTTTTAATGAATTTTTAAAATCTTTTTTTTTCCCATTATAATGGGTGAAATTCAATTTGTTTCAATTTACTTAATACTTGGCATGTATATAGAGGCAATTGATATGCTGACATCAGCACATGCATAGACGTGGTAACATCAGCTGGATCAGTGCTAAAATAAGATACAGTACGTGCAAGGGGCGGGGTTTGTTGTGCCTGGCACCACTTGTTTGATAAGGGTGTTGTTTTACATAATTACTCTCTTTTATTGTGAAAGTCATAAGGCTCAGATGGAAACTGGCCAAATGTATGTACTATTCAAATCTTGTATGACTGTGAGTCAAAAAATTATTTATTCAAAAGAGAAGGTATAAATTGCTATTAAAAATTGGATTCAATTTCCATTTCTTTGACCTGTACATTTTCATGCACTGAACTGAATGAATAATTTAAATCAAACTGAGAACGACAAAGTTCACATCACATACATTTAAGAAATTCATCTTGTTAAGAGGCCTCTGTGTGCACCCACGCCAACTCAAGCTACAGAAATTGTTCTTTGTACTTGCATTTTGTGATAAGAGGTCATCCAAGTGGGCTGAAACACAACTGCAATTTCATGCCTATAGGAGTGCTGAAATTGCGTTGGGCCACCTGATCTGCATAAACACAAGGAATCCAGAATCTACCAGTTAAATTCGAGCCACACACAAGCCCTAAAAAATTGATTTCCTGCATTTCAGCCAAGTTTGAGGCACTGCTGTTGAACGAAAAGAGAAGTTTATATATATTATTCTCCACCTCAGTCTTTCTTTTTTCCTGAGCCATTTCTCCTGCTGTTTTTCTAATAGAGCTGCACATTTAATTAAATTACCCAACCCAAAATGTCACCTACCCGTGTACAAATTCCCCATCATATGCCAATATTTACCGTGTTAGGTGTGCAGTTATACATTTGGAAAAAGCTGCAACTTAATTAAGTTAAAAAATGTCCATTTATGAACATGACAAATATTAGAATATCATATCTACACCTATAATAGTTGAATAACTCATCAGTATGTGTTCAGGCAGTGAAGACTATGCAGTGTGTGATTACATTACTGTGTAGATCAGCTGACACCCTGAGGGTCCATACCCTGCCTTCACCCACTGGCAGATGGGATAGGCTCCGGCATCTCTGCGACCCACTCCAGGATTAAGCTGTGGAGAAAATGAATGACTGAATGAACCATACAAGTATATGAAATGTTCATAAATCATAATAATGTTATCAAAAATCACTCTATAACAAATCATGCAGCTCTAGTCTGTAACAGGGTTTGACCCTGCTGAATTCTTATACAGCACTATATTAATTAGGCAGGTGTTGTGATCTTTTTCCTGAGGGGATCTCTTTATCATTCGTGTGTTCACCTTTAAGGCTGTGTGTCATTGAAAAGCCTGAGGCCCTGATCAAAAAATGATTTAATCATGCGTTTTGGAATGTACGTGTCCTTTGGCGTTCTTTAATCTTTATAAATAAAACGGTAGTTGCTACATGAATTGGAAAAATGTAAATAATGGATGAAAATGGATAAAAATCACTGTAAATAGGGAACCTTGAAGGCACCATTTTACGTACCCCCTTTTTTCAGCCCCTTCGAGTGCTGATACTGAGCTGTGTCATTGATGGTGATGGTTTTTTTAACTTTGCCTTCATCTCTGACCCCATGCCACTTGCCGTGAGCATGAATTTGATTTGTTTACTATTCATGCCTTACTCTGCTCTTTGACATGGAAAACTATAACAGTGAATCACATCAGACTTTGTGAATCTAAGAGCGAGAAAGTAGTGTTCATTCAGTTGAACTCAGCAGCTGTTTTTTACATGCAGAAAATGAATCCTACTGGATCTTTATTTTCATAAACTGCCGATAAAAGAGTGAAACAGGTCCACACAACCTGTGAGCCCCTCAAAAAATGTTTTTTTCACCACAAATAGTGACGTTTCGGGCTTCCGCCCTTCATTAGACAAGGTACAGATCATGACACACAGCTGTTTGTATAGGGCACTAATTACAGTGGTACGTTACAAGCGATGCAAATCATTTTGTGTTACCAGCAACTGTAACACATATGAGTGTCTTTAAATATATAATAATTTTTAAAACAGGTATGATACTAAAAACTCTTTGGATTAAATTGAAAACAGTGAGTACATATAATTACACACAAACATAATAATCAGACCCCAGGTGCATGAGGCTCATAAAGACATAGATCAAGCCATTCTAAAGAAAGAGGTTCATAATGTAATAGTGAAGTATCTTTAAATTTACACCGGTGTCCGTAGCCCCAACGGACCAATCTCTACAAGTGCATGTTGCCACAGTGGCCAAAACTCTTTAAATACTAAATAATCAGGTTTCAGTAGATTAATACAGATCCATATCTTCGCAGTGGTTAGGCCACTTAGACGTCATAGAAGTACATGTGATAACAACGATCCTAGTTGCTCTAAAGTCATACAAGTCCATGCAACAGCAATGACAAATATATCATTATGTGTGTCTAAGTTAAACTGGTTCCTATAAATTCCCACATGAACAGAACTGTCATGTGGCCAAAAAAAAGTGTTTTTTAGTGCCCTCAGTGTGTGTTTACTGCCCATCTGAATGTGGTGACAGAACCACAGCATGAGTGCAGTACTTACATATTTTTCTATTTACTATATATACAGTATGTTTGAAGCAGCGTTGAAGCGTATCCAAATAGACCCCTACATTACAGTGTCAGAGCAAAATGATGTACACTACATACACTGGAATGAACTGGTCTGTATATACGAGAGGCATTTTGGATTTACACATTGGATACACTTAACCCTAAAGGCCTCAACGGGGATTTTGATCTGAGACCATTCCTATACACTCTTAATATAGACCATCCATTAACGGATGATCCATTAGATCTAATGGAGTGTCATAAAAATAAATCAGAATCATACAGTAACTCAGTAAATTACACTTTTGGACACAAATACTGTGTAAATGACAGACATATATTGTTCATATATCACATACAGCATGATGAAATGGTAACATGAGAGTCATTATTGCTCAGATTGGTAGGAGACAATAAAAAGTCAGACATAAGTGACATTGCAAAGGAAATTGTATGAAAGGTTGCTATCCTCAGTTGAGATATATAATACCGCTTGTCTAATTTCACATGACCTTACTAGCTGAATTGATGTAATAACAGGGCTATACTCTATGCGGAGCTTTGTTTGCTTGTTACTTGTTGTCATGGTGACCACTTTTTGGCCATAATTACTCAATATGTTATTTTAGTTATAAATGTAGTCTGATGTCTGCAATACTTTCATGCTTGTAATTATAAATACCAAGAACAGTTGAGTGAAATGTATTATAAATGAATTAAGCATGTTTTTTTTTTTAACTATACTGTACATCTTTGCTCTTCCTTATTGTTTTTATGGCCTCAACTTAGTAGGGAACTTGTTCAACAAGCTAGTGCTCATGACCTTCCAGATGATCAAACACATACAAAAAATTAACACACTATTGATTGATTTGATTTGATTTGATTTGATTTGATTAAGCATCATCAGACAAAACCAAACCTAAATGATAATATGTTAAGTCCTGCCATGATTATTGTATGGAGGCTGTAACTGTGAATTTAATAAGTGGTTTATTTCCAAATAATAATCAGTTTAGCTAGAAACACTTTGCTAGTTTAAAAATATTCTTTGATGGCTATATGTTGGTGATTTTGATTGGATCGGACCATTTTAAACAAAAAGTAAAATACCACTCATGAGTTGCAGGTCGCAGCCATGTGGAGCGTAATATGTTGTGATTCAGAAAATAAAACAGAGTTCACTGACTTATGCAATCCACACTTCTAACAAGTACACTCTAGAGATGTTGTGAACTCTTTCATCCATGTATAAAGAGTACATATTTGGATTTCCATCATTTTTGGATGGTTTTGGTGGGCTTTGCACAGTGGGAAAAATAATGTTAAACTAAATGTTTACTTCAAATGTTTACTACTTCACAGATTTTTGGTCCCTAGTGTGACTATGGTTGCATTTGGTTTGACATCTGTTGTCAAGTCTTGTTATATACTTAGATTTTTTTTCTTATCTGCTCTTGAATTTGTTGTATTTCACTTCAAACTAAGGCTGGATGTTCTTAAGCTGCGTTTTCACTACGTGGTACTGACTCGACTCAACTTGGCCTTTTTGCATTTCCATTACGGTACATAAAAGTACCTGGAATCTGGTACCCGGTACTATGTTTTTAGTATCTGCTTGGCCAAGGTTCCAAAACGGGTGAAGTGATACTAAAATGTCACTTATAAACACTGCAGACCACTGATTGGTCAGAATTTGCACTGCATCATTGCATCATCAATTCGCGGTTCACCATTTTTAACAAAATTCTGAAGATTCGGAAATTGACAGTTGATATACCGGTAGGCTAAGTACATCCATGATGACAGCCCGCACAACAACACTGTGGTCGGTCGAGGAGGTTCAGACATGTCTGTCCTTGGTGGCCGATGAAAAGATTCAGCGTGAGCTTGATGGGGCAACACACAACGAACGAGTTTATCAGCAACTCTCAGAGCAACTTTTCTACCCACCTGTTGTTTGATGTAAATGGCCCATTTACTGGTGAAATGATGGTACTGGAGAGCGTTTCAAGTAGATGGTGCATTAGCCCATGGGTTTTGTGCATTAACAGTTTATTTCTGTGTGTAATATTTTAATGTTCACCTGCACTAAAATGTTCATTTTTTTGTCCACTTATAGAGTTTTTGTAACATGTTTTGTCTTTAGTAAAGATAAAGAATTACTATTAATCCGTCAACTGCACTCTAATGCACAATGATTCCAACATTTAAGACTTAAAAAAAAACAAGTGAAACCATTTCTGAGTCATTATGAAACTCCTGCAGGACAAACTATTTACTGTCTCTGCAATTAACAGAAACATTGCAGTTGTATGTGCAGGAATAAGTGGATTCATGTTTACTTTATCTTGATATTGTCAAAATATTGTAATCCTTTCAGTCCAAAGTGATACAAACATACAGTGTTTCTATTCAAATAACAACCACAGAAGCCATCATACACAGCTTAAACTTCCTTAAACTAAAGAGAACTGAGGGAGACTATTCAGAAAATTGCTATTCAGATCATGGATTGTGATTCCACTTTGTAAGACATTTTGTTGTATGATGTTCTGGCCAGATTACCCAGCCCCACATCAGACAGACTTAAACATTTACTTAAAAGAAACAGCGGACTGTTACTTACACCCATGACGGTAGCTGAAGTGAAAGGTTTAACGGCCCATCAACAGGGGAGATACTCAACTCATGATGGAATAAGATATCATTTTGGATCATGCTGTTGATTGTGTAGCATCACACCAGAGCTCTTGGCAGTCCTGTCAGGACTCACTTTCATGTTTTTAGCAGTTGTTGAAAGGTTTTGAGGAAGATAGGATTGAGCCGAGGGAAAAGAGCAGCTCTGTTTTGGCAATCAACTCCTAGACTCAGGTAGTAGGAATCCTTCCAGCTCAACTTGAAATGTCATCAAATGTTAGTCGAAATTCCCTTTCATATGCTAATGTCATCTGCATGAACTCAGACAAGACAAATATTTCACTCACACATCTTCATATGTCTTGATATAATATAAAGATTTTGCAATATGGTAAAGACACAAACAAATCCTTGGAGAATATCCTCCCCTTTACAGAAAACCTGAATGGTGACACCTTGAACCCTCACAAACCATATCGACATAGCAACAGTTTCCCCATATTTCCGATCTTCCTATAAAATATGTATGAAAATAGACCTCATACCTCTGTCCTTTCCCCTGTCCTCTGGAAGCTTTCAGTCATGACAATTTCTGACTTCCTCTCTGAATATTGACTGTACCTCTCTTCCTGCAGCTCTGACACACATATCTTCTGTCCCACACATACACACACTCCTTTTCAGATGTGTAGTTACAAACACAACTGCTTAAAGTCTCTCAGGCACACAAAATGTAGAGCAGACTTGTTTTGCTTCACTCCCATTTGTTAAAAAAAAAAAAAAAAAACGCCACATCCATATCAATTACTTTTCCACTCTATCAGCATTTTGATTAGTGTAGCTGTCGGCTTTATGATTATAATGCCGATTATGGTGATCATAGCTGTTGTGATGATGGTGATGATGATTGTGTTCGTGATTACTTTGCTTATTGGCTGTGGCCATGTCACCAATGCAATTTTTTTAATACACTCAACTCATTCTCTGTGAAACAAGCTTCAACTAGTGTAGACTTGTTGTAGAGAGGGGGAACAAAGTGAAGGGCAAGACAGCTTTCAGTATGGTTATAGATATGGATTTATGCTGTGTGTGTATGTGTTTTTGGAGGACAACTGAGATGATCAAAAACAGTGAGTTATTATTTATTTGTACTGAAATACACACAAATGTGACTTTTTCAGTGAAATATATCATTAACTGAACATAAAACCAAGTGTGTCCATCCACTGTCGTTGATCCAACTCTGTGGGTTTTGCTGGTGAATCAGTGTAGACGAATCAATGTAGAAGATGACGGTGTTTCCACTAGGGATGTAAACAATTAATCAATTAACTGTCGATAAGAATTTGCTTGATTAAATGACATTAATTGTTGGTTAACTGCCCTTTTCCACGGCGGCGTTTGTGGTGTTGACAGTAGGGGGTGCTACTGCCTAAACTAGGCTTCATCACTGTGGTTGAATATTGGGGGGAGTTGTCCACCTGTCCACACCTGTCTGAAGGCTGCTGGCTTGTCCGTGCTGTGATGCCGCAGCTGGGATAGTCATCGAACCGGATCGTGGTGTTGATGAGTTAGAGTCGCTTTAGGGACATGGTGGAGCGAAACTGCACCCCCGCCCAAATACGGACACATATGCAGGGTTAGAGCGTTTTCCCTGGAGGTTGGTCTAGTCTACGGTCACCTGGTCAGTGAGGCAGGAGTTAAAGGATCCTCCAGGCTCCTGATCCAGGCCCCAGTATATAAGGTGTGTCGGTCACCCCGGTGGCCACGGTAAAATAACGGGGGGGCGGGGGGCTGATGTCTCGCTCCATTGTGTCAGAAAAAAAGTCAGAAATGCCCATTTCTTCTAAACTGCCCATCTTCAGATCCATTTATTTTATTGAATTTCTCTGCAGAATTTATTTAGTTCTACTACATAGATGTCATTGCCTGTACCGTATCCCTAATGGTACAATAAATCAATCATTAATGAATATAATATGCTTTTTTCATGCAGTATATAAACAATATTTAGCTTTTATTGTTATAAGCCTTGTTGAAAGAAAAATTCAGGTTCTCAGGAAAACCGCCGCTCATTAATTAATCCTTAATCAATCGATAAGGTCAGCAAACTAATGATTAATGAATTAGTTGATCATTTGCATCCCTAGTTTCCACAGTAACTACAGAGCCTCTGAATGTCCAAATGGGTCATATCTGATGACCATGAAAAGATGACAAACTGAATTTTACACCAATTATTTACGTGTTGATAGGATTAGTGGATCAACTGGTATTAAACAGTTTATATCAGTTTTGGGTGCTGGTGCATGCTTGGGTCTTTATAGGTTAATGTACAAAACTTGGTAAAGTATTAAACACAATACTCATGTTTAATTTAGTAACTTCACGTGTTTCTTCCCACCAGTTCGTTGGTGTTATTATGCCTCTCCTGGCACAAAAATGCAAACAGCTTGGCTTTGTTTGATGGCTCATGACCATCCATCTTCTTCTTGATCACAATCCAGTGGTTTTCTTTTTATATAGTACTGTTATGCACAATTGTGAAATACTGTCTATCTGTTTCTACCTTTTAACCTCTCTTTGCAGTATATGTTTTTTTAAAAAAATGCAGGATTGAAAAATGAAGAACAAAACAAAAAAAACAAAACAAAGACAAGGCACCTAAAGGGTAATGGTGCAAGAAAGGAAAGGGAAATACAAAAGCAATCATCAGTAAACAACTCGTAGCTGAAAATGTGCCTCTTCTCACACCTGATGCTTTGTGAATTGGGTGTAAATAGCTAAGTGCAATCCTGAAAGAAAAGGGTTTCTGAGCACACAACAAAATGCACACACATACACAGAGGTTAAGACCTATAATCACAGCAATAATTTGTTGAGGAAAGCAAGGGCATGCCAGAGGAAAACAGAAAAAAAAAAATACAAACTACAAATGTTGCCTCTACATGCACAAGTTCACATTTCATTTACAGCTAGTATGATAAGATATGGAAAGAAATAAAGAACATAAACATTCAAAGATAAATGTAGAGTAAAATTGAACATCGTCTGACTAGTGATTGAAAAAATCTGTCAGCAGATCCTGTCTTCTGTGTCTAAAAAGGATGGAAATAATTAAAAACAGAGGTTTCTCATCACATATTCTACATAGATCTCATCTGATCAATTTTCTGCAGATAATTCACCTGACAGATGTAGTCGGCTCTTGTATTGAAAAGCAAGCTGACTGTCAAAGTGAGTGATGTAGATCTTTTTTCTATTCACAGCAGTACTTTGCAGAAAACCTCACATATGTAGATGCTTTTGCCTTTGACAGTTTCAACTACAACAAATTTGCATGTATAGTGGGGCATCTGGAAATTATATTAAGCCCTTCAGTCACCCTGAATGAAACACCATCAACAACATGACAGGAAAAATGTGTAAGTGGACTGGGAGTTCTTTAGAGATCTCAGCACCTCCATCCAGAGAGACTTTTGTATAAAGGCTTTAGCACCAATAACGGCAAAGACCTGCTGAGGGTTTCCCAGAGGAGTCACTCTTATTTTAACAGTGATTCCTGTAAGATCATAAATCGTCCACACTAAGGCAGTGAAATCCATTTTTTAAAAAAATCTAAAATATGTTGTTCTCATTTTTGTCCTCATTAAACCTGTAAAAACTCAGGATGAATGTTTTTTTTTTTTATTATTAAAAAAAGTGTTTTCAAAAGATGCTTAGTGTAAACACTTAGTATCTCTTCATTTTCTTTAATATCAGGCTCATATTTTCGGGCTAATTATACTGATCTTGTAATTACAAATGAAAAGAAAGGACTTTAATAGAAGAATAAAGGCTTAAGTGGATTGAAAGTGGGGAATAAGCCGCTGCACTCTATAGCTACTGCATGCAGAAACACAAGGTTTACCAGTCAGGAGCTGGAGAGACTCAGGTTGATGATGCGTGTAAAAACACCTCCTCCAGAGCACAGACGAGTGACTGCGCTGATATTGTGGTTTAGAACTGAGGAGCGAGACAAGAAGGAGCTTCTACTTACCGCAGTCAGTTTACTGTTTGAGAAGACATTTAAAATTCACTGTAATTAATGTCCTGAATGACACTAGACTTACTATCATAGTTTGTAGATTAAATTCCAAGATGAAGAAAATGCTGTTTGGAATGTGTCCCTGGTATCAGTCAGATCAACAGAGATGTCACCAGGAATAAGCAGAGCATTTGTGTTGTATGGGTTTAGTATCCAGCACACTACCTTAAACAATGACCCTGGTCATACTAGAGGTGTAGAAATGGCTCAGTTTAAAGATGCATCGTGATGCAGAATGGAAATGTGAGGCCAGTGGATATTCACATCTAGGGATGTAACGATTACAGATTTTGGTGCTATGGTTATCATCAGAGAAATAGTCATGGTTTCACGATTACTGCAATTGTTTTGCGGTGGGTTTATACATGGGGGTGTGGTTTGTGCCACGCATACCTCACAATGGGTATGTGCAGACCAAATAATTGTAAGTCCATTTGAAAAATGAAAGTGAAACTTAATGTGTTACTAATTCCGCTATGTCTCCTGCTGTTGTGAAGCTCATTTACCTTTTCCCTACCTCGTGAAACTTTGCTAACTTTCATTTGAGGGGGCAGGACATTTGTTTAAGGGGGCATTGTCCCAACAATTTCTTCAATGCATTCATTTGACTCATGTAATTAACAGTGACTGATGCTGACTCATAATACGAACTATTGGTCATTCAGTCGGTTACTGAGACAGACCAGTTACATGATCATCTGTGTGTCGTCTGATCATGGTACAGAAGGTCTCAGCTGCTTATACAAATCTATCCCAGTTGAATCATATCAGTTACTCATACCTTGACGTATAAAACCATTGACTGCAGTTTAAGCTCTGTTGCGTTTGAGCAAAGAGAAGCAGAGAGAGTGTGTAGCGCAGCAGTATTCAAGTGAAGTACCAAGGGAGATAACACCGATAGCAAGGAGACAGGAGTGAATAAGAGAAATACCTTTTTTTTCTGAGTGTGTAACAGCAGATATTGTTCTGAAGCATAAATAGACACCCACACCTTTGCACAGCCCGTGAGTAATGCTGTCCAAGACTGGTCACAGGTCATTTGGCAGAGGGAATAAACTGTGTTAATTTTGTTTAGACACAGTCAGTGATGTGACCTGGGGTCATCGGGTGTTTCTTATCTCTCAGCATCAGACACCCTCACCTCACCTTTTATCAATACGACACTTTTCCCACATCTCTCAAGTGTAAACAGTTTTCTGCACTTCTAGTAAAGATTTGTATGTGCTAATCAAAACAACGGGATGGAAATTACCTTTTTTTTTTATTGTCAAATCAAAACTCCTGAGCAGAAATCATACAGTAGAGCTGTTGTAATACAGTGACTGCATTCTGTATCACCACGTTATTGAAGAAAAGAAATAGGGTTGTATATGATCAGGAACTGTTACAAATCCTCATCTCACCTCTGAAGGGAAAAATAATGTTTCCACTAACCTATGAAGCAGCAGGAAGGTGCATACCCCTGGAGAGCTCATTAAATTGTATTTTGTTTTTCTTAACACAATGAAGAAAAAACAGTTTTATTTGTCATTTAAGACATGACTCACTTAAGGATTAATAGTAAAAAGGGTGTCCTCCCACTAGAATCAGAATGAGGCTGCAACATGGAGGTTCTAGTGGAAAAAAAAAAGAAGAAAATTACAATTCTAATGGATCAGGTGTATCTTCGTAAAACTCCTGCAGAGTGAGAGCACATCTTTCAGCCAATCAGTGAAGAGATCACCAGATTGGAAGGGCCATTCCCCATGTGGGCTTGTTAGGGACTTGGTGTTGTTTGTTTGTAGAGGACAGAGCGAAAGAGAAAGAGAGAGTTTAGATAATAGCAGGTTAGAATGAGAGAGGAGACGAGGAAAACAGGGCAATTTGTGTGTGTGCGTGTGCATTGTTGTTTTCTCCCTCTACAGAGGGCAGTGTGTTTGTGTGTTTGGGTCTGTGCTCATCTATCCCAATGTGGGAAGTAGTTTAGTGATGGTATAAGGAGAGACAATAAAAGAAGATAGTCCTGATGTTTTTCTATCAAAGTTTGGTTGGGTATTGTTCACTGATGCTAGTGCCCAATCAGATCCTGAGTATTGACACGCATACTAAAAAAATACACTTTTAGACACATATGTATTTCTATGACACTCATGTTGTTTGAGAAAAGAAGCCAATTTCTCTGTTAATTGATGTGTAAATATAAGAATTATCAACCTTGTCTAAATAAAATATGTAAAAATGTCCTTCACTCCAAAATTAGTTATTAGTTATTACGTCTGAGTGTTAATAAGTTAAACAATAACTTAAACCCACAGTTTAAAATCCGCTAGGCCTGTGTTGAATATGTTCTTGACCTGTGTTAAGTAGTGCTGCAACAACAAATTGATTAAACCAATCTAAATCGATTCTTAAAACAGTTGGCAACAAATTTGGCAGTTGATTCGTTGGGTCTTGAGCATGTTAGTATTGAGGCGTGCCCCCACGCTGTGTGTGGTGTAACAGAGGAAAACACAGAGCAGCATGGCTGAGGCTCCGGTGGCTGCTGCAGGCCTGTTTGCCCGAAATGTAATGCACCGTTAATGTAACAAAACTTGAATATGGAGAAATAAAATCCCATGGCACACTATGTTTTGGAGTGGAAATGGGGCTGTCGTGGCCACCAGGAACATAAACCTAGCTTAAAATAGCCTACGTGTCGTGATAACTGAACCCGAAGCCATTGCGGGGATATAATCATTAGTGACTCGTCTGCAGCCTGTATTGCTTTGGTTAAATAACGATCTTTGAGAATTGAGTCTTTTGTGTTTATCCGATGAATTGATTAGTTATTAAAATAATCTATAGATTAATCAATTATTAAAATTATCATTAGTTGCAGCCCTGGTGTTAAGCATAAGCATTTCATTTAAGTTTGGAGTAATCAATAATTCACTGACTGTGATGGTTTCCTGATGATGTTAGGGTGAGGGTGTTAATTGCCTCTTGTGGCTTTTTTACATGAGTGTTTATTACTAAACAGGTTGTAATTAATTCTCCCATCCACACTAATTTGGATATTTGGGGATACGCTATTTTTTACTATGTTTGGTCCTCACATCCACATGTAAACAGCATTTTAGATGGAGCAACATAATTTTAAAATGCTTTCCAAAGTGAAGATTTGTGAAAATTCTGGTTTGTGGGTGTCCGTGTAGACTAGGAAAACTGAGAGATTGGAAAACGATGGCATCACACCCCACTGTATGCATGTCTGTTACTGCTCTGTGTAATCAGTCTGCTTCAGAAACATCAAATCCAGGTGTATAAATCAGTGTATGACCTTCAGTAGATCCAGGTGAGAATAGACTACTGTTACAGACAAATTTACATAAAGTAACCTAAAGAATAAACACTGACATTCTGAACCAACAGTTAAGGCAACGGTGTTTTTTCTGAATGTTTTTGTCATTTTGTTGACATTTTTCTGTTGTTGTATGGACAGATATTTTTTCAAAAACGGAGGAAGAAAATACCTGAATTATGTGGAACTGTAGGCAAATTCCATCACATGCTGTACACGTTAAGAGTTTTTATTGTGATTCTTTCCATTGATTTGCTGAAATGTTGTTCACATATATGTGTGCTAACAGTAAATGTGTCTCTAATGTTGAAAAATGTAGAGAATGAATTGCAGGGAATATTGCCTCAGTCTTGAAAAACATTCAGCTTCTCTGACTAGAGGAGAATAAATGTTATAGAGGTTCATGATCTATTGATCCTAACAGAATTCTTATTGTAGTAGTAGTGATACTGGACCACTTTGACCTGTGAAGAACCCACTTTTCATTGTCAGACATTTGTATTTTAGTGGAACTAATTTGTCCTCCCATTCAATCAAACAAGCAAATGAATGAAGCTCTAGCACAATTTTGTTTACGCAGTCCACTTGAATGCACCACTGTAATCACTGTAGAGTACTTAAGCTGTCACTGCTCTGCCTACTTCTTTTTTTTTTACCTGAAAGTGTTTGCTACTCTGGTTCATATTATACTCCAAAGGCCTCACTTCTACCACAGCACTACCCCGTACCCTTGCACCAAACCTGGTGCTTCATTGTGGGAATTGACATGGACAAGAACAAAATTAACTTCAACTCCATGGAAGTTAATGACTAAACTAAAGCAAACAAAAGAGTGTCCTCACCTTTGTTGGGAATTACATACCCACCTATTATGGTAGTGCACTAATTACATTAATATTGATTTAACCATGATTAAATCAGTCTTCTGGGATTATTTGAAGTGAATGGTGTATAAACAAATCATTAAAGTCATTCTGACAATCCGTCAAAATGAACTACATTTTGACATTTATTTTAATTCTATATAATCTCTTTGCAAACAAATGCTTGATGGAACTGAGCCTTATAAAGTGTTGACAGAACAATATCTACACTATTAATCCTCAAATATCAAAAGGACTGAGTGTCTATTTAGATGAAGATGCCTGTCAACGATATCTCACCTGAAGTTGCAGTTCTCTGCTACATCTTAAATCAACCATCGTATTTGCTTCGTGTCGCAACACTCTTATTCTATCTTTTTTTATCCCACCTTGCCTCTCCAATTCATTCTCCACCTTATTTTCCTACATCAGCACCTTTCTCTCTTTTCTCTTTGTTTCCCCTCACTGACTCTGTTCCTGAGTAAGCCTTTTAAACTCCCGTGAGACTGTGTGAAATTAGCTCCTGGCTGCTGTGGGTGGTAGAGCTGTATGTGTGTGTGTGTGTGTGTGCGTGTGCGTGTGTGTGTGTGTGTGTGTGCGCATGTCGTGTCAGTGAGTAGTCTTGGTAGCTTTTACTACCGTGATCAGACATAATGCAGGATGCTGTTTAGGTAACTGGACATTGCACTGAATTAGAGCAGTGTTTGTCCACAGTGTTCATCCAAAGCGCTGTCCCACTCAAAACCCATTTTCCTTCCCTCAAGCTGCAGAAGTACTGTGTCGGTCCAAAAATATCCACACTATTTGTTAGTGTGTGGGATCTGCTGTTATAGCTTCCGACTGTGGGTCGGATCCTGACTTATGCCTTATGCAAAGCTGTTAGCGCACCCTTAGGTGGTAAATATGTAAATCAAGGTGCTCATGTTCAGTCTGGCTGCAACTTAAAATTTAGATTTTTATTTTTCTGACCAAGATATTTTAAAAGTGTGTAGCTCTTCTATTACTTTGCGAAAAAATACACACAACAAGAACTTTAATGACATAATCTTTGATACTAATAAGAGTGGTTACTCAAGTATAGGGCTGGATAATCTGGCAAAAAGACCATATGATAATCTTTTGAGGAAGAATCATGGTCTATTATCTGAATTGCACTTTTCTCACCTTTTATAAAATAAGTTACATACAACCAGACTATAAATACTGCGTGTGATGGCTTTGTGTTGTTGTTTTCTGACAAGAAATTCAGCATTTTGGCATCATTATGAGCTGACGTGATTAAAGTATTTCTACAGTATCTACTTAATATGAAGTAAACAGTCCACATTTTCCTATAGTTACAGCTAGATTTTTTTTTTTAATTACCTAGGCTGCGATGGGGTTTTATAATGAGTCAAAAATGTTTTTACGCTCCAGAGAATCTGTGTAAATTATACTGACTGCACATACCCTGACCCACAGCTGATGGACTTATGATAATAGACTGCAGCTGAATACTTTAGTGCGGACAGATGCTAAAATAATCAGACTGAAACATACTCACTAACCTAGTGACCTGTGCCAGTAACATAAATGCTTTTAGTGTAGTGTCCTCTGGAATATACTGTAATTATACTTATGAATGGGTCAATTAATTGAAATGTTTGGAAGTGGAGTAGGAAAGAATGAACAGCTTTGTTATTTATTGTTTTAAAGACACAACCAGTACTATCTGTTCCCTCTGAAAAGTAGATCATATGTCAAATTCAGACTGATCATTATCTCAGATCATGAGATCACTAAGCCCTACCAAAAAGTGAAGTATGTTTAGCATAAACATAGAAAAAAGGCACAGATTTACCACTGACCATGATTTTCCAGATATGATGCATGTATCATTGATAATGTTGGTAGTTTTAGAGAAAACCAGCTCATTATTCAGTGAAAACACTTCTCAGTATTCTTGATCTGTTGCTAATACACATGCTAAATGTCTTTGTTTCATCTCACCAGTCTCCTCCAGGCATGATATTAGACAGAACAAAAATAATCCCTGACTAAAAGATTAGATATCTCACAAAAACAGTGCCCTAGTTAAAAGTACAAAAATCTGAACACCTGAAAAATTTAACTGCAAGAGGTGTACAAGGAGTTTTCCCACACTGAAAAGCTTATTGTCAATGTATGTCCAGTGATGACTTAAATTAAACTACATTATATTTGAAGACTCAGGAACTGATGCACTAAGGGCACACTTTAAACTTGGACCTTATTTTATAATAAATATCTTCTCTCCTTCCACAGGTGAAAACAGTGTCATAGTTTGGAAATATTAAACAGCCCATTAAAATGTAACATTAACCTAAGGAATAAAACTGTGGGGATTTAAGTTAAATCAGTGTAATAATGTGCAACATGTGGCAGGCTTGAAGTCCCTGTGATGTATCGCTGACTTTTATAAAGACCAGAGCAGAAGTGGATATACAGCATTGCCTGTTTGGATTATGGCTGACTTCAGCTTTTACTGTAAATCTTGTTTGGTTGACCTCCAGAGAAGCACACACTGTGATAAGAGCAGAGTATAAATTTTCCATAACAAAGTGAAAAGAGGCAAATGTTATTTTCCCCTTCACATGCAGTCAACATAAAACACTGTGCAAAGTTTAGCGTGACTGCTTGTCTGGGGCCCAATGTGGATGTTTTGTCTGCATTCATTTGACTTGCATTTAGTTTGACAAAGCTTTAGAGACAGCTGTGTGTCAGCATTCACAAACACACACACACACACACAGGAAAATGTGAGGGCTTCTTCCCTTAGGCTTCCTTTGAACTTTCTGCTAGAATTTACTATGTGAACCGCCAAACAAGAAGAAAGACAGGGAAGTATAGATGAAGGAAACAAAGAAGAGGGATAGAAGAGCCAAAGACAGGACATCTTTGACTGGTTCAGGACGTCTCTAACATTGGCGAGGGAGGAAGAAAACTTACTGAGGGGAACTGAGGTGGAGGAAACTGAGGTGGAGGAGAAAAGGATTAAACAGAGCAGAGTAATGCACTTGGAGTAAAGAAAGGACATTTATCTCTCCGTCCTCCTGAGCTCTTCTCTTGTTTCCCCACTAGAGCAGACAGATAAGAGAGCCCATGTATGATTGGCTTAACACTTGGCCCGTCGCCACGGCTGCGCTATCGCCATGGGATACCGACAGGAGCAGAGGGATTCTGTCAGATAGGATGGTATTAAAAAAAGATAGGATAGTTTTGTACAGGAACTTAACTCGCTGAATTTAAATCGATGCTGAACAAGCACAGCATATACACACAGCTGGAATCCTACCATCATGGTCTCTTTCACACTATTTTTCCATAATTTCCTCGATTTTTCATACTTTTCCACAGTGACAAATCTCTAAATCTTGCTCTTTCTGCATGTTGCCATGTTGTTTTGCATCTTTAGCCCTCATCTATGGATTAATTTATAACTTGTGGCTCATTAATACCATCAGTTAATTAATTTCAAATGCTCATGGGCTAAAACGCTTGTGCAGTGAGAGAAAAAATATGCTGCATATAGGTTTTCTTTCATAGCAACATATCAAGCTTCTGATGATTAACTAGCCTGCAGTGAATTAGGAGCTAAAAGCACAACAGTCATCATCAACATTCATTGCTTTTGTCTGAATATAATTTTTGAGCTCTGGATAGCCGGATAAGGCAAGAACAAAATTCTCATTGACTCCACATTTTTCTTGTTACCACGGTGACGGGTGCCACGCTACCTGATTGGTTGCATGAAGATGTGCACCACTGATGACACCAGCATTTTTCAGTTGAAAAGTTCAGAGCTTTTCAGAGCGGCAAAGAAGGTAGAGCACTCTAAAAAAGATGCTGGGTGTTGCGCTTTTCTCTCAAAGGCTGCATGCACTCGGTCCTCATTAAAACGACTTAGTGCTCCGAAAATGAAAAAAAAGAAGATGTAGACATGGGCCCTACATCCGGTGAGAAAATAGAAAGACAAAAGAAATCTTCAATACTGCCGCTCCAGCAAATATTTTCCATTTCCATTCAACTTTTCATATAGATTAATGAGCTTTGGTTATTAGTCTCTCTATATATATATATGTAAGCAATACCGTCAGGAAAGAAACAGGTGGGATATTAACAGTTTATAATTGGTAATCCAAAGGTGTGGATCCTGCTTGGCAGTGACAAAGTAGCATCTGTCATCTTCAGAGGTGACAGTGGAAATGAAACTAAAATGCTGAAAATGAGCAAGCAGGAAACAGACAGCTACAGCTTTGTTTTTCACACCAAGGAGAGGTTAGCGAAGCACGGCAGCCACAGGAAAGCACTGTGTGAGAACTGAGACTGTTAGCAGTGGCAGCAGAAGGCTCAGGCAGCAGCCGAGTCTATTCATCATCATCTTATGGCTGCACAGTCACTGGTGAGGCTCCCTGTACACATAAGAACATCAAGGACAAGCACTAGCAGTATACTGGTGTGACGTACTGACAGTCTATAGTCAAACAGACAAAAAGACAAGGAGCAACATTTCCTGTTGTGGTTTTTTGCTGACTGTCTTCTTCAGTGTTTATTAAGCCGTGTCCAGCAGCCCGTTTTCCCAGCCTTAGATCAAGGTTGACCTCAAAGACACCTCGAAGCTACTGTAAGGTTGCACAGTGAGGAAACGTACATCTGATGGACTGTAAAAACCTGAGTACTAACACGAGACTACCACAGGCAGCATGTAGTTTGTGTTCTGTTCTGCCTCCATCTCCTGTCAAAGTATAACATGTAGCTGAAGCTTTTTCTTTCTTTATTTCTCCTTTAGTCCTGTCACTCGGGCCCTGTTCAGACCTGGCATTAGCATCTGTCCTGGCGAAACTGATCATATGCTGACAAATTTAATGCAAGGTCTGATCACTCTCATGATGCTTCAGAGGCTGCATTTCTACATGATTGATCACATTTGGAGGTGGTCTGGCACACATTTGTCCATATTCTCTTCATAGTCTGAGCAGGCATGTGTTCTGGGAAGCTTTGAAGGACTGCTCACACAAGTGACATGCTCTGTGTAATGTGCCGACACCATCGTATTTGCATCAAAGTGTTTTAAAGACTTTTGAAATGTACTGAAAGCCCAAAGATGTACTTGATGTGCGTGGTTCTGCTTGAGTATGAATGACGCTGCGCCTTTGGCACTCTTTTTCAAGACAAACAGTTCACATAATCCAAGTAAAATACAAAAATACTGAATGTTTTGAGCATTTGAAGACTGAATAATTGTTAAGATGTATGTCATATACTAATAAAAACAGCAGGCATATTTAAGGTGTAATGATTGGTTCAGACTTTTAGTGAATAATATGCAAAACACTCCACTTTAAAAACTGCCAATTGGAGCCAATGAACAGTACAGTGAATTGAATATATAAATAAGGATTACAAAGCCATCTGCACTGTGCACTATCTTTTAGGCTATAGATGAGCTTCTTTATTTGCATATAGAGCGGGTAAGCCAGAGGTGATTGCTAGTGGTGTTTTCTAACACTGGGTCTGCTCAAACACATTTACAGCTAGGCTCTTGGTTGTGGATATCTCAGGACGCATGTTAATGCAAGGACTGAACAGGGCCTAGATAGTCTGCCATTTATACATTCATGTACTAACTCGATGATGGGAAAGCACTTAACATCCACATAACTCACTGTATTTACATTTTGTTCTTTTAACTGTTAACTTTAAACATTGGCGCTTACAGTACCTTTCCATCATTCCTTTTTTTTCATGGTAATTGTAAAACTTTTTCTTCTATATATGATTTATATGTCTCTGTCTATAACACAACATTTCAAGTACTATTATGCCTCCTCCTACAACATAATCTTCATTGTATCTCAGTTGTGGTGTATGTTCTCCTTGGATGAAAACGGTCTGAGAATTATCTGATTTCCATCATTTGTGATTCATGACGTCTTTGTGTGCTCCTGGGCAAGAAGCAACAGACATTTTAAAAAGTATGTTTTATGTCTGTAGTTTATTATACATCATCTTAGCATCAATCCATGGAGCCACATAGCTTATAAGTCATTCCTAATAAGCAGGATTAAGTTTGAATATGGAGGGCCAAACTAGAAAATATACAAACTAGTAGCCTCAAAAAGATTGCATTGTTGCATTTTTCACAAACTAAAGGCTTGGATTAACTCTCAAACAGCCGCCTCCAGTAGATTAGATTCATTAAATCGTGAGTGTTACTAAAACCAAGAAAAGAACCAAGAACATTATGTTAACAGATTATATTAACAGGTTAGATCAGGACAGGAAATTATAGTTAGAAAAATGGCTATTTCATGCTTGGAATATATAAGTAGTCATATTTCATTTATCGTTATATGCATTAATGAGGCAGATACAGTTGTATTATGTGTGGTGTACTCTGGAGATAATACTTGTCTTCATAAAATGATGACAGTAACTATGAATACAGTCACTAACCCTGCATGTCAGCTCATCATTAGAATCCCTTGCTTTTTGTGCTTATGGTAATCACTGTCTTTTTGCTAGCTAACAGAAGAACCACTTATTCACATTTTAGTAGTTCCATCATTTCATAAGTTTGTATAAATTCCAACTTATTTTGTGATAGAAATACAACCTGACAGCCAGTCATTTATCCAAGTCCAATGTGTCACTCATCTGCAGCTCTTTCTCACTCTGTACCATCTTTTTTTTTTTTTTTACCATTTATGTTCTCTTTTTTGTTCCCTTCTTCCTGCTGTAATAACTGCTATAAACCTTTCCTTCTTTCACCAGAAATCTGAAAGATTGCTATTTTTCAGAGCTCCTTGTGAAATCAACCGTCTCCTTTGTGTCCCCTTCTGTGCCATTCTCCAATTTATGTTTTTTTCTACTCTGGATTTCTTAATCGTTCCAAATCTGTCCTAAAGACTCTTTTGTTTAGCTAATTCCATCTGTCTCCTCTTTTCACCACTTCTCCTCTCCTATAACTCTATTGATTTTTCATTTTCAATATCCTAAAACTAAGAGGAAGTAGAAAAAAAAAAACGAAAAAGGAAGCCAGTATGGAAAGCGTATTGGAGAAAAGAAAGAGTTCTCGAGTGTGAAGATGGCGAGATATTTTGAATAACAGGCGGCTCAGTGAAGGTTTTCCCCTCATTAATGTGAAAGAAGGACAGAATGAAGAGCAAGCGTATTTTTTTGATGTTTGGCTTTGAGCCGTATTGTTCAGTTCCTGGATCAGTTGAGGAATGTTTCATACTGAAAAAAGGGAAGCAGAGGAGAGTGGAAGAGAAGAGATTTGATGAATGAGGGAGGCTATAAAAATAGAAGGCCAAGGGGAGAAGGAGGGAAGTAAGCAAAAAGAAAAGAAGTCGTTTGTCTTTGTTTAGAGGAGCTGGATTGGCTGTGAATGTAAATGTTGTCATTGGTTAGCCAGATCCTTACATAACTTTACAGTCTGGATGAAATCCACCGTTGGAATATGAGCTTCTTTTGTTGTAGCCTAATTGTGTGTTTATAACAGAGAGCAGAAGAGAAAGTGCACTCCAGTAATCTATTTAATTTGATTTCATGTATCCTCACAAAGCAGAAACAAACTTCCACATCTGTGTGTGTGTGTGTGTGTGTGTGTGTGTGTGTGTAATATCTCGTCTATGTGTAGTAGCACGGCTGCTGCTTCATTTTCTCTGCAGCACATGTAATATTCAGTGCTACCTGTGTGTTTATATGAATGAGATGCTGGCTGTCAGTCCCAGGGCTGTAGACATGAATACTGGTTAGACTCCAGTGGAGCTCCCCTACTGGAAGCTCCCATCTCACGTCTTCCTTCACATGTTCTCTCTTTCACTTCTTAACTATTTTTTTCAGTCCTCCTCAGCCCTCTGCTCTCTTACTCTATCATCAACATCTCCTATTTTCTCTCCCGTTTCCTCCCCCATTCTGCACCTCCAGGACATTTTTTCATTACCCTTCACTATGGCTCAGCAATTGATCGAAATTTTATCAAAATCGCAATGTGGGCCACTGGAGTATCCAAATCGCAGGAGCTGCAGTTTTTTGATAAAGGTAAACTGTGTCACAACGCTATAAATCAAGGATTGTGGTGCTACAAAGATGTCCCAGCCTACAAATCATATTCTCTAGATGTAAAGGAACATGCATCATCATCATTTTTAGATTTTTTTTTCCAGTGAAAATGAAATGCAAAAATTACCATTCCCATGGAAATGTGATCTCCTATTGCTTTCACAAAATCTGTCAAAATAACTGGAATATGATTCTTTGCATATACTTCAGCCCTGCCCTTCACTCTTCTCCTCCTTCCTGCTCGTAAAACTGTTCGTCTCTCCGGTGCCTTTTGCTTCCGCTCCCAAAGCTATTTTTATTATTAGTCCATCCTTCTATTACAGCTCCACTTCTACTCTTACTGCTCATCCAGTAAAGGCTAACCCACATGACCTTAAACAGCTCTAAGGGCTGGTCCTCATGTTAATAATGCCCTTAAAGTGATTTCCTAGTAATTTGTCAAATATGTGACAGTTAATGAGTTTCTATATTAAACAATATTATGAAAATGTCCAGGATGTCTTTATAAAACCCAATAATCCTGTTACCTGGATTTATATAATGGGCTTGTAAAGCCTTTATAAATTGTTAATACCTCTATTGTGTTACTCAAGTCAGTGTATTAAAGTGACACGTGTTGGAAAAGAGCAAATTTTTCATATTATATAAAGTGTCATAAAGTGACTGCCCTCAGTGGGATAGTTGTCTCGGTCACGTTATTTTAGTTTTAGTTGTTTTAAGAGCACATATCCTCAGGACACAGTGCCTGAGATAACTAAATCTCAACAAACTTTATGTAGGACATGGTTTGTGTGGGACAATGTAGGACATGTTACAAAAACTGAGGGAAAGTCTTGAATTTTGATATAATGTTTGTCAAAAAATAAATAAATAAACGCCCACAAGAAGCTTACAGCTTTTGGATGATTTAAAAAATTGTCTTTTCCGGTTCACACTTAAAAGAATGTGTAAAACTTGAACAAACACCAAAAGTTTCTTATCACAAAGTGAAAAAGTGGGTGTATGGATGAGTGATTTCCATCAGCAGCTCAGGTAGTATGTTTAATGATATTGATATGAAAGATTACATTTAACTGGCAAAATCTGAAAATCCACTTTAAACTGACATGTCACAATAAGGTGTCTTATTTTGTGTCCCATTAAGGTACTGATGAATAGGGATGGGAATCGAGAACTGGTTCTTTTTGAGAACTGGTTCCCAGTAGCTCAATACCTTGGAATCGTTTAGCAGCCTGCTTAACAATTCTGCTTATCGATTCCGCCTTCGTTGCACATGCGTGATGGTGTCACACGTACGCTGCCTTGTTTTGGTTTAGAGTGTAGCCAACATGGCGTTGAGGCAGAAACACTCCAAAGTATGGCTATATTTCCTGTGAAAAGATGACACCAGGGCCACTTGTAACACTTGCAAAGCTTCCATTTCTTCAAAGGGGGAAATCCCTCCAATGTGCTAAAACATTTGTCCACACAGCATGCATGTCATTTGCAGGAATATCACGTGTTTCATACGCTACTTAGCAATGCTTGTGAATCTAGTGGCAGAGCAAACACCAGGGTGTCATCTGGGCCCGGTTCGGGGGGGACGACACAAATGTCCTGCCCCCTCAAATACAAGTTTCTGAAGGTAGGGAAAAGGAAAATGAGGTGCACAACAGTGAGAGACATAGAGAAATTAGTAAAGCATCTTAAATTTCACTTTCACTTTATACAGTCGTATGGTGTGACAGCCCCCCACCCCCAACCGGGCCCGACGTCATCTGTTATTATTATCTGTGCATGCTGTATATGTTATATTTTCTGTGCAGAGATGGAAATATAAAAGACAGTTAATGCAAACAAACCTGTTTGTACTCTTTTATTTCCTCACCCAATGAGAATCGATAAGAGACTCGATAAGGAATCTGATCGATAAGCAAATCGATAATGGAATTGGAATGGTTAAATTCTCATCAATTCCCATCCCCACTGATGAATGAAATGCTGAAGCACAGGACCTAAATAACAATTTATTATTGTTTCAGTCTCAGCCTTTTTCCTCAAATTATGACAAGACATTACATGTTTTAATATGTACTGAATGCTTATTAACATGAACCAACGCAACAATTGTGAATGGAAATGTGCATTAGTTCTGACTTTTTGTTACTTGATCCTTTTATTGTACAGAATTTCTGATTTGGTTCAAATTTGGGAGGCATTAAATGGAAACCTGACTATAATATGCCTGATCTTATGGATTTCCTTCAAATGGAAATGTTTTATATCATCTCAATGCAATAAAGATGCTAATTTATGCCGACTAATACATTTAATTTACTCATCTGTGTCTGTGGCAGTAGACTTCTTCATTCAAGTGAATCTTCAACCATTTGGGCTTAATTAATTATGTGTAGACCTCTGTCTCCTCAGTGACATGTTCCAGTTTGACTTTGCCCCATAAATCTTTTATTACATGCTTAAATATTTGTTGTCTTTGGAATAGTTACAGTAGTAGTCCCATATGGATCACCAGATATTTTGCACTATTCATTAGTGATGGTATTCTGAAATTAGTTTAGGCCAGTGAGGAATTTCAGATTTTCTGACTGAGCCATGCTGTGAATTTATGATTTAATGATCACCTTATTTAACCCAACCTTAAACTAAGACAGAAACATAGCTTAGTCTGATCATGGCAGAAGGTTTTGGTGCAAGTACTATTCTGTGCATGACCGTCTTATTTAACACGATTTTCTGTTTTTCTAATGAGATTTTTATATGCGTACTAATGAGATAAGTTACTTATCAGATGTTCTATGTCTGGGTCTGGCTGTGTGTGTTGAATGGAAAAGAGATAAGCTGGTAGATATGATTGCGAAATAAATATTGCTATTTGCAATGTACTCTAAATGTATGATGCACAGGCATGTAGACTGAAAAGTCTTGAGTGGCTTCCCAGGAATATTAACAGCCAACAATCTACAGTACATTTGGTGACCCATTTTAGCAGTTTTTTTTTTTTTTTTTTAATCCACCCTCATGCACTATTGAGAAACTACAGTTCCTACAGACACTCCTCCCACTACTAAACAACAAAGCCTTCATCCAGTGGCAGTTTTAACTGTTAATACAATCAAATAACTTACAGATAATTAGCTCTGCACATGCTTTGCCCTTTGCCTTGTCATAGTTTTCTTTGTAATAAAGTCATGTTTTCTACCCTTTACCACTGTCGTTCTTTTACACTGGTGCAAAGGCAACAATGAATTGTACTCATAAACAAAAGGTGAAGTACAGCTATGTGTGCTTCTTGCAAATATGTGGATACAAAACCAGAACTGAAATTTCCTATTTAATGTCTGCCACGTTTTTGTTTTTTGTTTTCTTTTTTTTATTTTTTGGATTCTACCTTTTACTTCTCCGAGCTAGTGCTGCTTGTCTGAATGAATGTATGTTTAGTCAGTCTAGTGTCAGTGCAGAAGCCATACCATATCCTCTGGTCCTACTCAGCATTCAGCAGCGACCAAACAGTAAAGTGATTTGATTCGGTGTATCTCTAAAATCCACTCTTCTCTGTTCTGCTATCTGCTCACATAGCTCATATATTAACTTCTCTGGATGCTGATCAGATCCCAGACCCATGCCTGTCTATGAGTAGGATGTACCCTGAGGAGGAAAGAGGAGGAAAGAGAGGAGGAGGAGGAGAAGGAGGAGAGGAAAATATGTTGCAGACGATGGGGAAAAAGGAGAGGGAGGGAAAGAATTCGGCAAGGTTCCAAATCTATGAATAAAATGCATAAAGTACACAGTAAATCTTTAATGCTGTTTAGTTTTTAGCAAGAGGCCAGATTTGCATCCTCATCCCCTGATTATGACATCTTCAGTCAGCACCCCAGGCGTGGATTTCCCTATTTTAATGTTAATGTGAGTATTTGTGCAAACTCACTAATACCTACTTGTGAGTTAAAGTGTGCAAACATACATGCACACGAGTTTAGAGGGGGTTACTCCTGCTGAAAGAAGCTAATTGGTGAAAGCCGTTCCCTCTTTTCTTTCCTTTGACCTTTTCTTGTTGTGCGATCCCACAGGGTCTGCTATCAGATGAGATCTCAGGTGTATCTTGTTGAACTTTAGAGACAAAAAATCGAATCAGATGACAAAGACAAAAACAGCAAATTTCTGCCAAGAGCTCACAGAAATTTAACATTACCTTCACAAGTTAAAAAAAGGCACTGGTTGTCTGTTAACCTTCAAGAACAGTCACCACTGACCAAAAGCATTTACTGATCTAGAGTGTGTAATACCTGTGGAACCAATAATCCTATCAGTACATTGAAAAAAAATCATATAATATGCAGTTTGATTCACCACTGAAACCCTTGTAGTTTGACAAGTGAGTGGTTGTAGAGGTTTCTCTTCAGATAGATTTTGTTGAAAAAAGTTACTTTTTCTTCATTTTTCTCTGTTTTGAATTTACTCTGCACTTTTATGAACATCTATACAATCAGCAAATTAAGTATACAAATAAAATGCCCAGGATCATATTATACCAAATGGTTATAAGTCACTTAGGGAAGGTTAACTACAGGACAAAAATAGTTCTGGGTCATTAATAGCCATGTCAGCGTCTTCCTAAGAAGTGACATCACGCTAGTAGAAATACAGTAATACCTGTTTTTTTGTTTTTTTTTATTGTGTTTGAGATGTTCTTATAAAGCACAAGGAAACTTGGTTTTATAAGCATAAGCCCAGCAAACAATTCCCACTTCAGTTCCTATCACTACATAGTGTATTTATTTTCACCCTGTAGTTTTTACCTTCTCCCATTTCTTCACGGACTTGTCTGCCCCTTTTCCAAATCCAGCAGGACTGTATAAAACATAGCACTTTAATTTGAACACAGCGCTACTAAAGCATCAGCCTCTAAATCCTAATGGAACAACACGTTGAACAACATGCTGGTTTATGGAGGTGTTTGAACACAGACATGCAGTCAATTAACCCTAATCAAATTAAAATGTGCAAAATAGGAGCACTGCACCAGCATCATGTACAATTTTATAATAAAACAATCCTAATTTCACTGACAGCTGTTACGCTACATTTTAAACAGATTTTTAATTAAACCCCAAAAAGGACTTAATTAAACGATTCAACTTTTTGCTTGCCAACTAGCTCCTGCAGTGCACTGGCAACATTAAACGAACGTGGTTGAAAGACTTCTGCCATTACAAATTCTAGTACCCACCTCCAACAAAGAAGATATGATAATAACGATGTAGTTTTATCTCCTTGTAATCACTTTGAAGGGTTTGAATGACATTGGGGCAGTGTCGCAGTGAGCTAAACACCCAGTTAATGTTTTTGAGATGAGCACACTAAAATATTAATGGGGGTCCTGGGCATAGAAAGGTCATCCCCGAGACTCTGGCTGAATAATAAGAGGGTTGGTAGAAACCGCTGTGAACCTTAAGTAACGCCGGCTGCTAGACGCCAGAAGGAGTAGCACCTTGACTACGGCACAACCTTTACGTGTTGTGTAATGTGAGCAAATGAAAGTTTTTCTTTTGCGTACAACATGTTTGAACCTGTAGATTGAGATGAACTCAGAAGAAAAATACCTGCATGTCACAAGTTTGGGGAAATGGCGTAAAATTAAGTGTACTCTTATCCATTAATCCATCACAGTTAGGGTGGACATTGTAAACACACTAACAAGCCTTTCATGCCATTCGCTGCTCTCCTCACAGTACAATAAATCACATGCCTCTTCTCCTCTCTCCTCCCTTCTCCCTCCTTCTTCCTCGTCTCTCTGTCCTTCCTCCAGAGTGTGCCTGTGCTCCGAGCCCGTACAATTTGCTCTCGATGTGTTTCAAATTACATGCCACATCAAATAAGGCTATCTCATAAGGCAGCACGCTCGGATACAAGTGTGTGTATGTGTGCGTCCTGTGGTATTTTACCACTTTCAGAATCAGATTACTATTAAATGAATCTCTGGAGTTGAGCTCAGTATTCAGAATGAGTAACATGGGGTTGTAATAGACCTGATAGACATCACATACTGTGCCATTATCACTGACCTTTCTTTCTCTCCTCTCTCCCTTCTATTCCTCTGCCTCCCTCTTCTGCAATCACTCAAAAGGAAGCAGAGGTAAGTAAAACCATTGTGTTAAAAATTTGATAATATTTAGAATCTTAATGTAGCACTTTTCCTGGAAGCCGTAGATATTATATTGTTTCTCTGACACTTCATTTAAGGCATTGTCGCAGAGGTGCTGATTTGAATGCACAGCAGACTGGGTGGTTGGCCCAGCAAAGTTAGTGCAGTACTGCATATTAAAAACCTGCACATAGATGCAGCTGGATTTAGTTATTTGACAATAATAAAGGAGAATACAAAACTACAGTCACACAGTGCTGGCATTTGTCTGGGATAAAAACAAAAAAATAAAAAAAAAGTTGAAAGTTGCTTTCATTTTTCCTTGTTGCAAAGCAAAAATGTCAGCGCAGAGAGAGATGTTAACCGTTTGTGTACCAAATTGTTAAAACCCACTTCAGCATGCTGTTCTTTCAGAGACTATGGGATTGTGTTTTAGGGCTGCACTGTATTTTAACCACCGAAGCCTCTGAATCTAGAATAAAGGAATAATAATAAACTTAAGTTGTATAGCACTTCTTAAAACAAGTAAAAAGTGTTTCACACCAAGTGCATAAAGGATTTTTGAAAACAATAAAACCAGCAACAGTAAACAATGAAATGACAATATCTAACACAACAAACCGTCACTGTAAACTGACTTAAGTTTTTAGATGATTTAACTATGTTTGACTGGTCTCAAGGACTAATTATAAGATAAAATTGTGTCAGCATAAAAGTGAAATTGTGTATTGTTATAATGATGCTGAGAGGTGGCAAAAATATTCAGAGTAAAATTGGTCCTAGAAATTGTCCCTGGAACAACCCAGTAGACTCCATAGGTTGAAGATGATGAAAGCATCCAGCCACTGACAGTGAAAAACATCTGTTAGAATGGACCTGAACCAATGGTAAGTCTATGACAGTAATGTGTCATTGAAATACCTCTTGTTGATTAATTACGTTTTTGTTATTATCATACTGAAATTTCTGGTGTAACGAGGATTTGGTAAAAAACAAAAAAATTATGTAGCTTTTGATTTGTATTATTAGTTAGGACCTACTTCAGCATTAACTGTACATAAAGGTTTAATGAAGACTGTTGTAATGAACATTTTATCTAAAATTCACTACACTAATCATGTGTGTATACATATGT
>JAPQRP010000002.1:24694232-24707863 GCA_037367295.1 Apogon hyalosoma
ATATAGGACTAAGAAATAAGGAGCCCCTCTAAAACCAATATTTTTTCAGTGATGTTTACAGCAGGACATAACACTGAAATTATATAAACTTTGAAACTAATTTAAAGTGCTATTAAACTCCTAATAATTTTTCCTTGGAGCTTCTGCTTATTTTTATTTCCCTCGTGACAAACTGGTGTATATTGCACTGCTAAGAAAGCTGAATTAAATAAAATGATTAAATAAGAACTCTAAATTAATTGCTTTCTTTTTTAACACCCACCTTTTCACTTTCACAGCAATAATGACAATTTTATGACAGACAAAATGGACAGGAAATAAGAGAAAAAAGTAGTAAGGACCTAAGTGAAGTGAGGACCTAAGGGAGAAGCTAATTAGGTTTCAGCTCCTCATTTCAATATTTGTGTTGGCTGAAATGTCGGCAGTTGTCATTTTTAGAACGAGGACTGAAGAGTGGGTCAACTGTACATGTTTTCTGGACTGTTTCACATTGCTTCATATTGCTCTCTCATTTAGTTCCCCAATTCTCCACATATTCAATAATGAAGGAGGTACAGATCCCTCCTTCAAACACAGCAGGATTTCTCAGCCTGGTTCTCACAGTGTCACTGACACAGGCCTGCTCCCTGCTGACACACATATGGTTCACTCTAGGTACTACTTTAGATGCAGACATCACTGCTACATGCATATGTATGTGTGTGTGAGTGAGAGAGAGAGAGAGAGAGAGAGAGAGACGGGTGAGGGAGAGAAAATATTGTGCACATTACAAAGAAACCACTCTAAATTGCCTCCACTGCAATCAAAATACACTGATCTTATCTGAAACTAACCTCACAGTATTGGTTCAAATATTGCAAATTTTTTCAAGTGATGAAATATAACACCTGCACACTTCCTGCAAACCACAAAAATGCTTTATTTATGCCAATGTTTTGGTCCTACTTGGATATTCATCATTTCAGAAAACCTGCAGTCCTCCTTCGATAAAGATTAACATTGTTATTAATTTAAAAAAAATAGTTTGGTGCAAGTATACAGACATTATTATGCTATTTTATTGAAACTTTGCACCCATCTTTGATGTGCATACAGTTAATTATGGTCAACATGTATATTTTTGATAACACTTCAGTTACCTCAGTTACCTAAACAACCCTTACAAGTGTGAGACAGGTTTCATGGTTTTCATGTGACATCATACACTCATAAGAATGCTCACCTTGAGTGCAAAGGCAGCTTTCATCTGCTGCCTCCCAGTTATTTTTACCACTTATTTTATTTAGCTGAATTGCCACGTGGCTTTTGCTCAGCTGGATGCAGAGACGGACAAGGAAATCACCCCTCTTCTTTAGAATCCCCCCTGAGAAAGAAAGTTCAGACATATTAAAATATGTTTGTCCTTCTCTTAATGCTGCCAGGTGAATACAGATGGCACTAGACACGTGTACACAGCATTTAAATCAAAGAAGTTTTTTATCTGACACCTTAAGCTTGTTTAGATTTGATGTATGTCATAGGATATTGTGTTGATTTAATCAGAATACTTCTGCTGTCATAACTGCCATAGTATTCTGAAATTAAAAAGCCATTGTTAAGTAGGTAAGTTAACATTATCTAATCAGCTTGTCCTTTGGGAATAAAGAGTTTCTTGTCATTCACAGACCCAAACAGCAGTAGAAGAAGCAATAATTCATCCAGATGTGAAATACATTGAACTATCTGCACTTTATTGAGTTTCATCCTGGCAGCAGTGTTAAAGGAGGGACTCCCCATAGATCCTGTATGTAAACAACCAAATGCAGCTCTGACAGGAAATGTGATATTTTTACTAAAATACTGCAGTGACAGTTGTGAGTCCATTACAAGTGTCCAAAACTTACAATGTATCTTTGTTTTAATTCTTTTGAGAGTTGATTTAAGTATTCATGGCTTGAAATAGATGTTAGACTGACAGGGCCACTGTGGCCTGTATTGATCGCCATGTGGAATCAGTGCTTTTGCCCTCCAGCACTCCTTCTAGTCATGTGACTGAAAGCTGTAAATGGACATGCACAACTACTTTTGCTGCTGTTCTTCTGCAGCCAATGGAGCAGCTGCATTCCCAACTAGAAATGCAGGAGTTGCCACTCCTGTGTGCATCTGTTAGTCCTATAAACTGGTTCACGGACTGTTAACCAGTATATCATTTGTATGCATGATACCTATACATAGAACATTAAATAGCAGTGCAAAGGCAATAGCTGTACTAAAGAACATTTTATACACATTAATCTTAATGAGAGGGCATATCTAACACCAAGTTTCTCTATAAGGAGACATCAAATCTGTGAATGTATCTGCTGTCAAAAAACCTTGTTATGGCAATCTGTTTTCTGTTTTATTGTTACAGTTAATCTATAATCTATACATCATAAATGCATACCATAAAAACACAATCTCCTCAGTCCTTAATATCAACAACAACAGATCTTCTTGAGTTTCTAAGTGGAGACGTCCATTTCGACCTTGATATTAAATTCTTTTGTCCTAGTTTAACATCCTTCTTTGTAATCTTGTGCAATTCCCAGGTGTGTCTCCTGCAGGTTTCTCTATTTGTGTCCTAATTTCAAACTCCCCAAAAACACATAATCTGGTCCATGTTTTCTTTTTTCTTTTTTACTCTTATCATTCTGGGTTTGTTTGTTTGTTTCAAAACACAAACCATTTCTCTGTTTAGTTTGGTACGTTGGCTGTTCTCTCACTGGTCTACAAAAAACGTCAATGATATTCCTGATGTAAAGTTGTTTTTTTAATAACCCAGTTTGTTGTTTTTCCACTCAGGATGACTACTTCAAAAGCTGGGCTCCTGCCAAGTCTCTAGACCAAGGTGAGTCCTGCTGGTTTTGTTGTTCATACTAATGAAAACTTGATATAGGACCAAGACTCAGGTATCAGATCTCAGTAATTTTTGAGAAATCCAAAAAATATAAAGGTATAAATATAAAGGTATGAAAGTCATCATTCAATGCTAGATAAGCTTTTAAACTAAAACCTAGAAGGGGGTGCATCAATAATGTTCAGAGAATTAAAAATAAAAAGTAAGATGACATAAAACTAGAAAATACTTTGTAAGAATTATAAGTGCTAAGACAAAACACCTGCTGTACAGTGATAAAACATAGTATTAGTGTAAAGTTAGAATTGAACGTTTTACAGTATTTGAGTATAAACAAAAAAAGACAAAAAAATTATTTACTTTCTTTGTGGAACTGCTATATTAAACACATTTGGTTGGAATCAGTGATTTTCTATCCGTTACAAATTGCTTTTACTTTATATGAGAACTATTAAAAAAGGCATATTATTTGCATGTTGAAATAATATCACAAGTGTTAAACAGATATAGAATGTACTGAGAAATGTTTATTAAATCATAATGAACAAAAAAGATAAATTGTAGTAGGCAGATACCGCTGTCTCAGATGCATGTGGATCCTGATTCTGGGATCATGACACCTAGGGATCTCTCGGGCAGTCTGTGTAGCAGGTCTGCAACAACCGCTTAAATGCATATATACAGCGGTATTAGATCATTGTTGTCGTACATGGTGGGCCTCTCCTAAGGGTATCGCAGGATACACCAGTTGCCTGAAACATATTCCAAAGGCTAGATGTGACTGGGTTGGTAGTGCCTACAGCCTGTGCCACCTGTTTCTGTTGCATTTCAGCTATCAGCATCCCTATCATTCACTCACATACAGTAGGTCTTGTCGTGCTCATGGCATCTTCAGTTAATATCACAGTCACAATTTGCCTGCATTTTGCACAAACACACATGATCCACTACACAAACCCATGCCATTCATAAACAACCAGCTGACCATGTTATTAGTGTTGCCACTACCATGTTTTTCCACTTGAGTACACATGCATTGTAGTCAAAAACCAACTAAAATATAACAAATCATGTATTGTTTGTTTTCCTTGTATGTCTATGGCAATTAACAATGAGGGGGACTTCAAAATTAAGCATCTTTTTTTATGGTGCTTCACCTGCTATGATGTTATAGTTTGAACGATGCTGATTAGTGACCAGTGCCAAAAATCTATCATCTATTTGCATGTACACATGTTTTTCAGTCTGAAGCAAATTGCTTTGACTTCTCACAGTTATATGCTGGATGGACCTACTATGGTAACACTGCCAAGTTAACTTTATCATTCACACTCAAGTGTATAATGATATTAGACCTCTAGTAACTCTTGACTAAACCCAATTATTACAAACACTCGCTCACACTCTCAGTTTTTCTGTCTCACACTCACTGTTTAGGGTTGATTGGATTGCAGCTTTCTCAGACGCATACCAGACTTTAAATCACTCTACCTCCTTGGTGAGTTTGTTCCGTTTTGTGCTGGCTTGCTTTTGCATATCTAGCACAGTAACTGTAACTCTTTAGGGAAAGACTTGCTAAGCAGGTTTATCTGGGCCAGCTCCTCGTGGATACTATGCCTAATGAGAACAGCCTCAACTCAGTGCCGCACGTTCTGGTGGCACTCTCCGGTTTCGCTGAGGCGTCTGAAGACAAAGTAAACAATGTGTCATTCTCCTAACAGGGGATTAAAGATGTTAGAGACGAATGCTCTGTGCCAGGGGTATTATATGTACAGAAGCCAGATTTAGATGGTAAAGTAATTTACAAGGCAAAAAAATGTCACTATAGAGCTATCTATGTGAAACAGTGTTCTTTACACGTGGTCTCTCTGGGTTAGTTGCACTAAAGCATTTGTAACATCCAGTTTGACTGTGTCTATCCAACGTACTTCATACTTTACTGTTTCTGTGAACTAGGACAGATAATAAACATTGTGCTTCCTGTTGCTGCCACTGACACAGATTGCTACAGAAGGAAATATAACAAATACAACACACTAGATAGAAAAGACCTCACTGCCCTGACAGAAACAACCAGCACCTCATGCACTATCTAGGTGTATAAAACACTCAAATGCAAGCTGTCAGACAGTCAAGCTTTCATATGAAAGCCATAGATTTCCTTTATTTATGGAAACAAAGCAGTCTGGTCTTTACAGGTTCTCTGCAGAAGCAATTAATTATATTCTGAAGAATATTTCACATTATTCTTGAAAGTGTTGCTTTCTTCATCCTCCTACACTGAACATATCACAAAGCACACTTCATGCATGTGAGTCACAACATTTGGCTGTGTTCAGTGGTGTGTTCTTGAATATGAGATGTGTGCATCTTTTAGTAGAGTAGTAAGTGGAAGTATATTCTGTGAGGAAGCGCTGAAACATTAAAAAAGAAAAATCTTTCAGTCTGGTGTTTGCCTTGCCTACTCTGCTGCAGTGATGCACTCCAGCTGCATCATAACGGCTCCCCTGCTGCAGAGCTCTGAATGCTGCACTTACACTCTGCACTTACTCCCATACAAACTGCACTCCTCCGAGAAACTGACAGCAAAATAATTTGACAGAAACTAAATAAGAGCCAGTTTCCAATGTCTAGTGTGTGTGTTGGAGTTCACAAAGGATGCACCTTGCTTCTTCTACTCATTGGGCTTTTCATGGACTGGATATCACAGCATAGCTGCAATGAGCAAAGGCATTTGGCTGGAAAACGTGTCAGTATATCCAAATCTGAGACCTAGGTTTTGTCAAATGATGGCCTTTTCCCTTGAGGTGTGGGGGAGAATCCAGAATCCAGCTAAGGTAGAGGAGTTTAAGTATGTGTATGTCTCATGAGTTGCTGTAAGATCATCCAAACACTGGGTGCAGCTTCTGCAGTGAGGCAACAGCTGTACCAGCCTGTAGTAGTGAAGAGGGAGCTGAACAAACAGGCAAAATCTGAGCCATTTGGTCAGACAATTTGGAACTAGTACTTCACTGGAACCAGTCTTTTCATATCTCTACCAGTGAGGCTCAGAGCAAAGTTGCTGCTCCTCCACACTGACAGGAGCCAAGTGAGGTGGTTTGGGCACCTGGTAAGGAGGCCCCCTGAGCACCTCTCCTTGGAGGTCTACCAGTCATAGTAAACCACTAAGGAGAGGCACTCGGCAACAGTCCCAGGGCCAGATAGTCCTGGGATGACCCAGAACGAGGTGTTATATCTCCCAGCTGGCCTGGGAGTAACTGTAGACCACCCAACAGGAGCTGGAGCAAGTTGTTAGAAATGGGGAGTCCTGGGCATCTCAGCTCCCCCTGTGTCTACTATAACCCTGGAATGTGATTTTCAGATTGGAGTCTTAATGGGAATCAGTCATGATAATACAACAATAGCCACATGAGGGCTTTTAATATTTATTTCTCAACAGAATGAAATAAATTATAAAATACTGATTCACTATTACATCTAATGTCTTTATTTTTGATATTATTATCCAGACTAGTGTGAAGGGGCATTTTTGTTTATAGATCAAAAGATACTGTAAGCTTTGAAAGGCTGCTATTGTACATGTTGGTAGTTTAAAAAGTTTTATGCTCAACAGCACCTGGATAGATATGAACCACTAAAAATGAGCAGGTTTTAGGTTAGTCATCTAAAACCCCAAAATGCAGTCTCATCCAGATGACAGAAATCATGTTGGAATGACAAGTATGACTGAGGCACTTGACTGGGGGTCAATATAGGCAACAAGATGCCAGCATCAATCACCTGCTGCTGATCTGAGTTTGACTAATGAATCACTGGTTGCCCTTGGAGACTAATCAGCAGCAGGAAGGTTGATGGAGGAAAATCCACTCCCTTGGATGAATCACTTGATGATTAATGCTTCCCTCTATACCATCTAATGAATGGAATCAGTAGAATCACAAATTAGTTGTTGGTGGTATTGAATGGAAAGTCTACAGATTCACTTGTGGTAAATCAGTTTTCCAGACGTTTTGTGGATTAATGAGGTCCAGCAGAGGCTTATTTTAGAGCTGTGGTAAACAAAACCCAACCATTTGATTGAAGGAAGACTGCTTTTTACAACTAGTCTGTAAAGCCATTTGGCTCTATTGCGTCTCTCATTAGACCATATGTTCCAGCTCATCAGTGTAGTACATTTAAAAACTGCCAGGTCTGTGCTCTTCACTAAAACTGGATTTGGTTCTGTTTTCCAGTGGCTCTGTTTTCTTGTATGACCAGAACTGCAGTGCATTCTTGTTGGAGGTATTTTCAACAAACAGTTTTTATTTTAGATATTTGCTTTGGATATTTGGCTGTTGTTATTTAAAGCAAACATTATTCCACAGAATATAATCATCCCCAGCCCTGCAATGAACTACCAACCTATCCAGGGTATACCCCTGCCCAATGTCAGCTAGAATAGGCTCAAACCCCCTCATGACCTTACAAAGGATTACGCAGTTACTGAAAATGAAAGAATGAATGAATAATCGTCTCCACACTACGTTAGTTACACAGATTAGTCTGTTTGGTTTAGCCATGAGCCTTCTTTATTTATTTATTCCGCTAAACACAAAAAAACCCTCAAAAGGGCTGAAAATTTCAGTGGGATAGAGCCTGTGCAGCATTAAAATAACACTGGAAGGCCCAGCTTCAGGTCTGCTGTTCTGCATAACATTCAGATTGTCACCACAGATTCCACTGGAGAAAGGTGACAGACAGCTCACCTCATGTAAGATTACCTACTGTAATTAGATCATGTTGATCTGCCGTAAAAAGACACTAAAAAACATTTTGCAGCTAATTACATTAATTGGCAAACAGATCAGTGACATGGGTACCAAAAAGAGCCTCTTAGAGAAGTAGAGTTTCAGTTAAAAAAAAAAATCAAAAACAACTCTATGAATTGTGGAACAGAGAATCTGACAATTTTTTTGTGCACAAGGGATAAGGTTGAAAATCAGTATCAGATGTCACTGATCTCCCAGCCCTGCAGATGGCACTGCATTAAAATCAGGCATGATTCTGTAATGTAAATCACTGCATGGGCTTAGGAACATATTCAGAAATCACTGTCTGTGGACACATCATGCAAAGAACAAGCAGTATGTGAATATGATCCAGAAACACTGCAGTCTTCTCTTGGCCAAAGATCATTTGAATTGGATTGATGCAAAGTGGACAACTGTTCTGTGATCAGATAAATAAGTTTTAATTTTTTCTGACGATACTGTTATGCTCAGGTTGCTCACTCATAATCCAGGCAGTCATGAAACCGCTGTGGATAAATGTGTTGACTGGTGTGACACCAACAAACTACAGATTAACACAGAAAAAACCGTTGAGATGCTGTTAGATCCCAAATCAGTGGGTGACGATAGTATGTTGTCCATACATGGTAACTACATTAAACAGGTCCCCTCCTTTAAGTGCCTAGGTGCGCACACTGATAGCGACCTCAGCTGGCACACACAGGTGGCAAGTGTTTGTGCCAGAATACATCAGTGCCTCCTCAGACGACTCAGGCTGTTTGGCGTCTGTAGAGAAATTATGTTGATTTTTTTCTGTGCAGCCATTGAGTCCATACTTAGGTACGGGATCACCTGCTGGTCTGGGGCTCTGACAGTCAAATCCAAAACTCTGATTCATAACCTGGTGAAGATGGCGATCCAGATCAGGAGTACCCCTGCTCCACTCATGCTGCAAGACATGTTTATACAGCCCACCATCAGGCAGGCACGGTATCCTTTCAGACTTCTCACATGCCCTGTTTCCAGAGTATGTTCTATTGACCCTCAGGCAGAAGGTACAGAGTCCTGCTGTGCAGGCTCAACTGTTTTAAACATGCTTTTATCCCTCTCTCAATCAAGCTCATTAATGAACAGTTTGGTGCAGCTTCAAAAAGGAGGTAGCCAAATGTTGTGTAGGAAGGGATGTATGCATGTATGTATGAATGGTGTGTGTGTGTGTGTGTGTGTGTGTGTGTGTGTGTGTGTGTGTGTGTGTGTGTGTGTGTGTGTGTGTGTGTGTGTGTAGGTGTGTGTGTGTGTGTGTGTGTGTGGACTTTAGGTTTTTTCTTTATGATATTTTTTAACCTATTTATTATAGGTCATATTTTATGTGTTTTTAATAGCATTTTTTTTGTTTTATGTGTTGCAGTGCAGCTTTTTTTTGGTCAGATTTCTCCCACAGGAGACAATAAAGTGAACCTTAAAATAGAAATGTGAGATTATTTTTTGAAACCATGGACACTGTGTCAACACTAAAGAAGACCATCCAACACTCAGTTCAAAAACCTGCATCTGCGGTGGTACAGACATACATTAGTGCCTATGGAACGGACAGCTTGAACATCTGGAAAGGCACCATCAAAACTGATAGGTATATGCAGGTTGTATAGCAACATATGCTCCCATCCAGGCAATTTTTTCTTTAGTGAAAGCCTTACATATTTCAAAAAGACACTGCTAAAACACACACTATATCTATTAAAACAGCATGACTTTGTACTAGAAGAGTCTTGGTGTTGAACTGGCCTGTGCACTTCAGACCTTTCACCATTTGGAAACATTTGGCACATCATGAAACAAAAAATATGACAATGATGGCACAGGATTGTTGAGCAGCTAGAATCCAATATCAGACAAGAATGGAACCACATTCCTCTTGCAAAACTTTAGCAACTGGTCTCCTCAGTGCAAGATGTCTTCAAACTGTTGTTAAGAGAAGTGGGGATGCTCCACAGTAGTAAACATGGCCCTCTCCCAACTCTTTGGAGACTTGTTGCTGTGGAATTGGCTTTGTATGTGTAAATGGTGATGCTGGGGAATCCTTTCCATTTATATATTTATAATAAACAGTGTCATATCTCTATTTTTTTATACATGTAGGGAGATAAAACCTCTGCTTTGAGGAGAGTAGAACTTATGACTTAAAGGATGCTGTGAATCGGACATGATGACCTGAGCCTTTTAAGTGGGTCTGCCCTGATACATGTGTCCTAGATCCCGGAAGTTCAGTCCTGAATCTTTATGGCATACCCTTACAACTCTTCCCAGCAGATTCCTAGTTTCCAAACCAGAAGATCAGATAAACTTTAACAATGACTGTAAAAGATCCACAATATATTTTCTGTAAGGAGCATTCAACTTTAAAAGTTCTTCATTTCCTTCAGAAAATCTTTTTCATGAATAAAATTGATATTGGCAAAAAGTATGTCAGGATGATCCGTAAGTTTTTGTGTTGCAAAACTGCAGACAGGAGCAAAAAAAGTGGAATTCTTCGCAAAATCAATGAACATCTCTTTGGTCTTTAGTACACTGAACCATAAGAAAGACTGATTGCACTATAACAAATGTGTTATTGATTGACCTGTGAATCTGTTCATCATTATACAGTAGATTGACTGTTACAGAATCATATGCATTCTGAAGAACATACCTGCCTTCCTGATCAGCCTGACACTTATGTCACCATATAAAACAAACAGAAGCAGAACTTTTTAATTGAAATTTTAATTCTTTTTAAAGTCAGTTTACCAAGAAACAATATTAACATCCTCTTTAAAATTTAGCTACAACCTTGTGCAAGAATGTGAGGTTGTTTGAAGTTAAAAGCAGATGAGAATTCAATAAAATGCAGTCTATCCTGTTTTTGTGTTCTCGTATGTATTTCAGAATAGATTTAATAGGGTTACGGTTCCATGTTCAACTCCTTTTCTTGCCTCATTAGTAAACTGAAGAGGGTCCAGTCTGTCCTGACTTATATCTAAAATGTTATTTTTCACAGTTCATTCAAAACTTTCTATTATGACAGAAGTAAGAACCACATGGTAGTAAACGCCCAAAGACTTTGGTGATTGTAACATCAACCACTGGAAATAAAATAGATTCCTTCAAACTTACTTAGTACTTTTTACTGCTCCAAAGAAGACTGAAAAATACCACATAAAGGCATCACTGGGCAAAAACCCACGGTTACTCTCCACCATATTGCGATTCAAGTGGTCTGAATGGACTTGAGCTCTGCATCTACTCCTTCCCTGTGTTTTTGGGAGGAAGGTGTTTGTTTTCATATTCACGTTTTTGCCCTGCGATTAGTGATCTAGAACAGCATTTCAGTAGTTCCCTCAGGACCAGGACTTATGCTCTGTCTGATGAGACTCAAGTATTTACAGATTTTGCCATCATCTATCTTTATTTTACAACTTCCCACCGTGTGTCAGAATTCATTAATGATTAATGATTGAAATATTGTGCTTCAAATCTTACATAGAACTCACTGAATTCCTCTACTAGGTCAGTTTCAGGCATATCAGAACGCTTCACTTTCCTCTTTCTGTATATTAACCATGATCTGATGCCTTTCCAGATCACACATGTATTCCCATCTTATAATTCACACTCCTCTTTATCTTTATCCTGAAACTTAGCCATTTTTATGTCCCTTTTAACATATCTCTGGAGCGCTTTCTTTTAAAACTGCAGTTATAAAGTGTTTTAATTTAGGGAAAAGGCGACAGTGTTATATCTACTAATTCAATAGCTTTGCTCTAAGATGCTCCACCAACACATGCAGGGAAAGGTGCATATTAAACACCAACACAGCAGGTAAACTAATAGACTGAAACATTTATACAAGCTGAAGTGTTCTGTGAGTACTTTAAAGCACAGCAGTACAGGTGAAATTGGCTTTCCCTCTCAGATATACAAACTCATGTAGACTCTTTAACCTGACATTTATGGTTTAAAGCAGCCCTGTTTTGTTGTTTATACTCTGGGTAGAAAACGAATGACTGATGAGATGAGAAATCGTGTCATCTGTGATTCGTTTTTAAATATTTAACTTGGACTTAGTACTTTGAAGCATGTATATCTATCCTTATCTGCCTGTGCTTCTCTCTGCTTCTTGTGACACGGTATCACACAAGTGTTTATTGTTTCTGACGTATTGAGTTCATCAGATGAAAATTACATAATGATGAACAATGGACGACTGTGTATCAACTCAGCTCATGTAAATACATACACACACAATAGAAGCCTGTGAGAATAAGCTGTTGGTAGCTTTCATACATATTTGATTATAATTTTAGGAAGTTTGGATATTATTATCACATTCCCTCTAGTGATACTTCTCCTCTTTTTTTCTTTCATCAGCCTCTCTTTCTCAGCAGGATATCATCAGTGAAAAGGCTCACCAACACAGTGTCCCTAATACCTTTAATGTGTGATTGTTTTTGCACTGGCCAGTGTCCCAGCGACACAGTAGGAATATTATCTTCACATCAGCATTCGCAGTACAACTGTTAATATGCATCACTCAGACACTGACAGTGTACATAGCTGCCTTCACTCATATTTCTCACTGGCTGCAGTCAGTCTCTGGCTAAGATGTGTAAAATAAATATTTCATTCAAGTAGTTTGTCATTTGCATTTTAAAGATGAATGAAACAGGAGTCAGAGAGCAATGCTTTATAGCTTTGATTGACAGCATTGAAACATAGCCTGCATTCTAAAAGTTTCAAATAGGTTGAGGATAACTATATTACAACAGATGCGGTCTACATAAGACTTTATGACAGTACTCTACAGGGTCCTGATTTAGCATGACATTAAAGTTTAAGATCATTTAGTAAAAAGATAAGAAACTTCACCTTGCTCAAACTTCACAACCTTTCATGTCTTCATTTGCACAGATGGCAGAATTCTTCCCAATGATCTCTGAACATGTTTCCATGGTGACAGCTCAGTGACCTCTATCAGACATACATGATTATTCTGTAAATAGTATGCTTGTTAGTCTATAGTTCGATAAGTAGGTACATGTGTGGAGGTGACACGGGCCTGTGTCTGAGGCAATCCTGCTCACCCTGTATGGATTAGGCAGACATCTGCTGCACCCAAATCACAGCTTTACGGTGCACCAACATGCAGCCAAACGCTAATCCAGGACCAGTATGTGAGAAGGCAAACATTTCACCACATTGCCTGAAGAAATGATCACAAAGGATGCATTCAAACCTCAGGAAAAAATGGCCCAAATGAGATTATTTGCTCTTATGTGATATATGTCTATGATAGTCATTTGTATTTGAATTTTATTTATTTATCTAGACAGGTTCAAAGCACAATATGCATTAACCTTAAACAGGAGAGATGTAATGTGCTAGGTTGTAGCACTAGTGTTAATTTCCACCTGTAGTCCCTGGGCAGGCTGATGTTATTAAATGAGCAGACAATAAAAACTAAAACATATAAAGAGCAGTATAGTATGCATTTCTATACAGTGGCTTGCAAAAGTATTCATACCCCTTGAACTTTTCCACAGATTCACAGCTCAGGTGGATGAATCTGTCCACAGGACAACTATTAGTTGAGCACTGCACAAATCTGGCCTTTATGGAAGAGTGGCAAGAAGAAAGCCATTGGTAAAAGAAAACCACAAGAAGTCCTGTTTGCTGTTTGCCAGAAGCCACGTGGGGGACACAGCAAATGTGGAAGAAAGTGCTCTGGTCAGATGAGACCAAAATTTAACTTTGTGGCCTAAATGCAAAACACTATGCATGGTGGAAAACTATCACTGCACATCACTGTGAACACACCATCCCCACTGTCAAACATGGTGGCGGCAGCATCATGCTCTGGGGGGGCTTCTGTTCAGCAGGGACAGGGAAGATGGTCAGAGCTGATGGAAGATGGATGGAGCCAAATACAGGGCAATCTGGGAAGAAAA
>JAPQRP010000002.1:24707963-24738062 GCA_037367295.1 Apogon hyalosoma
TATATTTATGTTTGTGGTCGTAACGAGACAAAATGTGGAAAAGTTCAAGGGGTATGAATACTTTTGCAAGCCACTGTAATTCCATCTATATTAAAAAAATCATTCATATCCAACCATTCACTCTTATTCGTCCCACTGCAGTCCGTCACACACACTCTAAGCATGTTTACATTACATTACATTGTGGCTACAGGTTTGGTTTGTTTTTCACCTTGCAGGAGAATGTGTGATAGTTTGTAATTGTTAGTAGTTCAATGTGTTCCACTGTTGCATGGCCATATCATTTAACTCTGTCCCTAACAGTGTGAACAGCACATAATACATGGGATTTTGTCCACTTCTATATGTGGCACCACTTCAGATACAGATCAAAAGCTCAGTCTGAACCGTCCAATGGGAATTCATGGACCTTTTACATCACTCTGGATCAACGTTTGTCACAGTTCTGTGCTGGGTCAGTGCAAGCATATGTAGAGGACAGCTGTTATGAGGTGTCAGTGGAAAGACAGTGAGGTATTTGGATCATAAGGAACTTCTTGTATCCACTCTGTGTTGTAAAACACATCGATAACAAAAAGCAAACGTTTGTCTGTCAGTCTCTTCATCCTTGACCTTCTCTTCATTCCATCTGTCGTCTGTATTTATGACTCACTTCTTGAGCTGCAATTGGAGACCGTTTAACTGAATTAGCCATTGGGGGATAAATAAAATTATTATCTATCTGTCTATCATTGCTTCACAAAGATATGAAACCTGTTCAAACTGGAATCATTTCATTGGCCACATTTTAAGACAAAGGCAATCAGATCTCAGCAGATACATTTTGCTGACCTACATTTAGTGACACACATGTTGAAAATTATCCAAAACCTTAGTGAGTGGGCATTATGTAGAGATCGTTTTGTCAAACATGTAGCAGAAAAATATTTTAAAATACTTTCGGGCATATTCATAAACATGTTTGTAGAAAACTTAAATTAGAGAGAACATAATAGAAAAAATAGTTTGATATTTTGGATAGTAACGAGCGGTTTAATATCACAACACCATGCCACTTAATTATTTTTTGTTTTTACAATATACACTGCAGTCACAAATATAAACACACAGGCACACACATGGTTATCATGGTTTCTTTCCCTCTCCGCCCACCTGTGACTGACTGCAGCAATCTGGTGTGTGCTTGCCTGCCTTGTAGTCATTAAAATATCACCATGCCCTGACATTTAATTTGACTTTTTCCATTTTCAAGAAGGCAGAACTACCTCACACACTCACTCACACAAACTCAAGTCTGTTATTGACTTCAGCCACAATTATCAGGGAATTTACTACTATTTAAACTCATTTACTAGTGTACCACTACATTAACTACTTAAACGTGACTGTGATTTTGTTTCTTTAAATAAGTATATTTACTTTAATATAAAAAAAAACATGTTCTAGATACTTGAAACACATATGGAACACATACTCTCAACTCGACTATTCTGACCCGAGCCCAGCTAATGTATGTGTTTTCTTGGTTTTCACACAGACTGAATTTTTATTTCTTCTTTTCTGCATCTGTATTATTTTCCTGTTCAACCAACAACTGAACATTTTAGGTAATCGGCTCAAAGTTTGGACGTATTTTTAGTATGAACTACAACCGCTGTTGCTGACAAACAATTACGGCGTTCGTTGGAAGTCTTGACCTTATATGTACAAATGTTGTGACGTAACTAGTTATAAAACATAAATTAAAAAGGAATTGAAACTGGTTGTAGAAATCCACTAGATTTTTGCCAAAATTAATATAAAGATAGCTTTGCAGCACCTGGAAGGGTCAAATTCAAACTTTTGGAACTATTAGGGTCCAAATACACAAATAAATGTACCAAAGACTAATAAAAGTGGGTTTAGCAAAATATGACCCTTTTAAAAAGCCCAAACACACAGACAGAAGGACAAGAGAGGGGAAGTGTCCTCACCAACAGATGACATTGGAGCTTTTAGTAACACTAATGTAAAATCAGTATTCTGGCTGTTTGTTTCTGGTTTCTTGTGTTTGAGCATACTCAACAGATTTGTGAGGTTGTGGTTGCAACATTATCCAGAGAGGGGAGTCAAAGAGGGGATTACAAATGGTAGGCAGTGCCCCATTATCACAGTCAGTCCAGACCAACACTAGAGAATCAGACTGGCACCAAGACTCAGCCAGAATGTCGACTGCTTTACAAAAAAAAAAAAAAAAAAAACATTACGAGGAGAAACTTTACAATTTTCAGGTGTTTACTCCTCCTGTCCTTTTTTTTTTTTTTTATTAGATTATCTAGTGAATACATTGTTACTATAGCAACCGTTTTGGCTGCAGAAACAGAAGTCATTTGTGATGCACTCTGGTTTGGCAGTTGCAGCCACAAACAAAGTCTCGAAAATCTGGAGCTTCCAAATTGCCAATCAGACTGATTAGATGTGACATTGTGTTTTCCCACAAGAGTGTTCATCATTGTTGTATATTTCATCAGCTATTTCTCCAACTCACTAACCCTCTGTCTCTTTCAAGATATGCTGTCTGTCTATTCCCATTTCTCATCAGTCCATCTTCACTCAGTTTGGCCTGTCCCATAACTCTGTCACTGCTCCTTAATGCTTTTTCGTATAATGATCTTTGATCTGCACCTTAGGTGTCTAAAAGAATTAGAAAGAGAAAAGTTGATAAAAAAAATGCAACAAAGAACAGTGATCACCTCGGGTGTGTGTATTAAAATGGAGTGTAAGCTGGAGCAAGAACAGATATCTCATACACATAGTATTATGTGCTAATGGTTTGTAGCTCGCACTCCAGGCATTCTTAAAACATTGTTTACTGCTCTGATTTTAATGGCTTGTTGGCCACATCATAAAAAGTGACTCAATATCAATATCCACAACTCAGCTCACCTTTTATCTCGCTTGTTCAGAGGAGTGAGTTTTAACACATAAATGGAACTATCAGCTGAAACACACATACATGCTACAGTGATTTCAGTGTAAATGAAAACAGTCACAACCACACACAGAAGGCAATCAGTTCTACCTGCAGCCTGCTGAGATGAAGAGTAATGAAATACACACAGTCACACCAAGGGTATTGTTAATTGAATGAGCAGATGAAGGCAATTATATCAGCAGAAGCTGTTAAATTCCTATTTAACCAGGAAGAAAAGAAGATATGGTATGGAAGAAGAAGCACTGAGGAAGGTGACAGGAAACAAAAGAAACTGGTGATTAAGAAAGTGTAAATGTTTGCAGACAAAGCAGCGGTGAGTTGAATGAATTGTAACTGCCCGGTACTCCCAGTTTACAAAGGCAGAGTCAAAACCAACAGTGATCTAAAAAGGAAATGAAGCTGTGAATCAATGGACTACAGTGTGTGGACGCTGCTGAACAAACTGTTTTCAAGAGTAGATACAGCCACAACAGCAGATCACAAACAAAGAAGACTGAATGTACATGTGTGTTTCTGGCCTTTGTGCCTCGAAGCCAATTGAGCCTCCAATGATTATCGTAAATTAGGATAAATAAACTTCAGAGAATGTGAGCAGACAGCCGTTGCTCCTGATTAGAGAAGCCTTCAGGCTAAATGCCAGTGTGTGGATGCGACAGTGGCATCAGAGAGTCTCAGGAGAAAACAGAAGAAGGAAATGCAAAGATATACACACACAAAGCCTACAGAGAGCACTTGAGAGAGACTGTCTGCACAGAGGATAACTCAAAGATAAGGAAGACATCCTATAATGAGGAAAAAACAAACAGAGGACACAAAAAAGTTGATCTAACTTTCACACACATACGTTTGCACAGGTTACCTTTGGTTGGAAATGAAAGGCCTTGTTATCTGTTGAAAAATGTCATGTCCATAAAGGTTTAGATGATAATTTTTTAAAACGGTCTTCAACACAAGTGATTTTAAGCAGCATAATAGGGGATCAGAATGAGGTTAGTTTGTTCTAAACACTGCATAATGGTGTGTGAAAAGGGCATATCTTAGGCAGCTATAGACTTGACAATATGAAAATACCCAACATAAAAAGCCATATTTAAACATCGGCTGCAGAAGTTAACACTCATACATATGCATTACATCCACAGCTGCAACACGATGTGGGTGGAACAATGCCAATATCACATCTACTGTAGAAAATACAGTGCTTTCATTCAGTCAGCCCAGAAATAACTATATCCAATATCACAGCAATGAAATATGACAAAATAGAAACAGATGAAGGAATAATGTGTCAGTGATCGATGCATGCACTTTGGGTGTGGCTTTGGAATCAATGGGCTTTTTAAAGTAACAATCTTATAGATTTCTTTTTTCTTCTCTTTAGCAATTAGTGGTAATTGCAAATTTGTTCTTGAACTGCACTCAGTCACCTGTGTGATTGATGTCATCCAGCATCATCATCAGCTGACCCACATAGCGATTACTCACAGAGTTAGATTTGTGAGCAGTCCACTTCACTTTAAAGGTTAACTTTATATGGAATTTTGGGCTCTGCATTTTATCCTTCCTAATACAAACACAACATCTAGCATTAGCACTAGCAATTAGAATTAGCACTTAACACATTAGAAGCAGTGAGCTGAAGGTGCTCGGGAACCAACTCCAGGTCTTCATCAGCACCATGGTTGGTGCACTGACAGGACAATTAACTGGCGGATACTTGTTTTTAATGGTGGAGGAAAGCAGAGGACTCACACAGCACTGTGAGAACATGCAAACTGAATGCAGAGCAGGCCCTGGACCCACAGAATTGGCCCGGAACCTTTTACATCTGAGGTGGAAGAGCTAACCACTACTTCACCACTCTATGCAGCATTCATATTTTTTTGTGAAGCAGTCTTTCTTTTAAGGTTGCACCAATCCAATATTAGGGTCGGATATTGGCCTTGGTACCAACATTTTAGCTGGATCGGGGATCTGTAAAAGTAACCGATCCGTAAGACCGATCCTTCCCCTTTTAAAGTTTTGCAACATGGGCTGCGTCACACATGTTGAACGTAATTCTAAAAGTAAACTGACAGACCTGTATGTGGAGGACGTGGTGGGTTATATATCTCTGTACATAAAGCTATGAGAAAGTGAAAGTGAACTCCCCTCACCTTATCATTGACTACCTGCTGCCCCCCAAAAATAAATTTGTGACCGGTCCTGGGAGCGATGTGCCGGACGATATGGATGATATGCCCCACCACACACACACTCATGGATTCAGGTCCACAGAGTTGAGAGTATGTGCCGAGTGATTCATACTGTTGTGATGTACAACGATAATCGCTAACACACCCGCATGCACATCAATGTCACTCATGACCTCACCCCCCCCATGGCTGACAAGCTCTGCTCTAAATCAACAATATCAGATCAGTGTCAGGTATTGACCAATATGCAAGGTCCCAGCTTCGGAACTGAAAAAGTCGGATCGGTGCATCCCTAGTTTCTTATATAATTATACATTTATATTTAAAACAGGGAGTTAACATTGTATTCAGCATTAGTTTGTTTGGTATAAGTCGACTACTATTGGGATAATAGAATGAAACCCCTGTTGGTACAATTTGCTAAAGACTTGAAGTAAGTGAACAAGTAGCAAAAGCTGTGCATGTATTTTTCTCCCTTTTCCTCCATTTCTGATCATTACATTTAGCCTAAGCCTACTGTATCATGACAGACATGACAGAAACTGTTAACTAAAAGCTGATGTAAAGCAGATGCACAGTCTCTCAGTGCTTCTGTTGTAAGTCACCACCCACTGTGGTATTTTCAGTTTATTTTATGCCCATGTCCAGTGAAATTAAACTATAGGCAGCCGCACTCTTTGGCAGAGGTAAGTGTTAAAATTACTCTATTAAATAAATGTACTTCAGTGGCGGCTAATATCCCAGACCCAGTAAAGTGTGTATGTGTGTTAGGACACACTGCCTGCCTCATTTTACATCACTACTGTTCACAGATGAAATATTTGCATGGAAATGCTGCCACAGACTCCCAGATCAAAAAAGGACTGTAATCCAATATTATCAGTGGGTCTTCAGCTAAATCACCATATCACTTGATGATAGAAAATGACTGAACAGACATCTATTTAAACAAAAACCTTGTGGTTCTAGCTCTTTTTTTTTTTTTTTTTTTTTTTTTTAGCAGCCATTACTATATATGGGAAGTGCATATTTGTGATGTGGTCATGTCCTGGAAATTTTATGCAGACCATGGTTTGTCCTCATCTAGAATCTTGTGTTGTTAACATATACAATAGGTGAGTGAGTTGGAGAGTTCATCATCTCAGGGTGTTATTGTCACAGTCTACAGACAGAGATGACAAACTCAGTGTGCCTCAGTGCTCAGGCTTCCTCCCTGCAGCTCTGCCATCACTGGCCTGTTTCCATATGGAATGTTATACTGCTGTGTGTGCTGCTGATAGCTTTTTTCCAAGTAGCAAGCATGTTTGTGTCAGTTTCTGGCACATCAAAATGTGTTTATGTACATTTAGAAGAATTCTAATGAAATATACACCTGACACTTCAGCTACACTTTGTGAAGTTTAGGACCTAAAAGCAAGTGCTGGAATTTTTTGGTTAGAAAAACAATCATAATAGCACAGAAATTAATTCTGAAATATTTGGATTTATTTGTGACAAAAACAAAAGTTTAAAAGTGCATTATGGCAAAACTGCCTGCTTGCTGCTGTTTCCTGTCTTTACACTGCGCTGCTCTCTAACAACCTTCTGGTATCAATTTATACTCCAGAAAATGTTAAAATATTATTCCTTTATGCATGTATGAACTCTTACAATTATTCTGTTTTTTGCAGAGCAAGAACCAGAGCCTGGCAGATATGGAGACCCTGTAGCCAAAACCCACTCTGGCTCTGCCAAGAAGACAGTACAAGATGGTGAGTGAAGTATGGGCGGCGTGATTTCTAAGTGAGGAGGTTTGATTCAGTGCCTGCACAAAGTATTATCAAACATGCAGCCTAAAGTAGGTTTGGTGGGAGAAATATCCTGTTTATGCACCTCCAGCTGATTTAGCTGTAAAATACAGCAAGTACATGATGTCAGTGCTGATCTGCTCACCAAGGGTGTCAGTAGTCTTACATTACACTGATTTGAAATAGCTGTCGCATTTGCCATTAAACAGCAGGTGAATTAGTGTAGTGTTTAGCATAATTACTTATCCACACTATCTTGTGATGACCATATTGAAGGAGGAGATAACCACCTCACAGCTGGGCATTTGAATCAAATGCAGCCATGCTAATTCGCAGAGGCTGATCAAAGCTGTCCCCTTCGGTGACTTGCAGTTTTTTCTGAGGCTAGCCTCATTGCTAAAATTGTGGTTTGTTAGTCCAGGCAAATTGGAAATTTGCAACGTAGTGTATTCATAGGAGTAAAGATTTTGCTCCTTGCAGCACAGTGGCATACCTGTCAGCTCTGTTGTTTGGTGCCTGTAGCTTAACAGAGCTTAACAAGCTAATGTGGGTGTAGTGGGCTGAAATCCCCTGCAGTGTTGTTTCTTTGAGATTACCACTGGTAACATCAGTTGCAGTTAATTTTCTTCTCCTTGAATAAATATGACGATGTACTGCATTCAATTACATTTTGCAGAACTGGTGATGTATCAAGTTTGTTTACCATTGTTTGGCTTTGACATTTTTTAAATGCTTTCACTATGCATAATTTAGATATAATTAAGTGTACAAATACTTAGTATAACATTAGTTTTTAAATTAATCAACCCTTTTGCAGGTCATTAAATGCCAAGTGAACAGTATTTGTAGATTAATGAGCTGAGAAGATAAAGGCATAAAAAACTCACAAACTGAATTTAATTACATGAAAGCAAGGCAAATGAATTTTCTTCATAAATACATGGATCAGACCATCTCAGAAAGCCACTAGAGCTGGGCGATATGGAAAAAAATCATATCACAATATTTTTTTTTTCCATATCAGACGATATCAATTTGTATTATGATATAAATCAAATCACAATTTTTTGTCAAGCTTAAATTTTCCATTACTGATAAGATAGTTGTGAAGACATCAGAGAGACAGAAAGAGAGAGAGAGAAATACATATGTTGCAGTACTTATATAGAAGTCCCTCCCTCTGCTCTTAGAATTATCCCCTCCTCCAATATTATGTATTATTTCCCCACTTTATTCAACCCCCGGTCTGTTGAGCCGTGCGTACCTCCAAATTGGCATAAACCAAAAGTGAAACAACATGCTTTGACTGTCTGACTCCTGGCTTTTATGCCTCTGTTGTACACCAGAACCGAATATATTGCGCTCATGATGATGGGATGGATGCATTGGCAACCTGAACACATAATGCCTCTGGCCACAGCCGTCACCAGCATCAAAATAATGAAAGGAAAAGTAACATGGACACTTTACTGATGCTTTGGGAACTAAGGTGTCCCAAACATCACATCACAGAGAAATACATTCATGTTCTAACATGTATTAGTGCCAGTACACAACCAAATCAGAAAATCATTATGAACAGAATCAAAAATACAGATACTCAAGCAAGTTGTCGAGCCTGATAACAGGAGGACCACAGATCTTATCTTTTTACTCTCTAAAACAGAGTAAAATGTTATGAAATCCAACAATTTAAAATATTTCAATTATTACTGTTATGTAGAAAATACTTATATAGTTTGTGCTCTCACCAAATGTTTAAGCTACCTGAAGTTGTTTAGGTGTATCACATATTGAGTTTTTTATTTCAGTGTAGTGAATGTGACACAAAGATGTTTAGGTGATGTATGAATTACAGTGAATTCTGTTGCACTACTGTGCTGAAGGCAGAGTAAGTAAATGGATGACCAAATGATGAACCAAAATGCAAAAATATAAATATGACTTAGAACTTAACAGAACATTGTGTTCTGTTGTTGTATAGTTATGCAACCAACTCCACATGGTTTGATCTATTTCAGTGTGTGATAAGCTGCATGGTTTTGTAGTGTAATCCACTGTATCAAAAGTCTACATGAATCCAAAAATATGTAGATATGCAGATTGTGCTGCTTATGTAAGAGCCAGTACAGATAAATAGTGGTGGTATTTATCTTGTCTTGTCTAAGTTGTCTTGTTATCTGTCCTCACTTTCCAAAATCATTGTGATTAATTCTGACTTAAAAACAAAAGAAAAAAAAAAACTTTACCAATTACAGCACTGTAACATCTCTTGTTTTTCCTTTGCACTGCTCACACTGAAATGAAAATGAGTCAAACCTTAGTGTTTTAACTGGGAGTAGTTTTGTTCTGAAGCTAATTAGGACTGAGTTGTAAAAGCCCAATTGCAGCAGGTTGTTCAAAAATGACTCATAGAGGTGTTGGCCCCTCATGTGCTATTGGGCAACGAAACCTTAACTTGTTTTGAATTTTATGTCATATTGTCTTCCTCTGTATTCAACCTTTTGTCTATTCTGTGGTTTAAGTCAATGTGTGGTGTAAAACATTTGCTGCAGGCAAGATGTGTTTAATTTGGCACAGGCTTTGTTTTCTTGGCAAAGACAAAATGGAAAGGCTTTCTAAGCTCCCATAAAGTGAGAATATAGTGGTACTTCTGATTGTTTTCATCATTTGGTATAAACGGATTAAATAAATAGACACAATCATTCATAATATCACATCAGACACTTGGTTTTAATACTTTTTAGTGGAAGATTATTAAGAAAGTTGATGGAGGGAGAGGAGAAAGAGTTGTGATCTATTCCAACTTAGCTATAGTTTCTTTTTCAACTATATATTCTTACACATGCACATGGTGGATGACAGATCTGGCCTCCTGTTCCACCTTCTACATCACAGATAATTTAATGGTTTTGTACTGTCCTACACCAAGGCATTCATTAATCTCAAAGTGAAGTCTGCACATGTGCATACGTGTGCTCTGCAACCAGGCTAATTTCATGCATATACTATTTTATTTCAGTGATCTCTACTCACATTTCAAGCAGAAAAGGTTGTGTATAAGTAATTTCAGACCGTGACAATTAGCAACTTCCACCTGAAATTAACATCCCCTTGCATGCATGTGTTGTATTCAAATACATCTTTGCTTCTTAAGCTTTGAAGCTGCCTTCAAAGACTGTTTGATTATTCGCCTTCATAGTGTTGCTTTAAAAATGCTTTGCTGCTAGCAATAGTCTGACAAAACATCCTTTTTCAGGGTGTGTGTGTGTGTGCGTGTGTGTGTGTGTGTGTGTGTGTGTGTGTGTGTGCGTGTGTGTGCGTGTGTGTGTGTGTGTGTGTGGGTGTGTGCGTGTGTGTGTAATGGTTGTGTGGCAGTGATGAATATTCAGTTTGCAAGCAATAGTCAATAGCCTTTTTCTCCAGATATATTTTCCCATAAGCCACTTGGGCTTTCTTCTCTCTAACATCCAAACTGAAACAGCCTGTTTATCTTTTCCTTTCCTCGGTTACACCCACAATAATATGATTTGCCCATGTTTTCAATAATTAATTTTCTGGATGGTGAATCTGTTCTATCACTGCGTCCTCCCAGAGGCCTTCTCTGTGCTTTCATCCCTCCATCATTCCTCTGTGTCATCCATCGCTTCACTGCCTCTCACAGGACAAACAGTCAGACCCCTAGGAACATTCAAAAACCAGACAGAAGAAAAAATTTATCTCCTTCTGATCTGTTTGTCTTTCTGGTTGCTTTCTGTCTTTTGTTTTTCCCCATGGCCCCTGAGGTGAAAGAGGCGAAACACCTTTTTAATTAGTTTATCATAGCTTGAAAATGATGCCCATTTTTCTAATAACAGTCAGGAAACCATCCATTGGGAATGGCTGCTGGAGCTCTAGTTTATTTAATATTAAACTTGTTTATTTGCTATTAGTAACAGTAGTTGGGGAGAGTAAACAATGGAAAACAGAGGTCCACAATGTTAATACACACTCACACCCATGCACACAAAATGCAAAAACACCCCACTGACCCATGTCCATCGCAGCAGCAATTAATTTGAGGTCACCCTCTCCTCCCTGACAGGGCTTGTTGGCGATGTGGCCTCTTCTTCCAGACTCCAACTATCTTTATTATCCAATCACTGCACTCCTCTCTGGCCTCTGTCCAGTATTAGAGGACACAAGAACAGTGCTTAATCTTACCTCCCTCTGTTATAGCCATTTTTCACCTCTTAAGGATTATTATGGGTAAAAGGAGGAAACATCTTGAGAAGACTGAAAAGTGGATGAGTAGGGCAGCTATAATTGTAATAAACTTTTACAGCTTTCACTGTAGTGTTCTTTTTAGCTCGATACCCACTTGAAAGCGGTGTGGCATTAAATTGCAGAAGAGACGCTGTAAGTTTTTGATCGATGGCTTTTGCTACTACTCCAGGGATCTAGTTCCTGATGTGTCTCTACTGTTGAACGTGTGGATCAAAGCTGACAAGGGGTTCTCTATTGAAAATCTGCATGTGCACGCATGCATATGAAAAGTTAGTATTGAAGTCTGGGTTGTGTGTTGTCATCAGCTGACTGCATTTTGTAGCTAGTAGTATCTAGTGTTGCACATTGTTGCTAGTGAAGCAAAAGAGAGGAACTTAAGCATTCAAGAGTGAGCATGACCTGTTCCCTGCACATACACCAAGACTGTTGTTGGCTCAGTAATGGATTAGTTGACTCCCAGCAAAAAACAGACTCCAGCCTAAACTACACAAGCACATGAGCATGAACAAATTGCTCATAATGACCTTTAACAAATGGATGTTATGAAGAACTATATATTATCTAATAACAGTATATTGCATTAAATTTTTTTGCTGGAAAGTAGGATTTTATCAACCTGTTTACCAGATAAATCTGTCGCTGTGAAGAAATGAAGACTTTTCCTCGAAATTCAATATTCAGTCTTAGATATCTGAATGGAAATGAACATCCTCTAATTTTTAATATCGTAATATAATCATTTTTCATATACTCTATTCTACTTTAATATATACAGAGCCACAGGATGAATAAGAATAGATCTGTTAATTTTCTTATGCCAACATTGGGTTTCTAGCTCTGCTGTAGGTGACTGTATTTGCCCTGTGGCTCCCTGAAGGCTCAGCACTGTGGATTTGGAAGGAATGATAAAGTGAGAGTGGAAGGTGATGGAAGTCAGTGTACTGTATGTGCTAACCTAATCAGTACAGGAATGTAGAACAGTAACACAATCGCACCTACACATAAAGAGGAATAAATACTGGTACGCAATGTGGTTGTAGGACCAAAAAATCTCCCAAACATATGGGAGAAAACACTTGGCATCCACACATATTCTTAATGATATTCGCGCAGAGTACATTCTTATAAATCAAGTATAGATCATTCATAGAGATTATTCTGACGAGCTTAACGAAGATGACTTTGATCTTTGCATGCAGTCAGATAAAGCTTTTGTAGAGTATTTTCTTAGATGCACTCCAACTTTTGATTTCAACAAGGAATATATTTTCTTTCATGCACCTGCTGTGCCTAGTGAGCGTGAGCTTCCAACCAAGAAATATATTGATCCACACTACCCACCACCACCACCACCACTGTATGAAAGCAGGTCTGACCAGATGGTAGCTGGGTTTACAGCAAAAGCAGAGCTTTCAAAGTGTACAACAATCACAATGTGTCCATATTGAATTGATTTAGTTTGACTTTGGTAATTAAAATAAGGCTGTTTGTGGAGACAGAGCAGGGATAATGCATTTTAGTAGCTAATGAGCATCAGCTTTTTAATCTTACACAATCATTGGTTTATTCACACTTGACTAGTGTTTACGCCCATTTAGATGGATTGAATCCAAAACCATGGCCAGACCTTTTATTAACGTGTTTTTCGCTGAGCTGATCTCAAGTGGCTGGTTCTAAGTGCATTTCCTCACACCTGGCATTAGAATGTGTTTCCACATGCATCTCCAGTGACTGATTTGGTTCCCTGCTCAGTAAGAAAATAAACAAGCTCATGTATTAGTAAAACATAGCACATATTCCTGTTTCAGGTTTAACAGGATGCACTTACAATGTTTTTGTTTTTTTTTTTTTGCAAATTGAATTCACTGGGCAGCTACAGCTTTTAAGGTGGAATGTTTTCTTGCCTGTTACTGCATGAGGTGATGTTGAGAATCAATAAGTACAGCTTAAATGTCAGTGTGACAACTTTGACAAATCTATTTGTTTTCATTGGCGTTCTTGCATGACATACACTTTAATGATGATTGGATCCTCAAATGCTAAAATCGTACATGAATTTCAAACTGCGGATATGCTTCCTCATCAGAAGGAAAAAATTGGCAGTGTCATTTCAGTTTGTTCAGCCAATACTGCACATGTGTAGCACTCCTAAGTTACAGGTTTTCTGAAAATTCCATGTATCTTAAAAAGGGTTGTGGGTATGTAATATTGATATTACAAACTCTCCAAATTCACATACCAGAACATGCATAGGAACTACCAAAACCATCCAAGAATTTAATCTATACTGTAAATCTACAGGCTATATCACTCACAAAATAAAGTATAAAGCTCATCTGTATTATGGTATCATCAAGTTTTCTTCTTCAAACAGTATTTCATAACCAGTTCTTTTAACAGTCAGTATGAATATATTCAGTGCATATTCCACTACACTGGCATCTTAGGCAACTTTATAGCCTTTCATTCTAAACACTCATGATAATTAAAATTAATTTTTCATTTGTAAAATAAGAAATTCTACATAAAGTCTCTTTAATATGATGTGTTAACAGCATTGGAAATCCTACCATCCATCACACCTTAAAGAATGTAGTCTCAGTGATCAGATCACAGTGCATTCTCAATCTGCTCACGCCTCACATTATAACTTGTGCTCAGATCACTCAGGATGCATGTTAATGCCAGGTCTGAACAGGGTCTATGTCCTGTTAGTGTTTCTTGTTGGGTCAAAAGGCAGTATTTCTAAATTGTAGGTTTGTGGATTAATTGTGTTGTACACTGCACACCATTCAATCTGTCTTCATATTTGTCTTACTGCACATCCACCTGTCAGTGTAGAATGATAAATTACCTAGCTGAGTTTTGTAATAGGGAGTAATTTGGCTGTGCTGATATTGCTGTTTCAAAATAACAAAAGAAAAGGACAAAAGACTAAAACTGTGCTTACTATGCATTACCATGCATTTTTCTTAAAGAGCCTAGCTTTTTCTGGAACACATCTGGAAAAACCATCTGCTATTTCAAACCAGAATACATGTATGTGTATCCAGGGAAATCTGACTGTATTTTTTATAACCTGATCATATGATACAGAGGAACGTAGCGCTCAGTATGTCTGTTAGACTGTCTGTCTGTCAGTCTGTGAACCACAAGAGGGCACTAGAATAAATGTATATCATTTTTTATTGAACAAATCTATATTCACCTTGAGCAGTTTATCAGTTGTGTGTTGAAATGATGACTTTTTCTATTCTGTGATCTATTCATCTTGTAGGCCTTTTCTGTGTCTTTGTCAGGTAATTCTCCTTATGCCTGACTAGAATTCACACAGATTCGAACTCACCACACACTTGTGTCCATTTGCTAATATCTGTTGTTGTCTCTTGCCCTCACCCCTCTCAGTTTCATCTCAACCAGCTCTTTCCATCTGCCTCACACCCACAGACTAGTATGCCAGCACTCATAGGTCATCAGTCAACATTACATATGGCCAAGGACGATCCATAGACACATTTGTTTTGGTGTCAGCGTGTGGAACAATCTCTTTAACATTCTGTTTCTTATCAAAGGTGGAAAGTAACTGAAATTAAGTGAGGAGTATTTTCTTTTCTTTACACCTACTTTACTCCTTTGGAAATGTCTTATCTATATGAGAGTGAGTCGACTTTTGTCATTTGCACAAATTACTAACAATTGAAAAAGGGATGCCATGCTCATGTATATGTACATGGATGGCGGCAAAGCTACACTTAAGATTAGACGCAGAATAAAAGTGGGTGAGAGATTTGAACTAAGGAAAGTAAAAGAGAGGTGGCAAGAGTGTGCTGCAGTGTTCCTGCATTACAATTGACTGGCTGGTTTAACTGCCAGTGCTGCTCAGTCAAGCTTTAAATAGATGGATAAAACCCTTTTTTACCATACACTCCTCTGTTCACTTCTCTTCCCAGCCTCCTGATCCTGTAAAACCTAAAAATGATTTCAGATACAATGAACACACATGTCTCCATGTTATGTTTTATGCATTTGCCAGTGTGTAAATATCCCAACTTGCTTATTGGAATTTGTGATTTCCAATTTGTCTGGTAGCGGAGGTCACACTAATCCAAAATTGTCCTCCAATCTTCCACTAACCAGATACCAGTCTCCTTTTTCCCCGACCCTCTGCTCATCTCTTTTTCTCCTCATCCCTTCATCTCTCATTTCCTCGTGGTGATAAAGTCATTTTGAAGTAAAGTGAGGTAAGATGGGTTTGCTCCAACACTGATAGATGGGGTGAGGACAGGCACAAATAAGCAGGCAATAGAAACACACTGCAGAGCAGACATCAGTGGAAAGGCTGGCATGTAAAATGCATATATTCTGAAGAATGTGTTTCACAGACTGCAAGGAAACCAGCATGGTACTTAGTTATGAAAGATGTGTGTAGCGTACAATGAATCTCCTCCCTTGAGACTATCTCATTTTTACCATCTTGAGAGTATGTTGTCTTTATTTGTATAATTCATAGATAAAGAAAACACTTGTTTATCTTTTGATGGCTCCAGATATATGCAGTTATGTTTTGTTTATACGTGATATGTGGAGCTGTTCATTCATTTTTGCAGATAGTTGTTGAGATTACAATGTTACAGCAAGCTGGTAGAAGAAAACTGCTATCATGTCTGAGTCTTTGGCTGATTTAGTGGTGATAAACCGGCATGTAAACAACAGCGCAGTGTGTGATCAGGTCAAAAACTAGTAGAAGTACACATTAGACACCAGCTGTGGCTCAAACACAACCCATTAGGCCACTAATGGAGACAAGGCCACTCACACTTTATGATGTTAACAGCCACATGCTAATGAGCTGTACATAATGCAGGGCTTTGATCTATATAGTCTTTGCTCAGTCATAATTAACACAGGATTTGAAATAATTTTCAGTGCACTCACCATGGTGATAGCATATGCTCTATGCCGAGTATGTGCTGTCAAAATCCACTTTGTCTTTTATCTAACTTTATTCTTTTTATCTTTTTAGTTGTCTTTACTCTTAATGAGAAACTTTTTGTGCATCTGGTACAACATGTGTGATTGACAGGTCAATTGTGAGCACCCATCCAAGGCTCACCACTTGACTCTCATGTCATTTGCAGTAAAGGCTCTTGTCTCCCTTTTGCTACCACTTTCTCACTCATTCCACCTTCTGTTTTCCCTCCTCCTTCTGTCAAAGGAAAGCGGGTTTGTGCTGTTATCCTAGTGTGAAATGACACAATGCTCAGAGTCAATGAGCTGCTTTGATCTTTTGTCACCTTGGACACCAGCCAGTTGTGCCTCACTACCACAGCGATAATGTCACAGAAGAGATTGATTGGAAGAGGATGGAGTCCACATTTTAGAGAGAGTAGTCCTCATTAAGCAGCTTACACTGCGGAAACCTCAGCATTTACCTTTTACCATTCTTCTTCTCTTCCTTTTTCTCCAAGTCAATAGTTTTCTGCCAGCTCTAGTTAGTAGAACGTGAGAATCTGCCAGCTGGAAAAGAACAGCTTGATGTTTTGCTGCATCAACTTTCAGCTTCAGTATTCATACATTGTGCTGATTCTCCAGTGATGCATGCTTCCACTAAGTTATCTTTGCAGTGCAGAGATAAAGTTTGTTTCTGGTCTATCCTGACAGATCCAGATGCAACCAAGGATCCCTGTCTGAAGGTACGATGCCCTCCTCACAAGGTGTGTGTAAGCCATGACTACCAGACAGCCATCTGCACCAATCACAAGCAGCCGAGCCACAGGTAAGAGCCAGTAATGATGCATCAGTGTTTTCTACAAGAATTGAGTGGTTGAGTTTTTTCTGTCTCCTGAATTTAGGAACCATTACTATTATGTTCAAATAAATCCCTGTAACCAAGAATTACTCTGCAAGTATGCTGCAGACCCTTAAGGCCGATTTGGATAATTACACCCAGTTGGTGGAAGAAATAAAGTAGCATTTTGTGTTTTTTGCAGTGTGTAGGAATCCAGTCTGCTTCACTGACAAACATACAGACATACTGTATATTCTCAACACCAATTAATTTTAATCAAACTATCATTTTATTTGTGCTCTATGGACTCTGACAAACATTTGCGGCCCTGTCAGCACCCAATTTGTTTGTGTTTTCAACCTTGCCATGCTGCCAATTTTAAGGTTTTTTAATTTTTCACTTCAACAAACATCCCCCCCAAAAGACACATGCATGTGTTTTGTCTCCGTCATGGGCTTAATTGATTTCTTCAAGTCATTTCCTTCCAAGATGTTTTCTTTTCTTTGAATTGCATGCAAGTCCTATTTGCTCCGTACTATGTCAAATTATTCACCTAAAATAATCGTTTCCAAACAACATTCACTGAAGCTGTGGACCATAATAATATTCCATCTAAGTAAGTTAAATTAGTTGCATTAATTAGCATAACGTTGATTCTGTGTCCTCCAGAGGGCAAAACACATTTTATTGCTCTCAGAACGTTTGAAGTAGGTATGGTGAAACACAGTTAATGGACACTTTGGTGCAGCATTGTTTTGTACATAGACGACTGATCTGATCATTGTTATTAACGCTTAACAGCATTACCTCTTTGAAGATGCCCTGGATGTTACTTGGTGTCACTTATGTGCTTTACTAAAACATGCAGGCATATCAATTATATTTTCTGACAAAAAGCTGATGAAATGAAAGCCTCGTCATAACTCGACAGATTTAATGGAGCTCAGTGCAGATGTCTTGACTCCTCTTATTGGCTGATAATGTTTGGCTGCAGGCTTCAACATAAGTGGTGAGCTCTAACTCAAAAGCCATTATGGAGGGTTTGCTGTGTTAATTCCTTTAGACCTCTGTCCTGCTGTGAGAGACTGTAGCACCGTCAAATCAGGCCTTTTCAGATTAGAGACTCTCAGCAGGGTATTGAAGTACACCGGTATGAGAGGGAGAAAGAGAGATCACTTTCCTGTCCCCTTTGAGTGCACATCATTTTCACACTGGGTATCCGAGTCTGTATCCGAGTACGCTGGACCTCAAAGCCCACTTAATTTTATCAGTGTGAATGCAAACATTCAATGCGTGAGTACCGTACCCGAGTCCAGCTGAGAAGGTAGTCCTGGGTACGGACTGCGTGGATTGCCGCATGGAAAGTTGCCGTGTGAAAGCAGTCTGTATCCGAGACCAGAAGTGACCTAATCACCACGAGATCATAGATGTCACTCATTTGTCTCCTGAAAAAGCCGCGGATCCGCGTGGCATGGGCTCGCCTTATCGACTGAACCACTCAGTGATATATCAAGGACAACGAGGGTCAATCTTCTTCTCTTTGCCTCAGACAGGCTAACAGATAAAAAAGTATTGCCTGTGAACAGAACAGTTGCTTGGGTGATGACATAAGGGTTTGTCACTTCCACGTTTGTTGGATAGCTACAGAATTCCTTTCACACCGCCACCTACTGTTTCAGCCCTGTAACATCCACTCGTTCTCGGGCATGGTACGTGCTTTTGAACACAACATCTGCGGGAAAGTTGTGAGCGTATCCAGGTACAGCACGGATCTGAATACCCAGTCTGAAAAGGCCCTATGGTTGCTTGTTTTATCTCTCTATAGCGTTCTATTTCATTGTACGCATGCATTATATCCTAAGACAATTTCTACTGTCTTCCACCAAGTCCACTTGTATTAACAGACTCGACACAGTATATAGAATATTTACACATTGACAAATAGAAGGTCTGTTTAAAACAACTTTTACTAGAAAAAAATGTGTGTGGGGGGGTTGGCAGAAGAATAATTAATGAAATCGTATGAAGTAAAATATGTTTCACTTGCTGTTTAAAGCTTTCATAATATGTTCAACCCACCTGCTTTGTTACATTTTTGCAAGAGGTACTTCATATGAGTGGTGAAGTATTGGATTTTGGGAGGCAGTGATCATCATCTGGTAATAGGGTTACCACATTTTGTACTTTATGTGGGATTGCACAGCATTTTTATCCCTTGTCTGTTTCAAAGGGTCTCATGTAACAACCACTCATATCATCAAAGTTGTTTTGGAATTCCACACATGAGTAACTTAGGGGAAGTTGCTGCATTCTTTTTTTTTTTTTTTTTTGAGTTTGTGATTTGCTTTTCTTTCAGGTACTAATATGACTTTACCATAATTCTCACACAGTTTTCCTTTTTTAATATTATAATTGTCAACTGACTGAATACGTCATTACTTTGAAGCAGTTTTTAGTATGAAAACCTTATACGCATCATAATTTCTTGGAATTCTGTTTGACAAAGATGGTGACTTTTATTACATATATGCATTCACACAGGTTTGCGAAGTTATGAGCATTTGCTAAATTATATTTGGCAGTCTGTTCAACACCATCTTATTTAAGAAATTAAAGGTCAGATACAACTATGAAAATGGTCTTGCATGATTTTGTTTACTTTGTGCATGAGTTAGGAAAGTTGCATTCTAATTAAATGGCTGACATGCTGAAGGCTAACCTTCACATTCTATTGTGTGTGTTTGTTTTTTATTTTAAATTAAACATAGCAAAATTTAAGATGACTTCTCAGCATTGTTAACATGCCTCACATTCTCTCAGACAAACATGGTCTTCGGGCCAAATTTGGTTTGTTTGGATCTGGTCACCCTGGATCTGGCAGGTTGCCACTTTCTTCCACTCAGTATTATTTAGTATTAGTATTATTAGTTTTATTTGTAGGTACCATATGTACATGTAATGCATTGTGGAAACAGGTCAGTATTCATTTCAGAACCGCTTTGTCCTTGAGAGTCATGGGGATGCTACCTATCAGCAGATGAAGGTGGGGTACACCCTGGATGTGTCACAGGTCATCATAGGGCTGACATATGTACAGATCTGGAAAAAAATAAGGGACCACTGCAATTTCCTTTGAAATCAGCATGTCTGCATGTATGACTGCCATTTCATTCCTGTGTCTGTTGAATTCCAACAAAAGCACACCTTATTCTACTGAATAAACACCTGATCCATGTCTTATTAAAGAAGGAGAAGTATAAACACCACTACTGTGGCCATCGCTATCTTCTTACAATAGACAAAAACAGTGTTATTAGTACCAGAAAAGTAACTGGAATCCAAAAATAACTATTGAAAACTACTGGACTTCTGCTTTGACAATGTTCTCAAACTCTGAGGACTGGTTCTTCTATCAGGACAATGCTCCTGGCCTCAGCTAGGTCCAGAAAGGTGTGGATGACGGACCACCAGATGAAGACCCTGTCCAGACCTGAACCCACTTTGGAAACTTCTGGAGGAACATGGATGGACACAAACAATGGAACATTACTGAGCTTCTTGAATTTCTCTGCCAGGAGCTGCATAAAGTCATCCAACAGTAATGGAGGAGAACCAAGACACGTGAAAGCTGTCATTGAAAATCAGGATTATTCCACCAAATACTGATGTCTGAACTTTTACCAAGCTTACAACATTAGTATTGTGTTGTTTAGAAATGAATATGAACTGGTTTTCTTTACATTATTTGAGGTCTGAAAACATTGCATCTTTTTGTTATTTTGACCACTTGTCATGTTCTGCAAATACATGCTTTAAATAACAATATTTTTATTTGGAATTTTTGAAAAATGTTGTCAGTAGTTTAGAGAATAAAACAAAGATGTTCATTTTACTCAAACACATACCTATAAATGGTAAATTCAGAGAAAGTGATCATTTTGCAGTGGTCTCTTATTTTTTGCCAGAGTTGTAGATAGATACCCACTGACTCATTTTCACAGCTACCAGTGATTTAGATTGTGTCAGTGTGTGTGAAAAAATTCCACCTGTTCATGTCAGTAGTTGATCATTTGTTGGAGTCACATCACTCTGCCTGTAATTGCAGTGCAGGTTGATAGATCAGGAAGCAGAAGGGTGGTCTTTGAGAGCTCTTTGAAGGAAAATTGCTGCAAGCTTTGAATCAAACATAATTATACTATTCATTGAAAAGGCCACCCAGGATAGGATCTGACCTTATTCAAATAACAACTAGAAACTCTGAAACTTTTCAACCTTTCTGTGCCGCTGCTTTTGTTTAGTTTTGACACTATTTCTGCTTACAAAGTTTCTTATTCCACCACAAGAACTTCAGGGTACAATGGGGGAAGGGGGGGGGGATTTACATGAGCGTCCTCCCACTCAGCCCTGTCAACCATCGTGTCTACGCTGCAGAGATCAGTGCCAGTAATCATGTTATCGTTGTGTGACCGCTTTAGCTGTCGAATGTAAGCAATTCCAGCGCCGCCTGCATTGGTCCACTTATCATAGAATAGTCTTTTGATTGTAAAATCTGTTAATACTCCTGAATCCTACCATTTACCACACGTCTTTTGTGGGGGTTTTAAAATGCTGCTTGTTTCCTGTTGACATCATATCCTGCTCTGGGTCTACCCAGTCAGCATTGAGTAAACCTTTAAGCTAGGGCTGCACAATTTTGGCCAAACATAAAATCCTGATTTTTTTTCCTCTAAAAACTTGATTTCGATTTCAATTTTCAATTTTCGATTACAAAAGACAATAGAAGTCAGCATGTTGTTTTCATGAGCAGCCCACAATGCAATGCTGTGTTCCCTACCTCAAATCTGTGATGGTATCAAGGAATCCCCGAAAATTCCGTGATGGGCCCACAGAAGTTATACCAATGTAAGTCAGTGACAGGCATCAGTCATGCATGAGTGTGTGCGTGCGTGGACCATGTAATATGAGTGAGGCCCATACGGTTATATTTAAATTGGGGGATCTGTGCGTGGACCACAGCTTACATTGGTATCACTACTGCGGGCCCATCACAGATTTAAGGTCCATGGTTGTTACACAAACTTCTGTGAAAGACCGCTCTCATAGTTAGGAGGAGGAGCCTACAGTAGCGCAGAGGCAGGCGGCCCGGAGGTACAAGAGAGATTAAATCGATTTGATGATTTTCCTTTTTTAAAAATCCGATTTCGATTTAAAATCGATTAATTGTGCAGCCCTACTTTAAGCTCCGCCCAGGAATTTTCAGGGCCGTTTGGAGTACTTAGCCCGAAGCAGGGACTCAGTTAGACCCCGTATAGGTTCCTGTAATTTGACCTGTTGGGGGAGGTCCCTGCAGTGGAGACACATAGCAATGGCCTCTGCCCCATACAATTACCTGTTCCTGCAGTGGAAACACGCCTGTTAATACATAAAATGTGGAGGTCGAATGACAGCCTCCTTCACCATCACCTCTTTGAACCTCATATTGAGAATTACAGTGAACTACCAAATGTGAAACAGTTAGAATCAACTTCAGACCATTTATCTGCTACATTTGTCATAGAATAACCAGGGAACAGGACACAGGTGGACATGACGCTGCTTTTCAGTCAGTGGTTCAGTTATTTTTGAATGTGTGTGTGATATGCCTTATGTACTCTAAAAACTGTACTTCCTTATCTTTGTCTATTTACATTTTTGTCTTACAAGTGGAGAAAACGTTGAATTTCTTAGGGGAGAAATAAAAATTCTCAGTCATAGATTTTTTTTTCTCTGTCTCTTTCAGTGTGAAAGCCAGGAAAGGCAGCTTAGGCCACCAACACAGGGTGGAAGCTGGTGCTCATGGGAAATGTCGACTGTGTTCAGCGCTGCAATCAAATCCTGTGTGTGGATCTGACGGGCACACGTACTCCTCCAAGGTGAATACCCCTTTTGCCTTTATGTTCAGTTAATTTCCACTCCTCCCTTTCTGTTTATCTTTTGATTTCTCTATATCTGTCATTTTCACCCCAAACATCATTCATTAATACTTTTCCAGTTTGGTTTTATCCACAAATTCAGATTTCCTAAATAATGAGTATTTCAGATGATGTGTCATTTTAGTCTTTTTCTAGATAGTACTGTGAGTCTGTGTAAGTCTGTGTTTTTTTCCCACTTCTCCTCAATTCTTTTGTCACTTGAGAGGCAGTTGTCAGAGATCTCTCTCTCAGCTTGAAATTGTCTCTGGAGGATTGGAAATGATTGCTAATATCCATCATTTCATCTGACTTGAGCAAATCTTTTGGAGAAGGAACTCAGTTGTGTTTTCTTAGCTGATCATCCAGACAACAGAAAGCAGACAGCAGTGTATTTAACATTTGATGATTGCATTGTTGGGGAATGGTGAATTATATGTAATTAAATTAGCTTGCTAGTAGTTGAACTGATTGTAGTTATATCACTTTTTGACATTTTTAGTGTAGTTGGCTGCTGAAAATATAAATTACAAACATTGTACCTCTATAACAGGGAAATAATGATTTCTTTTTCTTTTTTTTTATTTTACTATTGCTTGTCACTATAATTAAAACCCCTTTCAGGAGCCCTGTCCCTTTTTGTTCCTTTTTTCTTCCATCCTGTCCACTGTGATGACGAGTTCAACAGTTCCCTGGCTATACATTTTTCATTCCTTGCACTTTCCTGTGCTTAGTGGGTTATTTTATTTTTATTAGCGTGACCGCAGAACAATCAGGCAGTTGTGACTGGCATTTTTCTAAGTATCTTTATCTAACCAAATTACATTTCTCCCTAGGGTAGCTTTAATGTAGTTCGATGCAGTTTCCAGGTGCAAAGCTATGATTTCACATTATGTATCGTCATCTGTGGGGTTACAGTATATCTCAAGCTAAGAAACTGTCTGATTGTCAAACAGCAGAGGAAATCTTGTGAATGTTGGTACTCAGTTATTCTCTTTAACAAGATGTGTTTAAAGGGAGCAAATTGCAAAAAAAAAAGTTTTTGATTTTTTTCTTTTATTATCAAATAGATCTTGAGGCTCTAAAAATAGCATTAAACTGTCAAAGCGATCAATGTATGTAGAAATAAAAGCTGTTCCTGTTCAGATTACTGGGCTTTGAAACAAGCCATTTGGATTTCTGGAAACTTGTGATGTCACAACTGTATCATCTCCACTCTCCGTCAGTTCTATAAATCCATCAGAACCACCAGAGTCTTCCTGACACCCTGGCATGAATTTACAGGGTTTCTATATTAATATCCATGGTACTGACAGCGAAGAGGTGAGGGCAGCAGCCTATCATTATTTATTTTTTTTTTTTTTATTATTCCTATCCTTAAAACACCTCAGAAAGAGTTGAGTTATGAGCTTTTTTATAGTTGGTAATTTTATGTGATAAACATTTTTTGTTTATTCACTTGCCTCAGGCATCCTATTATTTTGAAAAGTGGCCCCCGGGTATCCCTGAACTAAATGTTTTTAGATGTGATTTTACTCGTCCAGCCTTCAGCTTCCAACCCTAAGGTGTGACACAGCTCGCGGTTACGAGTTTCAGCCTGTCGTGTTGGAGACGTGAGTCCTAATGACCTACCTACCTGAAGGCTGTGTCTTCCATGCCGTGAAGAAGTGTTAAAGGGGAAACAAGAGGAACGAGGAAGAACAAAAAGGAGAGGAGGGCTGGGTACTCCCTCTGCTCTCTGCGGTAATTTAGTTGGAGGGGTTCAGTTAGCTGCTAAAGTGATGGGTCCCTGTGGCCCAACTTAAACTTTGCTCACCAGTGAGCTGCTCTGTAACACACTGGTCTCAGGCTTATTCATGTTTTATTATTACATTACATGCCTCCTTCATCGTAGCCACACACACTCAGGATCCTATTAAGAGGACAGTGCTCTTATCTCCTCAGAGGTTTCAGCCCACTAAAGTTAAGTCCATTACTCTGCTCCTCTTGATTCCTCTCCCTTCGTTTCCTGTCCTCTAACAGCACAGGGAGGGCTGGGTATTGGAGTTGCAGTAAGGATGTCTTTATGTTATAAGTAGTAGGGTTTGTAGATGCTCCCCTCTGCTTGTGTTTCTTCTCCCCTCCTCTCTATTTTTACACCACCAGGTGTTAAAACACTGTTTCATCAAAACCACATTAACCCCTGGAAGGAGACAAACATAAAGATTCATGGGGCCTCTCGGTGTGCTGACAGTGACTGGGGGAGGTCATTCATTTCCTGGGCTTCCTCACCCTCTCTCTTTATCTCCCTCCCCAGACAGCTAATTCAATATGTTGAGAACAGGCCAGAGCTCTGTTCCTTTGTCAACAAATTTCATTAGGCAACATTAGCAGCACTATCAAAGAGGTGACAGGGAGGAAATGATGGATATGAATAAGAACGTGGGAAATGAAACCGCGGGCTGGATAAAGCTAAGCCTGTGTAAGGCACATTTTGGTAAGATATCTGTACAAATGTTTATGCACAGTCATGGTCTGCACTGACAAAACGTCGTCACCACCTCGCAAACTGAATTTACATAACTCATTTCAGCTTTCATTATTCTCCTAGGTAGGTTTTTGTAATTGGATTTTTTTCTTTCAACTAGTCCAAACAATTTCTTACCCCTCACTTACCTGAAATGAGATTTATACTGTTAAATTACATTCTGAAGTAGTCCGTCTTGTTTGTATCGCATTAGGTTCGAAATGCTGAGTATAATAAAATGGCACATGGCCTCTTTTCTGTCTAATGGTGTGTTTACATGACTGACTAATGGACACTGTTTACTGAAGATCATCAGTCTTTTTTAAGACAATGTTTCTCTTAACCAGTTCAACAAAGAAATTTGTCATTTACAACTTTGACTCTATATTCATATGCATTTATTACTGTATTATTGTTCTGTCATAATATTTGGTGACATATTATTAAGATCAATGGAAAAAGCAGTGAATTATTGTGCTCTTTCATTAAGTACCTGAAGGACCTTCATATGCTGCTCCGTTTATCTAATATCGGCATGGCCATTTTTGGCATTTCCACTGTGCATCAGTAGGGAATATCAGATATTATCATATACTACCTGAATTTCTGGTACTACTTCTTCTGAAGGGACTCAAAGTGATACTAAACATTTTATAAAGTCGTGCAGATCACAGATTGGTTGATTAAAAATCATCACTACATTCATTCATTGAAAATATGTGTCATCAACTTGCAGCGGATAGACAGGCTAGTGGGAAATCTCTGACAATGCTCATGTACAATTCAAGACCCTGGTGCTAAAAGTACTGAAGTCACAAAAAAAGTCTGTTAAAAATATTTATAGGGTGGACTTAGTTAAACAAATACATCATGTTTTTACGCTCAACTTGAATTGTCCCAAAATGTGACTTCAGTACTTTTGGCACCAGGGTCTTCAATTTCAAGTAATTTCCATCTTGATAGATCAACCACAGATTTGGAGTCTAGACACTATATTTTCACCTAAATAATCTTTATCTAGCTTTTGCATTTTTTTCTGAATTAGATCCAAACTTGCTCTCAGTCATCAAAGCGGCATATAACCATATATACCATTTAGATATTTCAAATTATTGTGAATGTAGCGTTTTCCAATTACAACATGTGAGGCTTGTCTATTATTTGTGTTGGGTTTAAGAGCATTCTGTGAATACCTGCATGTGTCATTTTTGTTTTTACAGCTGTTTACGAGGCTGTGGTAGTGATACATGTCCCCAAAAAAGTACACATTTTACACATCTGCTTTTAAATATTATGAATCACTTGCAGATGTGCAAACATCTCAACATTTAGAAAAAAAGTGGTTGAAGGAATTACATGTGAATGAATATTTAAAGGGTGTAGACAGAGGCTTTTTATCATAGGGCATTTTACATTTATTTGAGTATATACATGACTCCATGTGAACTGGAATATATTTACTTTCATTGGTCTCATAAATGGTAAGAGAAAAAAGTCAAAATGGCCAATGACATAATCTCAAAACAGAAATTTCCTCCAGATCCAGAGCTCACAACCAGGCTCACAACCAGGCTCCAGTTCCTTTGGATGTGTGAAATAAAATAAAGCTCACTTTCATTATCCCTGTAGGAAAATACAACCTCTGCATTTCACCCATTTTGGTACATACACGAGGAGCAGTGGGCTGACACTGACTGCATCTGGGGCCCAACTTCAGATCTATGCCAGTACCTTGGTTACAGGCACTGAGGAGAGAATTAACCTAGCATACATGCTATTGGAAAGCAGGGGAACTCACAGGAAACTTGCGCAGCAAAGGGAAAATATGGAAACATTGCACAGAAAGGCCCTGGTCCAACCAGGAACTGATATAGTAGCTAACTGAATTACTGCTAATTACTAATTATTAATGGTCCTATGTGTTTTACAGTGTAAGCTGGAGTTCCAGAGCTGTCTGTCAGGAAAGATGATCTCAGTGAAATGTGATGGACTGTGTCCTTGTTTGCCTGGTCAGGAGCTCACCAAACCACCACACAAGACTGAGAAGGCTGGTGAGTAATGCATGCTTGTCAGCAGACCATGGATGATTGGAAGTCAGTTACTGAATACAAATGATGTTCCTTATCAACATTGTATATCAAATTAATTGTGCTTCAGCCACTTTTCAAACTTGTCTTTTGGGAGTTAGATTTGTACATAACTATACCATTAAACATATTTAAAACAATTTTTGGTGAACCTGTACCTGATTTGTTGTAGTTAGAGAAAGATACTGGGGCTTGTTTCCTCTCAGACAATGTCTGAGACTTTCCACACAAAAGCCACCAACTAGGCAGTCATTACTAATTACTAATTGGTATAATAAGTAGTACAGTAAAAACGTATTGCAAAAAGTCTGTAATGAATAAAGGCAAATATTTGACATCTAAATTTTCAATTCCTCAATTATTTACTTGTGTAAATTAAAGAAACAATCTTGCAGATTTCTGTTTTGTTGTCTTTGGTGGGGGTGACACGGTGGTGCAGTGAATAGCACTCATGCCTCACAGCAAGAAGGTCCTGGGTTTGATTCCTTCACCAGCCGATGGGTCAGACCTTTGTGTGTGGAGTTTGCATGTTCTCCCCATGTCAGCATTGGTTCTCTCTGGGTACTTCCTCCCACCATCCAAACACATGCACTGATAGGTTAATCGGTTAATCTAAATTGCCCATAAGTGTGAATGTGAGAGTGATTGGTTGTTTGTCTCTATGTTGGCCCCACAATGAACTGGTGGCTCATTCAGGGTGTGCCCCGCCTTCGCCCATAAGTAGCTGGGATAGGCTCCAGCGACCCCTACAACCCTAGTGAGGATTAAGTGGGTTCAGATACTGACTGACTGACTGAATGAATGAATGAATGAATGAATGAATGTTTTTGGTGGGCCCTGTTGGTGAGAGGTGGTAATTGCAGCTTTGTTTTGTAATGTGCTTTAGAGGGATCAGATCGTCCACCGCCATCAGTCAGGTGACAGGTGGAAACAGTGGCCACGCCTCCACAGCGATTATAATGGTCTCCATAGAGTTAGATGTAATCCGTGGTGTCGTGTCCATTCTGTCAGTGCTGTGGGTGCTTGGCTTATTCAGTTGTGTGTATGAAGCAGTGTTTCCCACAGAACTGCATATTACACATGGGTGGGGGTGGTTGATATTGAAGCATCATCATGATCACTGTCTCAGCTGGTGCACTAACAGAGATATCCTTCCACAGTCTACTGTCTCTCGGTACTGCAGGGCTGAAGCTTTGTCTGTCTTATCCTCTCTCACATCCACTTGCACCTTAACATATGGCAGAGTTAACATTGCATTCAGAATTAATTTATGTTGGTGTAAGTCATAAAGACATTTTACAGTAATAGGATGATAGAATAAACCACCTTCTGTCTGTGCAATTTGAGAAAGACTGTTAATATAAAAGCATGTGAAGGGATTGAACATAGTATCAAAAGTTTTATACATGTTTTTCCTCCATTTCCATTTATTGTATTGAATCTACTAGAGCTGCTCCTGGCTGATAATTTTGCTAGTTGAATCAAATGACTTAAGGGAATGCATTTTTGTTAAAGTGAATACATTTGCATATAATGAATGCAAAGTCATCGTCAAAGGCTCTGACTGAAGCCCCCAACCCAGGACAATTAACGATAAATTAATTAAGATCATACCAAACCACAGTCACCTCCGAAATATAAACACTTAGGAGTGCTGGGATGTGAAGTCGTTCACCCCAACAGCCTCCTGCCTGTTGAGGAAAGATAAAAAGGAGATCCTTCAGTGAAAAAGTACATTAAGATGATTGAAATGTCCTCAGTGTGTTGAAATGTACAATGTCATTTTGCTCTAGCAACTTAAAAAAAAAAGATACTTTTTTTGTCTTTGGGTAAAAGTCGTATTTTGTGTAGATCTGGGTGTCATATGGTCTGTGATCCTAAGGCTGTTGGCTACTTAAACCTATTTCCCCTTCATTTTGGACTGAATGGATGGATATGTTGAAACAGAAGGATGGATGCTTTAGTCTGCAGAATAGTTAGAAAGAAAGATGCATAAACAGTCTGAACCTTTCACCCAATTTTGACTTCAGGTGGGAGCTTCTGAAACACACAGTTTTGCCTCTTCACCACACAGACGCACACTCCAATCCTCTTCTTGGTAATCCCTCAAATTCTCAAGTGATTCACAGTGTTTCCATCGCTTTCCTGTCACCTCTCTCCTTACTCATGTTATTTTCTCGCCCTCCCGTCCCATCACCCCCTCCTTTTCTTCTGACAGCTACAGGGAGCAGTGATGGAGTGAGCGTGTGTGTCTCATTGTTTGTCATGAAAATAGGATTTCAGCAGATGGATGGAGAGATTCAGAAGGAGAAATGCAATCTAAAGGATAGCAGCAGAGAAAAGGATGAATTGTTATTGTTACAGGCTTCCTCTGTCACAGATGGAGAGTAGTTTTTACTCTGAGTCTGTCTATCTATCTATCTATCTATCCATCTATCCATCCATCCATCCATCCATCCATCCATCCATCCATCTATCCATCTATCTATCTATCTATCTATCTATCTATCTATCTATCTATCTATCTATCTATCTATCTATCTATCTA
>JAPQRP010000002.1:24752560-24778688 GCA_037367295.1 Apogon hyalosoma
AACATCTACATGATCAGTAAATTAAATGTAGGAAAATACCTGATTTTCACTGAAAAAACACAAAATACAGAAGATAATATAATAATAAATTGTGATAAATCACTTAAGGAAGGTTAAATATAGAGAAAAATTCATTTGGGAACTGCCACAAAAGTAACACTGGGTCCTTATGGGTTTAAGACAAAGATCCTCTCTGGTATAGATGGATAGATGGATGCTCCAAAAACATTCCTAATTTCTGGTCCAACTGTTAAACGTTAGGACAGAGGATATCAACATGTTTATGGACATGAGCAAATATCCAAAAACTGACCTTTTCTAGAAGGTGTATGAAGGAAGAAAGTAGGGAGGCTATCATACCTTTATTTGTTCTTTTGTTCAGACAAGGCATGGTTTGTAGATGTTACCTGCTTGACAGTTTCGACTGTGACTCCAGTCTTCCTCAGAAGCGTTCTCCAACGTGCTGCTGACGTGTCATTTATAAGCGGATCGGCTCGACGGGCTCTGATTGATCCGTTGAGCCGACCGCGCCTCTCCCACCTTGGGTGGTCTCTGAAGGAGGGAATCCCAGATGTGAGACAGGCTGTCCGCCCCCTTGTCCCGGTTGATAGTGCTGCTTGCCCGTTTCCTGATCTCTATTGCCTCCCTGATTCAACGTTTAAGTTTATTTGTCTCTGATGTCATTGTCTTGCCCTTATCCCAGTCCATAATATGGTTGTATCTTCTGCAGTGATCTGTGATGGCTGATTTTAGGTTCTCCTGTGCAGAACAGCAGAACAGGAGAACCTAAAATCAACCTTCTGAGGAAGACTGGAGTCACAGTCGAAACTGTCAAGCAGGTTACATCTACAAACCATGCCTTGTCTGAACAAAAGAAAAAAGAAAAGTATAATTACTTTAACTGAAGACAAAATGAATGTCATTAGCCTTAGGAAGGCCATCTTATACAATCAAATGTTCTTTCCACTGGTGGAAAAAAACATAATTTTTAATGGGATATGAACAGACAAATGTAAACAGATTTGTAGCATATTCATTTTTGATAGCTATATAAACAGCTTATGAGGAATATGTGTTTTCCAGAAAAAGGGCAAGAAACGTAATATTTTTTGCGTTTAAATTCAGACAGATTTATCATTCACTTTACGTAATCATTTTATGTAAACAGCTGCATGTTTCACAGCAAACTGTCTCATCTCTGTCGTGGATGTTAACCTCCATGACATACCGGAGCTTTTGGATTGGCAGGCTCCATATGAGGTGGAGAGAAGCATTTGTCCTTCATGCACTTTATCAAATTCACAAAAGAAACAGAAAGGGAGAAAAATTGTCAATCACATCCATGAGGGGGAGGGAAGAAAAGGGTCGAAGATTGGCAGACAGAGACGTGGAGGGAGACAGGCGGAGGCAGGGGTCTGCTTGAATTGCAGGCAGATGATGTCAAACCCAAGAGGATGAAGAAAGACGGACTTGTTAAGCAGTGACAGAAGACGGTTCATACTTTAATTTATGAACAGCATTGAATGTATCGATTAGTTTATTATAGCCCCTTTGGACAGAACCTTGCATGAACCTGCTAGGCAGAGTGGGATCAGCTTTCTGTTTAGAGTATGATCACGTATAAAACACAAGCAGACACACAGATTAGCCTCTGCTTATAGTAGCTTCAGTTAAATTCCTCTTGAGGGTCAGATACTGTTTGGGATTAGAAATGACAGTTGAGGAAGCTCTCCTGTGTATATACTGTATGTGTTTTACTCTTGAATACCAATGAACAAGAATACATTTGAGACCTGTTAACAGTGGAGTCAAATAAAGCCTTTAATGCGTGTGCCATAGGGTTCCTATGGTAACTGTCAAGAGCAGTTATGTGCATCACTGTTGTGTCTACTTATAAGAAAAGGCGTAACAAAGAAGAGTACACAGCAGAAATAATGACATGAAAGTTTCATAAAGTATAATGTTTTATATTCCGACGAGAGCAGTTGATTGACAGCTTTCTCTCTTCTTATGTGTGTGTGTGTGTGTGCGTGCGTTCGTGTGTGTGTGTGTGTGTGCGTGTGCGTGTGTGTGTGTGTGTGTGTAGCTTGCACTGATGCAGATCTCCACAGTCTGGCTGCCAGACTGAAGGATTGGTTTGGAGTTCTTCACCTCGATGCCAACAGAGATCTCAAATCCTCTGACAGCTTTGACTCCACTGCCGGACGTGAGTAGATCCCCTGTAATATGGGTGTGGGTTTTTTTGTGTGTGTGTGTGTGGGGGGGGGGGGTGCTGTAGTCGCACGTTACCATCCTGATGAGCACTATGATGTTGACAGCGACCCTCCTCTGTATTCTGTAATGTCAACATGTCTCTACACAACTCTCCCACTGCGCTCCCAACACCCTCAAACCTCACAGGTACTTGAAAAAGATAAAACTGCTAGTGAGTAGCGCACCTTCAGCACCTGCTTCTTTTCATTCTTTCATCTTTAGATTTCGACACAAGTATCTTACCAATCTGTAAGGACTCACTAGGCTGGATGTTCAACAAGCTAGACATGAACTTTGACCTCCTGCTGGACCAATCAGAGCTGAGTGCCATTTATCTGGACAAGTACGAGCTGTGCATGAAGCCTCTCTTCAACTCCTGTGACTCCTTCAAGGATGGCAAGCTGTCAAACAATGAATGGTGCTACTGTTTTCAGAAACCTGAGGGTGAGACATGAGAGCTACATAAAATAACTAATAACATGAGTTTTGGTTTTGTTTTGTTTTTTCATAAATGGTGAGAATTTAATTATAAGAATAGTAGTAGATGTAGTAGATGTGATGACAGAGGCTCTTTGCTATCGGATATATGAACCAGAGGCCATTATAGAAACTGAAACTAAAGAAAGAAGAATAGAATAGAATAGAATAGAATAGAATAGAATAGAATAGAATAGAATAGAATAGAATAGAATAGAATAGAATAGGCAAAAACACTTGAAGTGCAAAGAGACTTTATAAAAATATCACACAAAATTAGACTGAAGATGTACAAAAACTATAAATATATACTAAAATATACAAAAACCCAGTTCTATACATCAGATATAAGAAATATATACAACATATAAGGATATATATATAGGCAATATAGGATATGTACAAGGTCAAATTAACTAAGAACTATTTTGTGTTTCTTTGGTTGTAGGATTGCCCTGTCAAACGGAGAAGAGCAAGATCCAGAATCAGAGCCGAAGGAAGAGCCTCATAGGTCAGTGTTGTTTTGTGTTATTTTTTTTTTTTAAAAAAAAGGAAAAAGTTCTGTGTGGATAAAACGAATCAGCACATTACACAACACACACACACTCTGAAGTCCATCCTGACATTTTGTACACATGTCATCTGTCCCTGTCGGGCAGATTGTTCTGTTTCCGCTCACAACAACAAAACAGTTTGAAAAATGAGCCTGGACCGGGTCAAATGAAGGTAACCGAAAACAGGTGTGTGTGTGTGCGTGCGTGCGTGCGTGCGTGCGTGCGTGTGTGTGTGCATTATTGAAAGTGACTGATTCCCTTTAAGTAGGATGTATTGCTGTTGTCCTGCAGCAGCAGTAATTGATTGTTGATCTTCTTCTGTGAATACACAAGAACTTTGGTCACAGGTCCAGGACAGGCGACCTCTGCTGAGGGGGTGGGGTCTGATTTTACCTCTGTTTTTGTCTGTTTGATATCCACCACCGCTGCCTCCTTTCCCTTTATCCTCCTCTAACCTTTTCTTCTGCTGTTTCTCATCCTCACTTCCTCGCCTCAGCTTGTGTTTCCTCTAACTGTGGGTATACACTGTGTCATATTGGACTGCCCTTTTTTTTCTCCAATACCAGTAGGAACATAATAATGATAAAAATAAGCTTAAAACTAATGGTGTTTTCCCTATCCTCCTCATAGATCATTAAAGTTACTCATTAAATCATTAATCATAAAATCAGACCATTAATGATGAAAATCCACAACACAAATTATAAAAGTAAAGTTCAGCAACCCATAACATACATATTAAGAAAATCAATAAAAATCTTAAAACACTAGGGGGTGGTCAGCTGCCCCACCACAGAAGGGCCTAGCCCCCCTCCCCCTTGTTTTTTCACAACTGTACATTTAAAAGCAAACCACCACTATGACCGCAAGCCTCTCAAAGCATTGAAACAAATAATAAATGGACTAGAAGTTATTAAAAGTTAATAAAAGACTTTTACTTTTACAAGCTGCACAGTTTTGTTTAAACACTTGTTTTGTTCCTGGACTGGGTCAAATGAAGGTAACCAAAAATAGGTGTGTGTGTGTGTGTGCGTGCGTGTGTGTGTGTGTGTGTGTGTGTGTGCGTGTGTGCGTGTGTGTGTGTGCATGTGTGCTTGTGTGTGTTATTGAAAGACCATTAACAATGAAAATCCACAACACAAAGTATAAAAGTAAAGTACACAAAACTGGATAGTACACAAAACTGTTAATAACTCTTGGGTAGTGTGTTAATGCAGGGCATGTTATGACAATTAAGTATTTTTGTGGATTTTTTGTTCAATTTACATACTGTATATATGGGGATTCCCATGTACCATCCTCCTTTGCCACCATATCAAGATATCTTGTATCTTTGTCATTACTTGTGTTGTAGTCTACACTTCAGTAGGGATTATTATTGCACAGTTTGCATACATCAAGCTTGATGTTAACCCAAGTTTATTAGATTCCTTTTGCGTAATGCGGCTGGTAAAAAAAAAAAAAAAAAAAGAAAAAAAAAAGAAAAAAGAAATTAAAGATTGAACAAACAGTAGAGAAGAATGTTTCATGGACCTCCAGGCAATGATGAAAAATGGTAAAAGAGGTGCTCTTTGGTGAAGGGACCGTCAATGCACAAAAAATACAAAAACCAAGGCACTCTCTTATAATTTTAAAATGAGCCTGACGGCCTTCATTAGGGGTATGTGTTTTTTGTGAAAAAATTGAAGATTGCTGAATTCTGAGTCTTTAGGTGCTTTAATTACAATGTTGCATCATTTCTATTCTCAAACTGAAACTTTCTATCAATCTGTCCCTAATCCAATTATTCTTATTGCAGGCGAGATATTAGATGATCTTGTCATAGTTTATGTTTTCCAGGCAATGAAAAATACAAGGAGTGATTCATGTTAGAAGTACGCTCTACTCATTTTTTTCACTTCTCAACAAAAACAACTCAATGAAGCACAACTGGATGAAAATGGATAGTACACAAAACTGTTAAGTAGCAACGTGAGAATAGAACAGTCAAAGAGAAACCAGATGGAATGAAGGATGGAGTAAACATGTTTCCAAAGCTCTGTTTGACACTGTTTGGTGTTGATCATTATTAAATAAAGAGGGGAAAAGCTTTAGACTTCACAGGACACACTGGATGGGACATGGCAGTGATTTTCCATCTTCTGCTCTTTTCTTCTTGTCCTTCTCTGTGTTTCTCTAGGCGCCTATATTCCTCGTTGTACTGAGGAGGGATACTTCAAGCCGACCCAGTGTCATGGCAGCACCGGTCAGTGTTGGTGTGTGGACAAATATGGCAACGAGATTGCAGGCTCAAGAAAACAAGGCAACCCCAACTGTGGTAAGACCAGAGCATTCTCACACACACACACACACACACACACACACACACACACACACACACATCTCTCTGACACACGTCTTTGGTACAACTTAACAAGATTTTTTTGTTGCGTTTGCCCTTATTGGCTCCCATTTGTCTTGCTGTCTTGTAGAGTTAGAGGTTTGATCCGGGTGGACTGCCGCATGTCTGTCTCCTCACTCTCTTTGTAATCTGATGCTGCCGACAAAGAGACTGACGATCTTTTGTTTTAAACGTAACATACGGCTAAAACAAGGAGCACACCATGTCTTTTGTTCTTTCCTGTCTCTATCTTTACCAGCATCAGTGATCATTTAGGAAATAGATAACATTAGACATGCCTCTGGAGTCAGTCTGGCTGGTTTACTATCAGTCATATGTCAGATTCTATCTGCCTCTGGTATTCTGTTCCTGTAATTGTTAAAACATCACCAAGCAAAGTAGAAAAAATCTCACACTTAATAACAGTGCAATTTTAAAAAATATTTATCAATATGGTGCTGTATTAGTGGATGAGTTCCACCTTGTGAAATGAAATAAACAGATAATGCTGTTGATGGTGGCATCCAAAAAGATCACTGTTGTCAAAATATCTGTAATTAACGGGTGTTGTATGTCAAAATCACTCTGTTAAGCCACTTCTGAAAACGGGATGGTCAAAAAGCCAATAGAAGCACTTTGCTGCAGATCAATGACCACGGGATTCCATTGTGAGGAAAAAATAATAATTAGCAAGAAAGAATCCAGACAGACTTGCTGATTGCTAATCAAACAGCCAACTCACACCCACAGATTACAGCTCACTAGAATACCAGCCCAGTCCAAAGCCAGTAATTGCAGCTTCCAATATTGATGAGGTGTCTCTGAAGCCACACACACACACACACACACACACACACACACACACACACACACACACTGGCAAAAGCAGTGTTTTGTCTCTGGTCTAACAAGCTCATCTAACTCTGGCCTCAGGCTGGAGCAGCCTGGAGTTCTCCCATTCATCCCTACATAAAACAAACAGATAGCAATGCAGCAGCTATGCTCAATAGCCTAAACACAAGGACACCAGGCAGACTTTAACACAGTAAGTGCCACTCAACAAAAGCACACTTGTACCTGGGCGTAAATAAGCTGTTTGAACTGAAGTCAGAAGGATTTTCTAGTCCCAGTTTCACAAAATGCCAGAGGCAGATGCTGAGATAATGAGTTCTGTTCATTCTGTCGTTACAAAGGGATTTATATTAGCGCAAAAATATTTTTCATCATCACGGCATCCGGCTAATCTTTTTTTTTTTTTTTTTTTTTTTTTTTTTTTTTATTTTTAACCAGACTGTTGTTTTGTTTGTGCACTTGTCTTTAGATGAGGACCAGGAGACCTCAGGGGACTTTGGCAGTGGCGGTGCAGTCATTCTACTCGATGACCAGGAGGAGGAGCCATCACAGAGCGGGCGTAGCCGGCAGAAGAAAAGACGGGGCAGAATCCACCCCCGAGGAGCCATCGAGGAGGACGACGACGAAGACGATAAGGATGACGAGATGGGCTACGTTTGGTAGCTCCGCCCCATTTTCTTCTGCCATCAGCTGACCAGGAATCTCCGTTAACTCAGCACAGATCTGAAGCCATTCCAGTCTCCTCCAGTTTCCTTGGCAGCGGTCCATCTTTTGGCTCCTGAACTTGCTCTTGTAATCTCCGTCCCTTATCCAAATCTCTCTTCAGTGAACCTCACCCAACCTCTTCCTTTTCAAGTGTTTCGCTCTTTCCTCAGACAGAAAAATGAGAACCTATTAGATTTCAACAACAACTCTTGAACCACTACTAGAATACTGATCAAGTTGTCACTTTTGGCTTCTACCCTCCCCAAATCTGCAAACTTAAACCTCTTCTAACATGGACTCACATCTCTATTTTCTCTGTTATTCCCTCCTCCTCTCCCTTATTGTGTCTTTCTCCTCTGTACGTCCATGTCAAATCCTCTGATCGACCTGTGAGCCCAGATACATTAGCTGATGTATTGGATGTAAATATGTTTCCTCCAGGAAGGCCAGATTGTGGATTAACCTCCTGTTCTTCCATCAGCAGTTCATTCTCATCTTCCGTGTCCCACCATCGGCTCCTTCCAGTGTTCTACAATATCTTCACAAGTCCCAGGCTCTGAGATGCTCCCCATATCTGTTATTTCATGGAGGATTGTAAATTATTTAATCGTTGATCTTGAATGTCCCAGAAAGTCCAGGAAGCAATGAGATTAATGATGTATTGTCGTTGTTGTTGCATGTTTCTCATCGTGTTTCTGTAAAAGAGAGATTTACCTGGCCAGGTCTAGCTCTATGCATCTCAAACAGAAAGTGATGCCTATTTGGCTGCTACAATACTTTGTTGCTATGTTGATGCTGTCTAGTGTCTTTTTGGTTCTTCTCCCAATCTCAGGAGGTAGGAAGTCGCATTGCAGAGTGATAGCGGTGTAGAAAAGCGAACTACAAGGCCTACGTCCAAATTGACGGCGTCTCAGCCAGCTTTTCTTGTAGTAATTGGTCAGTAGGGCTGCTGAGGCTGTTTGACTGTGCATGGACACTAGAGGAAGATGCTTCTCCTGAGCTGGGAGGACACATGAAGTCGGGGAGCAGAGAAGAGGCTCTGCTCTGCCTCCCAACATTGGATATGTTCAGTGATTTAAAATTGAAATCTTCACCATGTCAACAAGTGAACTTTTATTTGTAAGTTTGAAAATTTAAGTAAAGTGACACTTTGGGTGTCTTTTGAACCTTATAGATCTGTGTCCATGTGTCTGTTGTTCCTGCGATGTTGTATTTTTCAGCTACAGTCTCACACATTTCATTTGATTTCACCAAAATCATGATGAAATAAAACACATCTCTTTCCTTCACTGTGAAACCACAAACACATTTATATGACTTCCTCATGCTTTTGGTTTTATTTGTCTGATGCTCAGATTTTCTCAGTGGCAGAACAATCAAAGCCTTTCCATCAAATTCGACCTTTTCCAACCTTGAGAAAGCAGCCTCCCCTGTTAGAGGCAGACATAAATGGAAGCAGCAGAAAATACTCTTATAACTTGCCTTTGAAAGAGAGAAAAAAAAAGAAAGCCAGCAGCACCCAACTGAATTGAACATAAAAGCTTAATGAGTGATTTTGTAATATCAGTGGCTAATGGGACAGCTGACCCCACTGGCTTGAAACAGCTCGTTCAGCACTTTGAAAATACATTTTACTAACAATTACAGGCTAAAAGGACAACTGAATCGTCTGGCTTGAAACAGCCTATTCAGCAGGACACAGCACACTAGGAGTTACAAAAGACAATGCGTTTTGTGTGTCAAATTATGCCACAAGCTGTGGAGGGTGTATAATCACCCAAATTGGAGACCTTGGCTAATGCAGCATCTTCTGCTGTCCTCAGGCTGCATAACAAAAGCTGTAAAGAAAACGCCTCATTTGTTCCCTGGCTTTATGACATGCAGACTCTGCTGCTTTTTCCTACATGGTACTATAATCCCAGTGGCAAAGAAGTCATATTCTTTATCATATGACAGTTTCTCCTAACATCAGCTAACACATCTAAAACACAGGTGTTCACTTTCACCTCATGTTGTCTTCTCACGTACGTTCGTTTCAGTTCCCCTTCTCTCTCCCACTCACTTTGCTCCAGTGAGTTCCATCTTCATCTCAGTGCGGGAGATGCGTGGTTGTGTTTTATCCTCAGGGCACTCCATTCCTGTGTTTCATTTATCTATTGGCTGGCTGTTTTTTATTATCCACAGATGGCTTCCCTGTCACTTGGATCCTTCCTACGACCCAGGGTCTCCATGGAGACCATTGATTGGCTATATGTAGGGTGCAAGGATGTTTTCTAGTCATTTCTGGGACATAACGTTAGCTAAATTTAGCATTTAATGCAAGATATCATCTTGGCTCCTCATTAGCAATGCTAGCTCAGGTGTCTGCAACCCAGATGTGGCTTTTAATCCTCCCCCCAGTGGCTTTGTCAGAAAAATATCAAGGACCATAGGGAAATTAATAATTATTTTTGAACATTTCATGATTATTTTCAACCTTATTTTATGCTTATTTTTCAACTATTTTTGACCTCTAAGCCATTCTTAGATTGTCCAGCTATAAAATTGTACAGCCTAAACACAGAGTAAAACGTTTTCAAACATTTCATTCACCAAAATATGAGTCATATATTACATTTGGGCCGGGTGCTTTTGTTGGCAAACTCCATAGTAAAACGTAGTCTTTTTCAAACTTTATTCTCGATGTGTGTGCATGTCAAAAAATATCAGCTGTTTTCTTTATTGTAATTGTATAATGTCTTAAATGCACTAAATCTTGCATTATTGTGATTGGAAAATGCAAAGTTAAAGCACTAAATAATCATTAATAGGCCTATTCAGACTAGCCACCTTTAGCTAAAAAGGTAAATTTCATTGATTCTTAATTTTTCACATCAAAAATGATTCTATACAGGTTGCCAAACCCTACACTAGCTAGTCTTTACGTTGGCATTTTACGCCTTTAAATCTGATCGGCATCCACTAGAATGGTATACAGTTTTCATTCACTGTTTTATGCAACTAATGTTTTCTGCTAGTAACCATAACTGATTTCCCATATAAAGTTGTCAACATTTTGTAAACATATTAAAAAGATAATTTATAAGGTTTAGAAAGTTTAGTTTCTATTATGTGCCATGAGCCAAATGTCTGCTTTCCATTACACAAAATGAGATAAAAACTTAAATACTGCATCTTCTTCCAACTGAGTCATACCACTTGTAAAAAGGACAGGCTACAAAACAGGCCATCTACTTTGTAACTGGGCCATGAGCCAAGATTGCCATTTTTACAGGTAAAAGGTTTAAGTAGACCTCCAAAGTCCTCAGGGCCAAGCTTCCTTCTGGTTCCTCCAGGTAGCTTTAAGTGGAGCTGTGTGATCAAGGACCGATTTAGGCCCATGACCACAGGGGAGTGCAATTAACTACCTGACAGAATAGAAATCCAGCGGTGCTCCAGAGCCCAAGGACCAGATTTGAGGATCACTGGTCTAAAGCCTGCCTATGTAATTGGCAGAGACATTGTAATAAGTAGGGATCATCTCTCCCTAATCTGTCACAGCCTACCACTTCCACTCACACTCTCTTTCATGCTTGGCTGCCGCTAAACCAGCCAGCTTGTGGAATGTCTGAGCAGAACCGACCCCCACCTCTTGGCCCCCGGTGAATTCTTGGATCATTCACTTCAGTGCGGTAACCAACAACATGGTTCCAAATTTGCAAATTTAGAGAGGGATCATACTGTTCTCATTAACACTCTGCCAGTGAGGTCTGCCTGATAGCACTAAATTGCTGGGTGTATCCCTCCGCTAAATAAATTAAACAGGAAACAACCCATAAGCGCCTTCAGTGGCTTCACTTCCAGCAACAGTGATAAATTAAATTGAAACTTTCAGGTGAGTATCCAGGCGAGACCAAACCACATTAAAAGGAGTGTCACATTATTTTCACACCAATAAAAGTATTTACCTATTTAGGTTTTCAAATTCATTTTTTCTTATCAGATGTTTGCTACTGTATATTTCAAAGCCTCCTCCAGCTTGTCCACCAGGAGCTCCTTGCTGCTGCCACTGTTTCCTCCTGAAAGTTATTCATTATTTTTAATGCAATACAAATGTGACTTGAATTTCTAAACGCAGTGTGTGATACCAGTGCCCTCTGGTGGTCCGCGCTTGGCTCGGTAGGAATCTTGACAGGAAAACTGGTAAAGCATAATGACAATATTTTATTAATCATCTCTATCATAGCACAATGTAATTTTATTTTGTGAATATCTATTTACAGTTGCATACATTGTTGTTAACATGGACAAGAACATATGGTCAAAGCGCAGGACTTTGCATAAGAAGGGCAAAGATGCCCCAAAGGAAAACCTAGGGAACACATTTTCATGACCGTTGTGTCTCATATTGTGTGTTTCTTGTATCAGAGGCTAAAGGTAAGACCTCCTTGTCTTAACTTTGTGTAAAAGCTTTGGAGTCTGGCTGTAGATGAAAGGCACTGTATGTACAAATGAACATACTGTTTGCTGTTCCTCAAGGTTATTTTTTGCTTATTTATTTATAATATAATAAGCAGATAAAACCACCATTCTAGCAACAGTGTCACTGAATATTTTTTTTTACTTCCACCTTTATCAGATGGAGCTCATTGCTGCTTAACATCTCCATTCACCAGTGATTACTCTGAGCTGCCACTTCCAGGTCCATGATTCGTGGGAGTCGACCACTTGCACCGCCTTCCAGGTATCCAGGCCTCACGGTGGGTGTGTCTGAGAGCCTCCGCTTGCTCTTATTAAGATCTGAATAGAAAGATAATTCATTTGCACAAGCATCAGAATTTATTTAAGACAATGCAGTTTATATAGTTCCAAATGTGACATGCTGAAGAAAGAATATGTAGCTACTTCTAATTCTCAACTCCCATATGTACAGGCTTTTACGCACAATGGAAATATTAAGTGTTCATCTGTAAATTCAATGAAATACAATGAAATACACAGAAACAAAAGCACTGAAACTCTCAAATCTTCACACTGAACTCCATTACAGAATGTAAAACTGAATTACCGTAGTCACTTTAACACCAAAGAACTCAAAGCCAATCCATTTTATTTTGGGTTTTGTATGGTATTTGTTTTGACCCTGTCATTTACTACTGTTACATTGCTGGTTTTATTTGACATAATGTGACCTTGTATTGTCATGAAAATCTCCACACAAAACCATAAAAATGTATTATTATTAGTAGTAGTAGTAGTAGTAGTATTGATAGTAGTATGAATGGTGCCCATGACCAGCTGTAAAAGTGTAGTTCACTGAAGATTTTTGCAACGTTCAAATATTATTTTAAGACTTTTTAAGGCCATTTTTTTAGACAATATGAATATAAGTTTTGCTCTGTGGCAAAACTGCAAGTACATCTGAACACTATTTTGAGAAAACAAAATTTAGAGAAGCCCTCAAAGTAGATTGTACTTTTTCAGGATGTAAGAGTGATGCCATCAGAAAGGATTTTTTCCTGGTATTTTCTGGTCCTTATGATGTATGAAGTTGTAATATTTTTCATTGTGCTTGATAATGAGGAGCCCATATGTTAGAAAATATAAAAGATTAATTGAAGATCGTAAAAGTTCATAAGATGAAGACCTTAGCAGATGGAGAACCTGATCTATAATGATGCTTTGACACCATATTCTCACCTGAGATTGCCAGTAACATTTTGCGCCTGGCTCCAAAGGTGGAGACGCCTACTTCCTTCAGATCATCATCAGACAGAGTGAGGAATGTCTGGTAGTCAATCTGGATAAATACACATGGTTTCATAATAATGCTAATTTATAATAACAGTAAATGTATGTGCCAGCTGCATTTATTAATTGTAAATTACACTCATGTTTACCTCCTGTTCTTCAAACACATCAATGTATTTGATCAGTCCCAGCTGACTGAGAAGGTCAGGCAGGTCATCTGTGATTTGTGGGGAGGGGCTACGTTGGCTGCATGTCGAAGCCCTCCTCGATGAGCACAGACCCTCAAAGTAGCTGCCGCTGGTGGAGAAGCACTCCGCTGCACATTAAAGTGTTGAAAATGAACAGCAGTGAATCACAAGAAGCAGAGACTAAACACCTGCTCTGTTTACAGCCTCATAAACACACACTCAGGTAAAACTTACAGGGTTTGTCACTTCTGCCTCTGCTCCCTGAGGATGCAAAGGCAGGGAAGGAGGAGGCAGATGAGGGGAAGTTCGAAGGCGGTGAGGAAGGAGAGGAGGAAGAGGAGGAGGAGGAGGAAGAGGAAGAGACAGGCAAGGAGGAAGATGTGGAGCCACGTCTGTCCCTCCAGTTTTCAGAGTCGCTGCCATTATACACTTTGGTCGTCTGTGCAGCCCACGACTACAGGAGACAAAAAGACATACTGTGCCATACAATTTTAACAAGTGTTGCTTTTATCTAGAGAAATTTCACACAGCGGGAGAATGTTGCTGCGTTTCCTTTCATCTGCCTCTGTCTCTGTCTTTTACAAGGGTGAGTTCATTAGTCAAAAGTTATCAGAGTCTAGACTAGAGGTTTCAGAGGATGCAATATCCACAGAGCCAGATATATAATGAGAAAGGCAATTAATCATGTTTCTAAACTCGCTCATTTTCCCTGTTGGCTGACTATCAGTGGAAATTATCAATGCATGGGTATAGCGAACACTTCCCGCAGCTGCCTGTGTCTCTGATGAAAATTCAAGTCGTTGCAGGAATCTCTCTTGCTCTCATGAACCTGAGTGAAAAGTCAGAGTCTGTGCTTTTAAAGAGCAGAAGAGAATCTGCTCAGGTGGCTGTGTTAGCCGAGGCGATGGTATCAGGTCCCAGGTAATTGAGCATACAAATTGGCAGTGCTTACCACACAGTGAGATAAATGCCTCAAACTGTTAGAGGGCAATACCAATAAATGAGACTGTGTTATTTGGCCACAATGGGGGTGCTTGTTTCACTGCACTGCAATAAAAAAACAGCTTTGGCAGCTCAAAAGAATTCAGCAAGTTCAGCAGAAGTAAAGGTCCAGTCAACTCAAGCATATTGACGGATAGTTTGAGTTTGTTAACAGCCAAAACTATTTTAGGCATCATTAGTACCTGCTGACTGCTGCCGGCGTTCAGGTAGGGTTTGTAGCTGCGTCGGCTGATGTTGCGAAGCTCTTTGATGGCTTCTGCTGGCATGGACTTGGAGAAGCCGAGGCCACTCCAGGTGTCTGTGGGCGTCCGGACCTCTGTGACCACAGGCTTCCTCTGCATGGCTGACAAGGACAGACAGAAAGGGCAAGCACAGTTCATTAGTAAAATACTTTGGAAATTATAGTACATGCATCCTGTAATGCAGCTTATAGGTTCAGACAGAGTGTGGAAGATGGGAATTCAAGTGCACTGTTCAAGTTGGAATAATTCCTCTTTTTCTTCCTGTTCATACACATCAGTAATCACCAGTCCCAGTTACACTTTATCTATCAAGAATAAATCATATTGTCACAATCATTTCATGAGAATTCCACAACAAAGAGGTAAGAATATTTTATTCCAACTTTATGGTGAGCAGTGTATAAATTTAGTCAAATATCAGTGCTGTATAGGACTGCTAATGTACAAGGATTCCAACCAGGTGTAATGTCAGTAGCACCGGATCTGATGAAACATCACCTGTTTTCCCATATTGCCTACTATTCTGACCTGCTGTATCTGGTCACATTTTGCAGGATTTAAACCAAAATAATTTGTTGTTATTTCTATTTAGCCTAATCCAGTTGGTGGAAGTAGGTGGGTCAAGTTCTTTTTTTCTTTTTTTTACCCTGTCCTGTTCAGCAATTTGGTCTTCAATATAAGTGTACTGGGGCCACGAGTTGCTTGACAGTTTTGATCTAAGAGAGTTTTGAACCTTAGATCAGTTCCCCCTATTGGTTGGATTTGATTATTTTATTACTGTATGGATGTTACCTGATGGGAGAACAGGTAAGGTGTTGTACACAAACAAACATTGATATATAGAAACATGATTAATTGCCTTTCTCAAGGTGGGTCAAGTTCTAATGTTATGACAAACTTGTGCTGTGTCCTAATTTTGCACATGAACAAAGTAAAGTACTAAAAGTACAAAGAAAAACTCTGCGATTTGGAGCACAGCCATGGATTCCTTTAGTCCTCCAAACAGGTGACCTAACACATCAGCCTGAGGGCAGCAGCTCTAACTCCCTGGGGAGTGGCTGGTCATGACAGTCCAATACACTATTAGCCCTCCTGAGGACCTGCTTGGTACAAATGACCCAAAGCTTGGCCCAACTTAGCTTTCTGAGTCAACTTTGAGATACCATATCAAGCAATTATACGCTGTTACAATGAAGATCCAAAAACTTCTGGAACAGAGAGTCATCGGTAGAATCTCAGTAGTCTCAGCAGAAACACTGTAAGTTTATGATGCTAGTTTTGGGTGTAAAACACTGTGTAACTGTAGTCTGTCCATCAAGAAAAACCACTGCAGGTTTTCTGTGTGTCCTCTGATGTTCTGGATTAGACAAGCCTGGTTCAGGTGTTACATAATGAATCACAAACAGTGCCTTTCCTTGCCGGAGTGTAATGTTTTGAATACACCTCAAACCGCAAACGCTAAGACAGACACACACTCAAACGACAAACAAGTGACCCTGGGCCTCCTGTGGCACCACGACAGGATCCATGTGTGTAAGTGATAAAAACTGTAGTAGCACTCCACAAAGAGTGCAATATCAACAGTAATATTACTGGTGCGCTGTCATTTGTGTGCCTGTTAGTGTGTTTGTGTGAATATGTCTCCCATTCATATACTTGCATATGGGTGTCTTAATGACTGTGAGGCAGATGGCCCATTCAAACTGCTAATTCATAATCTCATAAAGCAACACTGAGGGAATTTAGTACCATTTGGCTCCAGAACTTCCCAGTATCTCTCATTCTGCATGATGGATGAGGCTGTGTTTTTGCGTGTTTGTGTGTCTGAGAGAGAGAAAGAACACACACACATACCTGTGTCTAGGTGGATGTGTGTGGTATCTGCACTGTGTATCTGCCCTGTGTGAATTAAGTGGGAGTGCCAGTGCTACTCTATTATAACTTTGGCACGGTGCAGACCATAAACAGGTCCCCTTCATCAGTTGTTTTGGTGGGGAACAGTTCTGAAATGGGCCCTCTCTATCAAATCCCTTACTCCAGTTATTAATGTGCTGCCTCTATAACACTTAAGTAAACTAAAAACTGCACTTCTGTTAGTTTATTAACAAAAGTGTGACCAAAACTTTGTGATTATACAGAAAACTTTCCCTTCATTTTTGAGCTGAGCTGAGCCCCAAAAGTGTTTTGTTGTATAAAGATGGATGTTTACAGAGTCTTTTGTGCCAAACTCCTCTGAAAAGGTGTTTTATATATTTAGCTGCAGTGTACAGCAGCCATAGATCAGCACAAAATGCCCTAATTGTTGCCACAGAACCCAGGCAGAGCTCAGGAGGCCAGGGTAAGGGAGGAAGAAATATAAAACATTTAAGTAGACAAACCTCTGGTTGCCAGCAGTTTCTTCTTCTCATAGTCATATTCCTAAACAACGTGCAAACAGGAAAAAAGAGTAGGTAAATAATGCATGAAATTGAATTATTTTTTTCTCTGTTACCGGGGACAGGAGGGGATCCAAATTTGCAGTGAGAGTAAACAACAGTTTACTGCCGGGTTTTCAGTAAAACTGTTAATCCTCTTTGCATTAACCTTTGAGAGTGAGAGATGACAAATAAGAGGGGAAGCAAGCAAACACAAAAATCAATTCTTGAAATGAAATCTTACCACGGTCAAGGATGTGCAAATCAATAAGTTATATAACACCACACAGAAAGCTTCTACACCGTTTAGAATCTCTCACGTACATTAGAAGAAAATGAGCTGGAGTTTAAGACATTTAGTCATTTTTCTCTCTCTCGCTCCTCTAGCAATTACTCCTCAAAAGATATTCAACCTTCAGACCTGCAGTGACAAAAGTGTATGAAAAGGTTTGGGAAGGTTTTACAGACACTTAACATTAATTGTCAAATGAGGTCCTGAATATGTGAGTTGGTGAGGGAAAAGGTGAAAAGACATGCAGTTCCTGTTTTTTTTCCTCACCTCAGCTTTGGATGAGTCAGCGTGAACATCCTGAGCCAGCGTCATGTCCCTCCTCAGGCTGTTCCTCCACTCACTCCTCCCTCCCTCATTCTCTGTATTCAGCAATCTGGCACATTCAGGAGACACACATACATGCACAGACCAAATAGGCAATGTGTGCAAAAGTAGGGAGCTTCTCAACTCTTTTTCAGTTGATGGAACAACAGCCATGATAGGGAAGAAATTCAAAGACATAGTTTTAATGCTGCTTCATTATGGGTTGTATTAAGGCAGAGGCTGCGCTAATAAAACTGCACGACAAGTTTTTTTTCTATGCTTGAGGACCACAAGAGCTGAGAATTAGAGACTCAGTGAAAAGTAAAATACAGATGAGGTCAACAAACTTTGCTTTTTCTAACTAATTTTTCTGGATTTGCAAGATTGGTGGACAGATCTGGCACAGGCAGGTGTGTGTATGTGTGTGTGAATTAATCACACCGTAGGAGGTAGACATCATTACAGGAACTACAATGACTCATTAAACCTAGAGGCCCATTTGCATTACAGTATAACCCATACATGAGTGGCACAGTGGCGCAGTGATTAGAACTGTCACCTCACAGCATGAAGGTCCTGGGTTCGAACCCTTTCTATGTAGAGTTCACATGTTCTCCCCATGGCTTTGTGGTGTTCTTTCTGTACTCTGTCTTCTTTCTATCATCCAAAGACATTCATCATATTAGATGGATCAGTAAATCTAAATCATATGAATGTGAGAGCGAATGGTTTCTTGTGTCTGTAAAGCTATAATACGACCACTGACAGAAGTGCTAATAATGTAGATTATTTTATTACAATAGTACCTTTGACTGGGTTGGATATATTACACTGTATAAGCTGATGTGTTACAAACAGCAAAACAAAAAACTTAAGGAACTGAGTGGCTTTGACCAGGTCCATGTTGTAACAGTGATGGCTGGGTCAGAGCATTACCACAACTGCAGGTCTTGTTGGATATTCCTGGTCTGCAGTGGTTAATACCCACCAAAAATGGACTAAGGGAGGACATCATAATCTCAGGCTAATCGACCATCCGCGAAAGGTTCTGGACAAATAAATAAATCTGATCCATGGAGGGTCCACCTCTCTTCTTCCAGGACTTCAAGGATCTGCTGCTAATGTCTTGGTGGTCCAGATACCACAGCACACCTTCAGAGGTCTGGTGGAGTCTAGGCTTGAGGTCAGAGCTGGTTTTGTGGAAAAAGGGGAACCTACACAATATTCGACAGGTGGTAATAATGTTCTGCTAACATAGATGCTCAACTGGCTGAGCTCCAGTTGTTGGTCTTTCGATACTTTTGGTAGGTACTAATCAGTTTACATTGGGAATGAAGACAAAGATCTGGAGATGCTCTGAACCAGTGAGCTGACATCACAGTTTCACTCTTCATAAACTTGCTCAGATCCTTACTCTTGTCTTTTTTGCTGTTTCTAACACATCAACTACAAGGGCTAAATATTTTACTTGCAGCCTAACATATCCCACTGACTGAAAGGTCCCATTGTAATGAGATAATCAGTATTATTGTCACTTGGTCTGTAAGTGGTCATGATGTTATGGCTGATCAGCGTGCAGTATCAGCCCTGCAATGAACCGGTGATACAGCCATACACTGCTTTTGTCTGCTGGTAATTGGGATATTCTCCAGCATCCCATGACCCTCTTAAGGAATAAGCGGTTCAGAAAATAGATGGATGGATGTTATTTTTGTGAGAGTAACTGCAGGAGTTGCAGTAAAGATGACCTTGAGGAAAATATAAATACTAAGTCTTGATACTGTATCCTGTAAGGGTTCACCTGTAGGTTAGGGCCTGTCCTGTTGAATGTCGCCTTCCTTTGCCGAACACCTTATTTATTTCTGGATTTGGGAGACTCCCCCTCCGACCCATGAAGCCCACTCTACCGATGCTGTTGGTGCTCACTGCATCATAAACTTCAGATGACTCCATCATGCCTCTAGAGTTCTCATCCTCTGACTGGCCAGATTGATCCTCATTCTCTAAGATCTGAAGATGAGAGGAGAAGGTTCTGTATTGGGGTTGATGTGTCATGCAGACAGAATATATTTTAAAGTGAGGGTGTTGTTGTGCATCTAAACACCTTCTCCAATGGCCGACTGTCTGTTCCTTTCAGGCCTGCCCTGCCTTCATCAGAGGGAGGGTTGAGGCCTGGGGGAAGCAAGGGGTGGGGCTTAGTACCAGCCAGCCCCTCTGCAGCAGGAGTAGATGCAGGGCCTGATCAGGAAGAAGAGAACAAAGTGAGCAGCAGATCAATAACTGGATCAGACAAGTCCAGACTACAAAATATAAAGTGAATTTCTATGTTTTTGCGCATAATTGGAAACTGCAGACAAGAAACCTGAGCTGAGATGTCAGCAACAGAAAATGATTGTGAAAACTATTGATATAAGCTGAAATTTTGACAAAGATAAATGCACAAAGGTGGAAGTAAAAGAATGGAGGCTATTACTGAAGCTCATGGCTCATGAATGTGATGTTTGGTGATATTCTTCATTGTATTTGTTTCTTTTACGTGATACAAGCAAATTATCCTCATGCTGTGTCAAAAATCACAACAAATATAAAGGAGAAAAAACTGGAGTTGTAGGCTGCCATGGATAACAGATGAAAATCAGCCCTGCCTCATTTACAGTTTTTCATGTTTCTGTTGATTAATGAGCACTGTCCATGTCAAATTAAGCAATAAATGAAACAAAAATGAAAATTGGATGAAGACATACCACTCAGATTCTGAATAAAACTGCCAGACCTGAACCCCAGTGAAAATATGATCAAGAGGAAGTGGTCAAGCCATCAAATTAAACCAAGGTGCTTGTATTTTTATGCCAGGAGTTGCATAAAGTAGCCAACAGCAATGTGACAAACCATGGAAAGCAGAGACTGAATCAGGGTTATTCTGACAAACTGATTCCTGAAGTGAAAACATTAGCTTTGTGCAGTATACAAATAAATATGACCTTGTTTTCTTTGCAATATTTAATGTATGAGGATTTGTATTTTTATGAAAGTAAATACTTTAAATGCTTTTGATCTCATTTGGCATTTGGGAGAAATATTTGAGTCATTTCTACAATATGCAAAAATGTTCATATTCCTCACAAACATGCCTATAAAAAGAAAATCAGCGCTCTCTTATTCATTTTTTCCAGAGCTGTATGTGAATACTTACCCAGCTCAGAGAGACGAAGCTGCTGCAGCAACATGTTAAGCCAATAGTGGGTCAATCCACCGCCAGACATTATGGGGTCAGGGGTCACCTTGGTTTCCTTGGCAATCTCACAGGAATCCAGGCCAAGAAGAAGACGACGAGCCTCATAAAGACAAGAGATGTTTCTTTCCAGACCTTTCACCACCACTGACTGGTAAACATAAATCAGAAGAATTCAACACATCAGAGTGTATTGGATTACACAGCTGAGTAAAATGCACAGTTCTTAGATGTGGTTCAATAGGCATAAAAAAGGCAATCACAGATCCAGTGGGGAGGTAATGGATTTAAATCAGATAAAATAGGATTAGTGACCAAACAAACACTTTAATTTCCATTTCAAAGTAGCAAAATTACATGGATAAATCATACCTTGCTGGTCTGTTTTACTTTGGGCTTGACGCTAATGAATACTCCCAGGTTTTGCATCATCTGAGCCAACTTACAGGGATCGGTCTCCCCATCTTCACGCATATCAAACATCAAACACACTGGCAGGCAGTCCTGTTGATACACACATATCATTTAGATTAGTAAGTCATTAAGGATCAAACCAAATTCATCAGTAAGAAGAATCTTTGACACGCACAACCAACAAACAACCCACTGAGCAACGTCCAGCTTCGTTCACAGCACACACAACATAACCCCACTGTACCATGAGCTGCTGTCGAGCCAGACACACTCCATCAGGGCTGCCCTGGATGAGCAATGAAGGAGGGTTCTGAGGGGCACTGAGGTCTGGTAAGATGATCTGGGTCTGGGTCTGGTGCATCACACTCAGAAAATGGGCTCCATTCTGCCCCAACAGGAAGAGATGCTGTTGGGAAGTAACGTCCAGTTGGCTGCTCACGATGCCCCCTGTGACCTCTGACCCCAGCAGTAGGTCCATCAGAATGCAGGTGGCTTTCTGCCAAGAGATGACATATACATACATGTTACAGCAGCAATTTCATCAGTGTTACTCTAACCTGTATCACAAAACAAAGAGATGGATTTGTTTGTGATAACAATGTACGGTGTAATAACTGGGTGTGTTGATGTAGGAATACATTCCAAGAAGCTTGGTAATGACACAAACTCACACTTTGCCAGTGGTGGAGAATCCCAGCTCCATAAAGTAAAAGTCCTGCCATGTATTTGTTCCAACCATTCACTGAACCAGCCCATTTTGATGAGCACAACTCCTCATCCAGGTAGATGGATAATTAGTGGAATCATCTGTGTTAAGTGAACAGGTAGAACCAACACATGGCAGGACTTTTACTTTATGGAGCTGGGCTTCTCCACCGCTACACTTTGCATAAATGTGATTTATTTGCCAAAAAGATGACTTTGAAAATCATTAAATGCTTGCAATTGTTCTTTATTGTACTGAAGACTAAAAGAGAAAAAATTGAAGGCAGCAAAAATTTTGTGAAAACAAAATGAGTATATTCATCACAAATGTAAGAGGTAAGAGTGTAGTTGTTTCAAAACAACCTCTTCAGAATGATCCTTCATCACCTTGTTGATGTTTATTCCATACATTTTTCCACTTAAAGTTTAGTAAAAAAAAAAAAAAAAAAAAATTGGAATTGATCAACTCACAAATGTGTTGTCTTTTTTGTCCCTTTATGTAAATAAAGTTACCTGTTAGGTTGTAGAAATGCTCTGAAATGTGAAAAAGCTAAATAACAAACCATCATTAGCCATAGAATATGATATACTGGATCAAAAATCCACCAAATATTTAGATTTTTTCTTTTTAACTTACAGAGATTCCCCTGCCAATTTCACTTATCAGATTCACTTCCTCTTGGTGACACACATGAAAACTAGTCAGTGTGTGTGACAGCAGAAGTGACAGTGAATAGATATATCATTGCTGATTTGTGCCCTTTTAGGGTATTTTTTCGTCATGTGTTACACAATTAATGTGATGCTGTCTGGCATCAAGTAACACAAAGTCAATAGATAGGATATCATCCTTGTTATGGGCAACATATCGTGCTAGTATCAAATTATTCTGTCATCCATGTTATTCCGTGATTCTCATCATTAGTATTAACTGTAAACTGTAAAATTCTGTAGTTCCGTGGATATGGTTCTCTGTAAAATGTTCTCCTAACCTTAACAGCTGCGGCGTTTCCCTGCAGACCCCAGACCATGCAGCAGCTTCCATAGAAAGGGGGCTGAGCCTGAGCCTGAGGCTGAGGCGGCACTGCCCTGAAGCTCACACTCACTCCCAAAGTCTGCACTACCTGCTGGATGAGTGGGGAGTTCACATCTGGCACAGCCTGAGGCACAAGGCTAACCGGAAGGTCAAAGGTCAAGGCCAGTGGCTGCAGATCCTAGGACAACATTTAGTGGAGAGTAAGAGATTTGCAGAGGAGAGAAAAAGAGAAGCAGGGGAGGGGGACTGAAGAGGTGGCAGACAAAGAGGGGCTTTTTGACAAATACACCTGTCGTCTTTTTGTCAGACGCTCTATTAATCACACTATTGATCTGAGTGTCTTGACGGGACTGAACAAACTGAGCTTTCAGACAAACAAAAATAAATCCATGGCTTGTCTCAGTTGAAATTATACATTGACCACTCACTCTTATCCTCCTTCTGGCTTCCTCCACCCCTTCTATTGGTCCGGCAATGGACACCTGGCAAAGATTGAGGGAAAAACTTTGAATTATGTCTTTTCCTGTTCCCTTTGTTAGCAGAAACTAGCATGATTTCCTGAACATCAGATAATGTTACCTGGTTGCTTTTCTCTCCTGTGGCATTGTGCCGATTGGAGTCTGGAAAATGGATGTGACAAGACGTGACCTCCATCACCTTCTTGATGTTTCCGCCACCTTTACCGATCACATGGGAGTGCTCTGTATAAGCCACATCCATCTTTAGCGTCACCTTGTTCACCTGCATTGTGACATTTGTGCACATTAATTGACTTTGAATAATCTTACAGGCAGATTCACCCCTGACCTCTGCATTACAAATGAAAATTCAGACGGAGTTAGTATATAGTACCACTTTAAACTAAGTCCAACCTTATAAATTGTTTAAAATTACATTATTAATGAGGCAGTACTATATTGTATCAATCATTAATAAGCCTTGATAAAAACAAAAAGAAAAAAGCTTATTATTAATAAGTTTCACTCCCTTAGACGGTTTCATTTGACAGATCAAATAATGGTAAAACTAAAACTAAAACTTTGGCAGTATTTCTAAACATTATAATAATGCTTCTCTATGATTTAAATGCTCGGAACTCATCAAGAAATTGTAATGTGGCTCCTTCCTTTTTCTGGTTATTAAAGGCATAATGTACCAACTGATAAGGGGACAATATAAAGGAATACAAAGGAAACTCAACAGCCACCAAGTTCTGACATTTAACAGAATAGATGAGTGAAAAATAAAGTCTAGGGTGAATTTATTTTGTCAAATCATGAGCCAAAATCAATGCATGACAACAATTTCATAACATCTTCAGACGTGTTTATTAATGACTTATCAAGTGTTCACAACCTAATAATAATAACTCATTGTTAATAACCCAATTATCATTCATTTATAAGAACACTGTAACTACTACTTTTACACTAAACAGTGGTTTAAAGTCATCAGTCAGGCCTCTTACCCTGGTCTCCAGGACTTCCAGTATTTTCTTTTTTGCTTGCAAAACATTGGCTCTCTTCCCTTCAACCTTTACATGTGGATCTAGATGAAAATAAGAGCTTTTACACAGTCCTAAAGGCACCATTTGTTGTAAATTTAATGCATATTGCTTTCAGCGTTTTATATTAAATGTAGAGTAACAGAGAAGGCAGGGATTTTAAAGTTTGTAAATGAGTTTGTCACCTTTCTTTGACTTTGCGCCAATCTTCAGCTTGGATGGCCATTTCACCTGAGTGTCTGTCTCTCTCATCACCTGCAGAAGCACAGACAATAGGTGAGGGAAGGACAAAGACGAGAGCTGAGAAGGAAGAAGGAGCTGCCATTGTATGTCATAAACACACACACACTAATCAGTACACATATAATCAGAATTCACACATTCAGAAGGCCAGACACACAGCAGATTTCAGTACAAAGGCATAAATTAGCATTTGAAAGGCTGTAATTATCACCTCCATAAAACCAGTAATCACTGTATGTAGAGTATGGGTGAAACCATCTGACATCAGTGGAAATAATGATAATAATCTACTGAAATTTAGTTTAGGGAGACTACTTACTCTGTCAAAAAACTCCTCTCCAGTCTCAGTATCTTCATTCTTAGGAGCTGGAAGACACATAATGAGATCATGTACTGTAGCTAAGCAAAAGGATTTCTGTACAGAACAAAGATAAACACACACAGAAAAAATCCAGCACTGTATTTGAATTTTCATTTTGTTGGTTTATTGGTCAGCAGCACCACATTTGTCTGTTTATATCTGGAGAACTCAATATGAAGCATGTGTACAAAGTCAACAGTTAAATGTTGACCGGGCTGAAATTTACAAAGAGAGAGGAACAAGGGGTTACCAGGAACATAAACAATTTTTAAAAGGCCATCGCTCCATGGTGACATTTACAGGGTGCAAGAGGAGTCCCAGAAATGCCCTCACCCCCCTCATCGCTATGGGTTACACTGACCGGGGCTGAGGAATGGGAAGAGAACAGTATGGGGTGGAGAGAGAAGGTGGCGGTTTTAGGGGCGACCACAAATTAGCCTGGAGACAGCTAATCACATCAATGGCATTTGCTGACGTAAAGACCTCCCTCTTGACCAGGAAATTAAATAACAACTGCATAAAAGTCAGGGAATGTACAACTAAAAAAAAAAAACAAAGCTCTCCTCAACCTATCAAAGTAAATCTCAAGTGCAGTGTGACAGATTATCACCTAAAAGAGATGAGACACTGTGCTGCCAGACTGAAGCTGCTCAAAACACACAAAAGCACAGTCCCAACTGCATCCACATTAAAACAGCCCACAGTAGTGAACAGTGAACAGGGACAAACACACAAACATCAGCCTCTATCTATAGCACATACAGTCACAGAAGAAATTATTAGACCACCCTGGTTTTCTTCAATTTCTTGTTCTTTTTAATGACTGGTACAACTAAAGATACATTTATTTGGACAAATATAATGATAACAAAAATAGCCTATAAGAGTTTTAACCCATGAGGAACCAGTGTGACATTTGTGGCAGTTTCCAAATTTTTTTTTTCTCTATATTTACCTATCCTTAAGTGGTTTATCACCATTTATTGTAATATTATCCACTGTATTTTCTGCTTTTTCAATGAAAATCAGGTATTTTCCCAACATTTAATTCACGGATCATGTAGATGTTCGTAAAAGCTTAGAGTAAAGTTGAGGATTATTACATCAAAAATAGAGAAAACTGACTGAAAAGTGACTTTTTCAACAAAATCTCTCATTACCTGCACATAAACCCAGTGTCTCCATCCACTGTCATTGATCCAACTCCATGGGTTTTACTGGTGAATCAATGTTGTAGAAGA
>JAPQRP010000002.1:24783693-24808962 GCA_037367295.1 Apogon hyalosoma
ATAAGAATAAGAATAAGAATAAGAATAAGAATAAGAATAAGAAAACCTTTTATTTATGGGTGCCTTTCTTGACACTTAAGGTCACTGTACAAATAAGAGCAGAAATACAAAAAATAAAATAAATACAAAGAGATATAAAAGCCAATACTACTACTACTACTACTACTACTACTACTAATAATAATAATAATAATAATAATAATAATAATAATAATAACAAAAGACAATGAAATGCAATAAACGTGGACTATATTTGCAACATCAACTGTCCGCACCACATGTACACTGCAATACCTTGATCTGGGACAGAATAAGATTATACTTTAACTTCTAATTTGCCAGTATATATTATTATTATTTGTTTTATTTTTTTTCTTATGGTGTTTTCATTATTTTTATTTGAATGAATGAATGAATGAATGAATTGTTTATTTTGGTTTACACATTAATCATTGCACACAGTACAATAATAATAATAAACATAAAAACCAAAAAAGGAATAGACTAGAAGCGAAAGCTTATTTTTTTTGTTGATCCTTTTCCACTGATCCACTGCTTACATTAAATTAAATGTGAACAGCATCGAGCATTCTCATTATGACAAAAGACTCATCAACAACAAACACATCTATCATCTCAACTTAAAATTCCTGAATGATTTTATACTTAAGGTATTTTTTAAACTTTGTCGGAGAAGTAAAGAGCTTAAGTTCATCATCAAGTTAGTTCCATAATTTCACACCCACAACCCAAATACATCCAGACTTCACATTTGTCCTCACTTTCATACATTCAAAAATATAAAGACTTCTTAAATTATTGTTACTCTCTCTTAATTTAAAGAAATCTGGAATGCTATTTAGAACACTATTATTTTCTACTTTACAAAGCATCTCTGATATTTTAATATATACAATATCCTGCAATTTTAAGGTTTTAAGTTGAATAAATAAATTATTAGTTGCTTCAAAAATATCCTACTTTATTAAGTATTCTAATAGCTCTTTTTTGTAATTTAACGAATGTATCTATTGTAGTTTTTCTTGCATTTCCCCATATTTCTTCACAATATGTTAAGTAGGACATAACCAAAGAACAATATATCATGTATAGGCTATTTTTGTTTAGTAAGTCTCTTATTTTATACAGTATGCCAACAGATTTTGACACTTACTTTTAAAATATTCAATATGGGGTTTCCAACACAGTGAACTATCTATGATGAAACCTAAAAATTTTGCTTCATAAGCTCTTTATATTTCCACACCATTTTAATATTGTTTTGCATTTTCAACATTTCTGTTACCTGAAAAAAATCATAAATTTGTTTAATTTTCATTTAATATTTCATACTATTTTTCTACACACACACACACACACACACACACATATATGTATACAGTGTTCAGCATAAGTGAGTACACCCTAACAGATTTGTCACAAAACCTTTAGTTTTCTTTGAGAATCAGCATTTTCTATGGGACACTATACAACAAAATACTCCCACAAATGAAGGCCATTGATGACAAACAAGATATGTTAAATTACACACACAAAAAGTAATTTTCCTAATAAATTCATTCAGCATCATGTTGTAAAAAATGAGTACACCCCAGTGAAAGCCTGAGGAGCAAAACTAGACTTTAAGCTCCAAAATTATAATGAACAGGAATTCAATCACAGGTGAGTGCAACTATTCATCAAACAGGTGTCCAGCAGACAGCTGACTATATTTTTGCATCACCTAATTTAAGTAAAACTGTAGATTTTGTCACCTAAGTTATACTATCAGCATTACTATCATGTTCTGAGTTAAGGAAATGTTCTATGAACCTCAGTTTTGTCCAGATTTTTGAAACTGTTGTTGTGTTCTTTGAGATATTGATTCAAATCTTACTTCTTTTCAAAGGGGTTGTACTCATTTATGCTGAGCTCTGTGTATCCTTGTCTAAATTAAACGCCCTGTGTTGTCACTGACGCTGCTGTTCTCTGTATGAACCACAGGGAGGCGCTGTGACACGTTCAACGACCTTGTCAAACTCACTGGTTGCATCACCGGAGCCACTTCCGGGTTGGTCCGACTCCTGCAACTCGTGACAGAATATTTACATCCAGTGGATTTGCGGGACCGCAAACTCCTGGAAACCACCGCTGATATCCACTCATGTGGCTAGAAGAGCCCGGAGGAGAAGTTAAAGATGATTATCCGGAGATTTGTTGGCAGTTGAAGCTGTAAAACACGAACCATGTGGAGAGTTCAAGGATTTGTTGGAAGAGGTGAGACTTCCTCTGTGTCCTCACGCGCACATTTAACAGAAAAATGATAAAAAAATTAAAGCAAGAAATGAAGGCTGTTGGGATAAACTCGTTATATAAAGACTGATATCACCATTTTAATTTGTCTAATGAAGGAACTTTATATAAATACCTAAACTAAATCCGATACCGGGTTTATTTTGGTCCAGTTTAGCTCATGTTACAGGGCTGGCTCCTACTGGTCCCAGTTGTACTAATAATATTCACATACCAGTGTCATATTCCTGTGGTTATTATTGTGTATTGTGTATGGCCTAACTGTAATGTGTACATATAAACACATAGTATTGTCTGTTTGTACACCTGCCATTATATTAGATAGCTTACAGAAATGCTGCATAATGAAATATACTATTTAACATGACAGTATCAAACCTGTATATTGTGCTTTGCTTTTGTACAAAGGAGAAAGAAAAGGAGTTAAATGTTTGACTCAAATGTAGAAAACATGCATAAAACACATAAAAGCTTCCACTCTTTCAATTCAGTGTCTATTGGCAAATAAATTATACCTGTCTTTGTTGGAATCTGTCAAACAATCTCAACAGTCTACATAAATCAATGGAATGAATGATATAGTGATAGATGTGTGTTCTCTATGCAACTTAAATGTATGATTTTATGTAACGTATAGACTTGCACAAGAAGATATGGATTTCCTCTTGCTGTGGTGGGATTTTCACAAGTAGACAGAATATATCTTCCTTTTCGCTGACTTTAAGTTATTTCTATTAATGCAGCAAATATTTAGTTTTGTCTTCATTTTCCTGTATGCGCAAATAAGACATGAAACAGAAGCTCACAGAAAGATTAATAAAATGACTGTATGGTTTATGAGAGCACTGTTGATCTTAAATGAATCCATTTTAATAATAAACACATAATTGAGATGTTCGTTTTGGCCAGTTTGAAACACATCCGATGAATGGTAAACCTTGTCCATGGGCAAATGAACTATTCATTAATGAAGGCTGTAGGTCTAGAAAAAAAATAAATGAATAATTGATATGAGTTTAAATGGTTACAATTTATGTTTCCCATGAAAAATGCTGTGGTTCAAAATCTGCCTGTATAGTCAGACTCGTCACATAGAGTTTAGTATCTTTATTTTCTTTCCCTTTTTACAGTTCTACATCGATGCCACAGCAACACCCCCCTGCGTCTGCCCCAGAGCCACCACGTGGAGGATGAAGTCCTCAACACCTCCAGTGTTCTATCCACCTCTCGACACTCCTCAGACTGCAGGTATCTCCACTCCTTCATTTGCTGTTTTTCATCATCCAGTCTTTCTTTAAAAAGTCTCACAAAAAAAAAAAAAATATCCTAGAAAGAAAGAAAAAGGCAAAATGAGCCTCTCACTTTGATCTCTGCACTTCTTTGCCTTCAACCCACTGGCCATATTAGCAGCCGATGAAAAGAAACCTTTTGAATTAAGGCCGAACCTCAGAGAATGCCTTCATCCTTCTTCTTCCCTCACCCCTTCTATGAACGGACTCTTTCCTCGTGGCACACTTGTTACCACCCTTTCAGTCAGTTGCATCATCCAGCATCTGCTCTATGCATAAAAAGGAAACAGAAACACAGCCATCTGCCTTAATCATAGGATCTCCAACGTGCTTTAACATGCAGACTTATTCCAGTTTGTGTTTCCTCTCAGCTCTCAAAAAGCTGAGGATGGAGAGAGGAGGAAAAAGAAGAGGACCTTTCACTTCACCAGTGCTGGACTCCCACGTTACACAGCCCTGGATGCTGTGGGATGGGTATGTCTTTGTTCTTAGTCTAATGCAAAAACATGTTTACCAGTATTATAACTATGGAGACTAAGTAGACACAGAAAATAGAATTCAGACTTTGCATCTGGTTGTACTGTATGAGGATTTGGATGTCACCAGATCAGCTATTATATAACAAAAATCCATAACCTAAAAATACCATTTACTTAAGCTGTCATTTTTTTAACATTTATAGACTTTCTACATAGTTGCATTATTCTTAAAATTTACTTTTTTGTTTTTTATTTTCTCTGTAATATCTTTATTTGTTTTAAAAGATAAAAGATGTACGATGAAATTAGTTTAATCTTCATTCTGAAAACTTGTTATTACACACCAAAACAAAATACATATTGTATTTTTTTGTGTAGACATAGTTTATAATTTTCTATAACTCCTTTCTAACTGCTTGCTCTTTGGGTATTTTTTCTAGATTAATATGTGAAGGATAGTGTTTGTTGGCCACAGATGAGCTAAATACAATAGCAAACATACACACTACATTCTAAAACCGGTCACACAGTACTTAAAGAGCTTTGTGGTTAGTCACAATCAACTGTTTTCAATACAAAATAGGTTACAGCTTGACAACTTTGCCCTACAAAGTTAAAAGATGGTTATGTCTTGTAAATTCTAACTCTGAACTTGGCTAAGGTGGAAAATAAGTGATGTAAGGCATCACTCAAGGTATTATGTGAGTAATTAATGACATACATGTATGTATTTTTGCATCTGCAGCTGCATAGTTTATTCTATTCTATTCTATTGTAGTCATCCTTTATCTATTTAGGTAGAGGCTTCATTACTTTTACAGATATTATTGATAAAATCAACAACAGGCTGTTAAATAAACACAGTAAAACCATGAAGAATTACTGAAGTTAATTAAACTTGAGGGCAGATGGAAAAGCAGTGCATGTCTCACATTAGTGATTCATCGTAGGATGACAGTGGTGCTGATGTTTCTCCACAGGGTGCAGCAGCAGTTCTGTTCATGCAGATCTGCAGGAGAATCCACTCCCAGTTCTCCTCTGGTTCTGAACCCAGTCCTACTGCTGGAGCCTTGACGGTGCCTCCTGGCCTGCCCAAGTGTGGATACCGCATCCTACTAGAGATCTGTATGTTTTATCTTCTCTCAGTCTCTATAACTGAGTAGTAAACCTGTGTGTGTCCAGTTGATCCTAAATGAAAACATCTAGGTTCAGAGTTGAATAACTAAACCAGAGCTGAAAGTGAAGTCTTTAGGAGACACTGAGGTGACATGATCCATAATCTTGTTCCCATTGTTTGAAAACATTGTCAACCCTAATCTACTTTTGGAAAATATGAATGATTTAAGAGGGAACTTTTAAGTTATTCCCAGTAAAGTATTTTGTAAAAAGAGAAAAAAGCTTCTAAATAATGTATTGTGACATTATTCAGTGTAAAATAGAAATTCTGGTCAACAAAGGATATTTTGTGTTATTCAAAAGGTGTATTCTAATCAAGTTTGTTGTGCATTGTTTGGTTTTAATTTGATTTCTGTCATACACTGGAATATTTCATGTCCTTTTTTTAAAATAAAAAACTTTTTTCCTTTCTGTGTTTTTCAGTATCTAGGCGTGATGTCCTGCCCAGAGGACAGAGTGTGTTGTGTCTGCATGGGGTCCCAGAGAGACAGAACCAAGACCAGACCTGGGGTCAGACCATCAGCAGCACCGGTACAAGTGAAGCCACCAGCCTCAGCAGCAGTGAACAGGACCACCTGCCTACTGACAGTGCCGACTCAGACCACCAGAGGGCACCGCTGAACCAGGATTCCCCTCTTTTTGGTGTGTTCAGTGTTATTTTGGTCATCACATGTGAAATGTTAAATAATTCAATATAAAAAGGACTAGGGAAACCATTTTCTCGTGTGTTTAACTTACCAACAGAGGAATTTCTGCTGTTGTCATCTTGTCCTCTGGAGAACAACAACAAAACAACAAATGTCAATGACAGAGTGAGAGCCAAGATTACTTAATTAAAGACATATTTATGACCACAAAACCCTAACTTAGGTTGATTGAAAAATGTGAAAATGTGATTGCTGCTGTGTTTCACAGAATGTCTTGTCTGAGGAGGAGAGGCTGGAAGAAGCAGCACTGAACCTCAAACATGTGGGAGACACCAGTGTTCCTGTTATCCTCAACATCATAGGTAATTAATTATTTATGTCACAGCTACTGGAAACACTGACGTACAAAATCATTTTCACACATTCATTTCCACTCCCAAGACTACCCATTTACATGTTGTACAGGGTGTACGAAAAAACAAACAAAGCACTCAAGATAATTTTACACAGAGATATATAAAAATATATTGACATGCATGGCGAAGAAGGCAGGCATTTCAGGTATTTCCTTCAAAAACAGATATCAAAATATGAATCCATTTAAAAACGACACATGCCCAGTGATTCCCCAGTTGCTATTTCCCTTAAATTTGTCACGTTTTTTGTGTCCTTTTTTTTTTTCTTCAGTATCTGTCACTTGTTAAAGTGCAAGAGACACTGGAGCATGAACATTGCTATGTTTGGGTAAATCAAACCTGATTCATTATTCCCTTTTTAACTCTGTAAATCTTCAAATAACCTGTTCACCACAGCCAAAGGACTGTTCCTGCACTGATCCACTGAAGACACTGCTGAACAATGTCTCTGTGAGCTGAACCTACAATTGGCTGATTTTAATAACAGTCAAATAACCGATGATGTTATGATTAAATGAGAATCTTTAGTTTGACTGTTAACTAATTGCTCGTCATCTATGTATGATTATTATTAAAAACCAAATGTTTAAGTAAAAGTGGAAATAGAAGTTTGTGTTGCACTGTTCATCATAGGGGGGTCACATTTAAGGCGATACCTATGATAAATGCCTTGTAAATCAGAAATATTACATAATTTCCTGCCTTACAGTTTACTAGATATTTGAAAAAAGTGCTGTGTTCTTTTTGCTTGTTCTCATTTTTTTACTGTTATGCAGATTCTGTCTTTCTCTGAATGGCTGCATCTCTTTGTTTATGGCAGGTTTAGAGAGTGTGAAGAGTAAGAACTATGAGGAAGCTTTCACCTGCTTTTTAGCTGCAGCTCAGCAGGGTTACAGCAAGGCCCAGTTTAACACTGGTGTGTGCTATGAGAAAGGCAGAGGAGTCTGCAAGGACAAAGAAAAGGTGAGAATCTTTATTCCAAACTTTATTACATTCCGTCTTCTGTGTTGTCAAAAATCAGGCTGAAGTTTTCTCCTGTGTTTTTTCTTCAAGGCTCTGCATTACTACTGGCAGGCATCCGTTAGTGGCCACACACAGGCTCAGTACCGTTATGCAAAGCTGCTACTGACCAGCAGGGGGCAGCAGAGTGAAGAGGAGCTGAAGACAGCCATAAACCTGCTTGAGAAGGCTGCTGCAGCTGGACTCACTAAGGTAAAAACTGTAGAAACTCACTCCATCTGTCATAACATGTGTTTTCAGCTTCACTCATGAGGTTATATACTGTACGTAGCTGAGAAATATTAGGAATAATATTTATTATATTGTACTGTGCAACAATGTTTTTCATGAGATTTTGTGCATTGAAAACTTACTCATGAGCTAAAATACTATATGTAAGTACAGTCAGGGTTCATTGTCCAGTAAAAGATCCCTGTCAGTGTTTTACTGTCATATATGATGTTTTAGATCAATTTTACTGCTGCTCACACTGTCATGAAGAAAGCAGATGTGTGTCCCATATCAGTGAAAAAATCAGATTTGAGCCACTCGCCTTAACCTTTGAGAACTCTTCCTGTTTTATCTAACGGGATTAAAGAATAGATGTTAATATGAGATTCTATTTTTTGTTTCTCTGCTTCATTTATATTTTATATCTAAGGAGTTTACAACAAAATAGTAGCATTTTGACTAAATCCTGCTTACCAGATATCCACTGTTAGAAGTACAGGATTTTGTAGCAAATTCATTAAATTGTGTGTAATGTAAAAGGGAAAAATGAGAATATGATATTACACTTAGTTACTGCTGTTATACTGTACTGTATACTATATTATATTACACTTTGCTGAGTTATTGCCCCGTCTTTAATGAAGTGAAACAACTGTTGATTTCTTCAGGCTCAGGTCTGCCTGGCCTCCGTCTACTCCCAGGAGCTGGTGAAAGATGAAAGCAAGTCTGTCCAGTACCTGAAGATGGCAGCAGAGAGTGGAGTGAGTGCCTGTGTAGATGTTTCTAGAGTTTTAGCAGTGAATGCACATGACTGTACCATAGCATACAGACCAGGGTATCCTAATATTTTCTTCAATTTTGACTGTTATAGATCAGTTGTGTCATGTGAAATGATTCTTTTAGGTTCACTTTTTGTAATTCAGCACTATCTATCTGTTTGTAGAGGGCATGTGATGTAGTTACAGTTGAGTGTCATAGGGTTTGGGTGGTTGGATATTTTTTAACTACAAACTTTACATTTTTATGTAATTTCTAGTGCTGTCAAACGATTAATATTTTGAATCAGATTAACCACAGGGTTGCTGTGGATTAATTTCAATTAATCATGATTAAATATCATTCATTTTTAATCTATATTAATTGCATTTCAGTTTTGAATGAGCAAACAGACTCAAGAAAGAAGGGAATATATATATGCACTTAACATGTTTGTTGCAAGCTGGGCGACGCGTTAGCCAAAGTGCTCGCAGAATCCCTGACTAAGGTATGCCTCACGTTAATGTGGTATTTTAAGATGGAAAGGCTTAAGTGAAAAGAAAACTCCTTCGTGCAGAGTGTATATAATACTTTATGTCGGTCGACTGTTCCGTCTTGGGTTTTTTCGTCTTCATATTTCCAACTAGAGGCCAACGTGCTGTTCAGTGTCTTCCATCTTTACGGGTTGGTTCTGCTACCTGTCACTACCGGATCAACTGCCCATTTGCGCATGCGTGATGCTAACTCTACTTGGACAAACTGCCTGAAATGCGTTGCCAGAGACATTCAGAGTCATTCTACACTGCAGATGTGTTAATTGCATTAAAATTTTTAATCGGATTAATAATGATGATGGATTAATCTGCATTAATGCGTTAATTTTGACAGCCCTAGTAATTTCACTAATATTACTGACATTACATTGTTTATGTAAAAAAAAAAAGAAGGTTGTAGATTTTCGCATCACACTCAGATACTAGCAAGAAGAAAGTGAACAGATGTGGTCATTGATGTGGTATTGTGCACCATAAAAAAAAAAAAAACATCAAGTGATATTAGTGAAACAATCTTAAAAGGGTTTTAATTGTGATAGACTGTAAATGACAGTAAATTATGAGAACAGTTTTCATGCTTTTTTCTAGATCATACAGCTCAAGTGTCATGGTAGATTCAGATAACGCTGACCAAAAGTTATCATTTCCATTTACTCTCTAGTTTTTTTTTTGTTTTTTTTTCCATCACAGTATAGATCTCACATTGTCTGCCTATTCTGCAGCTATGACACCCAAGTATATTTTCATAGATCTAGAATATTGTTTAAGATTACATGACTCCTTTTCACGTTTGCTTTTGCCCATCTTTGTAGGACGGCACCGCCCTGCTGTTCCTGGGTCGGTGTTTTGAGAACGGCTTTGGGGTGCAGCCTAATCCACAAACAGCGATTGAATACTACACACGAGCAGCAAAAGCAGGCAACAAACAGGCTAAGAGCTTACTAAAGTGTCCTGATAACAGAGGCAGCACGGGTGAGCACACATGTTCTGTCGTAACAGCATTTTTTCAATCTGTGTGAATTTATTAGCACTCTCACTGCATGTGGTATGCATCTAATGAGCCAGGATTATAGCAACAATGTAAGTGAGAAGCAGGAGTTTATTTCTCTTTCATCTTCTCTTCCAGTTGAGGACACACTGTTACGCTCCATCCGTTCATCTCCGTGTTTCTCTGTGGCCGACCATCATTTCCAGCAGCCACTCTCCTCTTTGGCCAGTAGTTTCACTTCCTCCAACGCTCACCCCGTCACCCTTCCCCTCCTTCCTCACTCCTGGAGCACCGGGAGTCTCTGCGTCCCTTCGACTCTGCCCCACCACCCCCGTCCCCAGAGCGCCGAGGGAGAAGCCTGCAAATGGACTGTGGGGATCGGATAGTTCCCTGAGTGAACACAGGCTGAAATGAGGAATGTATTTTATAGGTTCTTATCAGGGAAGAAAGGTCAAAGTGTGTTGGGTTTTTTATATTGGGACATCTGGGAGAGTGTGAGATTAGATTTGTATAAATGTGTGAGTTTATACATAAGCCTGACAGGACTTATTACACTTTAATTTCATAATATTGTTTATATGTGAATGGAAGCTGTTGTGTGTTTCTATACAATTATCTTTTTCAGTACGTGTCCCTTTTTTATATATATAAGCTCTTCTGACAGAAGGAAAGTCTGAATTTGGTGCCTGTGGGAGGTTTCATCTTTCTCTTCCTTCTAACGTGAAATGAATTGCATTAAAAGAGGTTAATGCTAATATTATATCCAGTGAACCATAAAACTTGAGTCACACTACTGAAACAAAGTGCTTTAAAATTAGTGTCAGATTTACCCCAATTGTACATTTTCTACAGAATGAACAGGAAAGGAGTCATTTAAGATGAAGCAACATGTTAACACTCTGTGATGTGGATGTTCCACCATTAGACGCACATATTAAATCAAATCACTGTTAATGAGTAGAATGTGGTTCTCTATTCATCCTTGAGCTGACAAAACTAAATAAGGTGCTTTTGTTGGAATGTAAACAAGGCAAAAAGAAGAAAAAAGCTTGAGCACACTTATAATATCAATGTTTGCACTATTAAAGTATGTTTTAATAAGTCTGTAGTGTGTTTGTTTTATATTATAATGTAGAATGAAGTCAGCAGCAAAACATTAGAAGCAGATAAGTGTTTTAAGTCTAAATCTGCCTTTTGTTTCTGTAGCTCTGTAAACCATTCATGTTTTTTTAGACTACTGCATGACGTAAGACTGCGATGATGTGTGATTTCATTACCTGAGTTGCAAAATAACACCGGTAGATTTATTGTGGTTGCGTTTCCTCCGCGTGAGGAGCGTCCTGCGTCCGCGTCTCTGATTGGTCGGTTGGGGTGTGCGCTCCACAGCGCCGCGCCGCTACGGGATCCTCTGGCGCAGAGAGATAGCGCAGCTTGGCCGCCAGCGAGCACCGAGCCGGGCTGGGAGGGCAGATGATGTGATGTGATCCAATACGGGTGGCCGGCTGCAGCTACGGGCGGACTGGCACTTATAAGCGGCTGTCACTTCGGCCCTGCTCACTACCGTGTCGTCGCGGGATCGGACGCGCAGAAGCCCCCCGAGGCTGAGCGAAGCGGTGAGTGGATGTAAATAGATGCTCTCGATGGGATGCGCCCCCTCCCAGTGCGGCGGCGGTGATGGGGCTAGAGAGGAGAGAGAAGGAGGGGTATACTGGATGATGAAGATTTACTGCGTCTATTCACAGATCGACAGCTTTGCCTCTGCAATACTGGCATCTCCACCTATGCATCATTGTCGTTCTGGTCCATGATCTACTGCTGTTTCTGATTTGTCATCCAGGGAGTTTCTTCTTAGCCTGGAAGCAGCAAGAACCGAGGGGCTCGAATACTCCACCCATGACATCATTGACTTTTTCAAGTTCATTTTCTCCACAGCTTTCATCTGTTGCATTTCATCTGTGAAGCTGTAGTTGTGACTCAAGGAGGAAAAGGGGGGGGGGCTGCCATGACAGGGAGTTACCTGTCAATAAAGGAGAGTTTCCTTTGGCAGGCCAAGATCTGTCAGTACAAATTATGCAATGAATCCACTTGCTGCTCCAGGCTATGCTAACAGTTTCATCTGTTTTAGTTGACCTTCAGATAAAGTGTGAGAACAGGCTTTTGTGTTAGCCTATATGCAAGCACGGGCGACAGTCGAAACAGCAGGAGCAGATATGGATCATGTTGTGACAGCTTGCTCCAAAAATAGAAAGGGAGCAGTATGTTTTGTCTGCCAGCAAGTTTTTAATGCACACTTCTTAATCATGCAAGGAAACAGGCAACTGGTGCGTTTTTCTTTTTTACGATCCTTCTGTACAGAGTGTGTTATTGCAGAAATACAGCACATATCGTCCAAAGAAGAAGAGAAAAATGAATTTCAACAAAAAGATTAGATTAGTGTGGACTGATTGCTCATTCGGGATGCATGTTTCTGCAGTCCCATGACCAGATGCTACAGTCTGCATCTCATGAATGACCTCTGGTGTTAGGGATCACAACAGATGTATTGAGGACTACAGTGTGTTGACTGTGCCCACTGTCCTGCAAACTGCTGTGTCATTCTCCTCGCTTTCTCCCTCTAATATCCATCCCTCTCCTCCCCACTTCCCTCGCCCCTCTTTCCGTTCCACTTTTGTCTAAAGTATCGGAGACCTGCATCGTCAAGATGGTAGAAGTCATAGATGTTGAAGATTGGGTTTGTTTTTACTTCAGATATAACCAACAGTGGAAATGAGGATGGGGAGATAAAATGATGTTTGTTACTCTTTGTCAGTTTTAGTGTGAGGATGTGTAATTCACCCTATGAGTCATGCAGCATCATCACTGTCATCTTCAGCCTCGGGTATCAAAGCACAGTTTGAAGATGCTAAATGTTGACGCTTATGGCTTATTCCAGTGCATCTGTGACACAATTAGAGTTTGAAAAAGCTTCATGAGTCCAAAAGTGCATCACTTAGAGGCAAAAACATACATTTGTTCTACAACAGCAGCCTGTTTTTGTTTTTATTTACTGTTGCTGGTTGCAGAGACAGGGAGGTTCAGCTCAGGTAGGTTGTACCTGTTGACTCTGTTTGTGTGTCAGGACACAGGCCTGAGGAGGGAGCGCAGATTCAGCACAAACAGGTTGTTGTGGTTGTCTGGCTCAGTGACAGAGCGACAACACGACAACCACCCAGGGAGAGGTGAGCAGATAGGGGGCCCGCATGAACAAAGTGCTCGGCCCAGGGATTCTGCTCTCTCCAAAGTCCGTCCGTGTCGTTTCCCAAGATCTTGTCTTGCTTTGAATCTGCTGCGCTTGTGTTTTCCATGTTTCCGAGAAAGACGCCAATGATGACTGCAGCATTGTTTGAGGAGTGTGCGTGTGTGTATGTGTTTGACTGGGTGAAAGGATGTTTATATATCTAATGCTTGCATGCCTGGGCATATTTCTCTACCTCCATCTGAGTTCTGTTGCTTGTCATCGTTCCACAGGTGTGTAGTTTAATCCAGTCATTTAAAAACAAGAAAGGACAATAACGCACCCATACATACACCTTGACTTAAGACTGAAATGACTTTCTGCCACTATCTTTGTTGGGTTCCATCTGTCTGTATTCACATCACAGACCTGATCCACCCAGAGATAAAAGAGACACAGCTAGCTAGTTAGCAGGAGCTGGCTGCCACTTCTCCTCCCCACAGACTGGCTTATGGCTCAGCTCTGGCTTTGAATGTCAGTCCTGGATGAATACAGCAAAGATCTGACTCATTCCCAATATGCAATCGAGCTTTATGACTTTGAGGCAGTGTTTTTATCACTTCAGCTGTGGCATCTAATGTGTAAAAAGGGTCATGAGGCAAGAAAAGATGCGAACCAGCACCACAGCGTATGATTAAAGCCACTGAGACTTCCTAAGCTAACAGAGAGCAAGACTGCTTTTTTTATTATTATTATTATTTATGTATGTGGAAATCTGAAGAATGCAAATAAGTAACAAACCATACAAGGTGCCTCTAGGCAATGATCATGTCAGAGAGAAATAGTGTTTTCCACAGCATTGTCATAGTAAAGAAAGCAAACAGAAAACAACTCGATTTCATTTTATTTTATTTTGGATTTGTTGCAGAGTTGCTGTTAAAGACAACATGTCAGCAGAGCACAGAGAAACAAAGCTTTTACAAACATACTAACCCAGTGACCAACCATTAGCTAGTCTCGGAGATGCGTAGGTGTAAAAGAAGCTTGCTACCACAAGAAAGAGAATAATTGTACTCTGACTCAGGGAAAACACAGAGTTAGCAGCATTTCATTTTCTCTTCAAAAAACCAGATGAACAATTAATCCATTCTATTCAAACAAAGTCTTTGCGTAAGAATATGAACATGACAGAGAATGAAAGGTCATGTTCAACTCTAAACAAACAGAATGACTCCCAACTAGCATTTTATAGTGTATTCAGGGGCCAATAATATTGCTATTTTTGTAATTATATAAATATTACTACTCATCACAGTCTCACTGTTAATATGAATTTAATGGAGGAGTTCATAGAAACTAGAATTAGACATTATGTGAGTGAAAATGCATGTTATTACATGACAGCAAAAAACACAGGCATTTTTTACTGACTGCATTAAAACAAACAAGAGACAAAAAAATGCAACATTATCACTTCAGTATGTAGTATTTGTTGAATATGTAGAAGTATTTGCAAGTATTTGTTGACGTTAGCTAACTACATTTTTAAGCTAATGACTGAGCTACATCAATGGTCTACTCGGAATTTGTTGTCCTTTACCTTCTGGTATTGTTCTTACCATTGCTGGTATGTGCTGCCCTTTGCCATTTGTGGTGTTGTAGTTTTTTCTTACCATTGTTGGTATGTAATTATTATAATGTAAGTTGACAGTTAACTGTTACCCATGGTAACACCACCAGGAATGTACTTTGTTTCTATTTTTCACACACATTTTGGTTCTATAATGTAAATACTGTCGAATGAGTTTAGTTGGGTATAGGCCGATTTTGTTCATTGTTCTGGTTTGAAGTCTAAGGACAGGAGTGAGTATTTAACATGTTATTATGTTAAGTTATTTGATAATGAGAATGGGGGTGGGATTAAATATGTTTTTCTTCTTCCCACTCCTTTTCAAGTGTAGGTGAATGATTTTGTAATTTTGAATTTGCATGTATTCTGTAAATGCTCGAAATAAACAAAATAAATGAAATTATAACACATATAACACTAATTTATATGTGGAGGTCACTTTTTCCCACAAAAGTCCTTATTTTCGCCCCTGGGTTTTTCAGTGCTGACATTCTGCTCCTCTACAGCAGTCACAGCAAGTGACCATAGCTTTTGTAACTCTGGCAATTGAAAGGGTTAATGTCTACAAGCAACCCAGGTCCCCCTCAACCTCAACAAAGTTTATCAATGGTTCAAGTATAACTTTTATTCAAAGAAACATAAGTATTATAGCTGTTCTTTTTACTTTTTTTTTTTTAATAATTTGTTGTGCAAATTCAAATTGACTTCATTTTTACAATACAAATAAACTCAACCAGACCACTTGCAGAGACAATATATTTCCAAATAAAAATATGAAACATGCAGTTATCTTGTTATAACTTTAACAATAACATTTTTTTTTTTACAACAACAAACACATTTGTGATAACAAAGATCAATATTTCAACAGTATCAGTGGCTGTAATGAGTCTGTTTTACACTGCACATATCCTCAGAACAAATAAGTGAAAATTGTGCAAACTGTACAAAAGCAGAAATGTTGCACATTTGTCAAGTCAGTTGTCTTACTGGGGTGAAAAGAAAAATGGACAACAAGAGATCATCATGGCAGTGGATTTGTTGTACATCCCTAAAATGAGTTTGAGGTGCTCTAATGCCAAAACAGTCCTAGAGCCGACAGTACAAGCCTCTGGGGGCAGTGTTAGGATCTAGGTTTGCTCCAGTTGGTCAGGTTTAGGTTCAGCAGTGTTATGTATAGTCATTATGTAAGATGACAATGCCAGGATTCAGTTGGCTCAAACTGCAAAAGAGTACTTTTGGGAGCATAACACAAAATTCTTATACAGTGTTAGTTCCCCATAGAGTAGTCCAGACCTTCACTCCACTGAGAATGTTTGGGATGTGATGGAGAAGACTTTACACAGCTGTCTGAATCTCTATCATCAACACAAAAATTATAAAAGTTGTGATGCATAAGCATTATGTGGCATAAACACTGATATGAATGCATCCCATAATCATTGTTAAATGGCATCAAAAGACATATTGTATGTGACTTTTTTCATCCAGGCAATGTATTATTATATAGTTGAATATTATACACTTCTAATATTAGCTCATCACAGGGATATTGATATCAATGTATGGTGTATGTCCGCCAATAAGGAATGAGATAACGCTGACAAATGTAATCTACTAACTGATCACAGTTTTATTCTGTACATATTGAATTTCAGATTCATAAATATCAGTATCAGTGTCAAAAATCATGTTACAATGACATTGAGGGTTTTTCTAATTTGATTTCTTCTGTCTCTTCTGTTTTCTCTTCAGCTCTATCTGTCCAGTGTTTTTCCCGTCAGCCATGATGTCAGTACAGACTCCTCCCCTCTCCCGCTCTGGCTCCTCCCCCTCGAATGTGGGCCTGACCAACCGCAGCGGCCCCTCCGCCACCCCTCCCACCTCCCTCAGCCTTCGCTCCTCTTACAATCAGCTTCTTGGACGTGACGTCATCAAAGAGTCGGTCAGCATGGAAACCGGAAGTTCAGCCACTTTACCCAAGAGCCGTCAGAGATACGCCATGACCAGTGTCCGTAGTGCCATGGGCTTAAGTGAGAACTTGGCCCCATCCTTTAAAAATCAACCTGCAACCAGAGGAAGGGGTCTCCCCACTAAGTCCTCATCCAGTTCAGCCCTCTACTCTTCTTCTTCTTCCTCCTCCCAGTTTAGTACAACCAACCCCAAATTAGCTAAGAATGGAGCTAACATGCAAAGACGAGCTGAAAGTCAACAAATGGAACTGAGCAGAGCCAACACAGAGGGCAAAATTCACAACGATCTCCTCAATAATACTGGTTCTGACTGGCTAGAGTTAGGGAAGGACAACTCGCAGCTGCCCCCATTCCGAAGGCGGACCAAGAGCTTCTTAGGGTACCACGAGAAGGCCTGGGATCTGGACCTCAGCTGGGGAAATAAGGAGGAAAAGGTGGAGAAGAAGCAACAGTCCTCCCCAGAGAAGGAGCAGGCCAGTCCTGCCAAAGAGAGGGAGAGCCAGAAGGAAGAGAAGCCCTGCAGCAAACAGACCTGCCAGGATGAAAAGGAAGATGTGGAGCCAGTGGTAGAGGAAGAAGAAGAGGATGATGATCCGACACCAACACCAAGACAGCCCCTGTTGCCGGTGGTGGTTGAAGCCCCCCTCTCCTCCACCTCCTCCTCCTCCACTAACAGTCCAGAATGGCTTTATGACAACCAAAACCTCCTCCAGAAACAGGCTCCGACACAGGTCAAAGAGGAGCTCGGTACCCAGGTTCAGGCAACTCCACAAAGTCCTGCAAAACCCCCTCGGAGCTCTCAGCCCCGGGTGATAAAAGTGGAGCTGCATCCAAACAATGAGAACCAGTTCCTGCAGCAGTACCCACCCTCCTCTCCCAAACAGGTCAGAGCTGGAGAGAGGAACACCCCAACCAGGAGTCGAGCACCCCCCGCCCTGCCAGATCCGGAACCAGAGACCGGGCTCCCTAAAGTGGGCTTAAGAATGGATCTAACTCCTGAGACTCCATCAGAAGATGAGGACTCCAGCTGGACCACCCTGTCTCAGGAGACACCCTCGCCTCAGACTCCACAGGACACAGGTTCGATATATGCGTGTTTTTCTGTCCATCTGATTTTCTTCCTCAAAATGGAATTTGCATATCTGTGTCAACCTTTAATCAAGTCCTTTAAGCCTCTCACTTCATTTCCTCCTGTTTTCACTGTTCTTCCCTCCACCTCCGACAGACAGACTGATCTGGAAGTTTACCAAAACCCTCATCTTACGCAAACAAGTCACTTCAGCAATATGCTGAACCTTTAAGGCCCCCGTGAGCCACCTTATGGCGCAGAGTGATTAGAATGGATAGAAGCATAGGATACTGCAGATAGCTGGGTGTGAAAAAGGGAGGAGAGCTGGAATTAGTGAGCAATGATTGCCAAGGACAAATGAAAAAGCAATAGTCAGAGAATATGAGGGTGAAACGAGAAATATGAGAATGGCAGACAGGGAAAAAGGAAGCAGTTTCTGTCTTTTTGGGTTCTATAGGGGACAAGCCCAGAGCTGCTATGACAACGGAAACTGAGCAGGGACAGGCTCACCATGTCTGAGATGTACCGCTTTACCTCGTTTGTGTGTATGGAGTCTGTTTTGCTTGTATATATAATGAGTGTATGTGTTTTATGTATAGCCTGCTTTTTACAAGAATGTGTATGTCTTTGTGTCATTCAGGTGCAATACAATATGTGTTTTTGTATCACTGTTATGCATCAGCAGATGTATGGGGTGAAGGGGACCTGCCCCCCGGCTGGCGGGAGATCTCAGACTCATCAGAGGTCTATTTCTGGCACATCCCCACTGGCACAACACAGTACCATCGACCTGTTGCCTCTGGCAACCAAAATACCTCCCCCAACAATGAACCAGGCACTGAGCCACAACAGGAAACACAGGACTCTCTCAAACCACCTAATGAGGTGAGAGGATCCTCAGACCAAAACAAACATATACACGTTGAAGCGCAGATGTGTTAGGATGCATCTTTAGGTTCAGTTGATGTGGGCTTTTAATTGCCTGCATTTTTATTCAAGTCTGTTAATGCTATGAGATGCACTTTTTTATCTTAAGAAGTAACTGAAATATCTGCTCCTCAGGAGGCAGCGCTCTATGGTTCAATTAAGTTATGTAGGAACTTCATATCCAGACTATTGTATATACTATACGTATATTTTTTCAACTTTGTCTCTTGATTTTTAAAATATTAAACATACATGCATACAAAAATTTAAAAAAAAAAAAAAAAAAAAGAGGGGACACAAAAAACCTCAATGTATGCTCCCCCCCTCCTATAACACAAATATAGCAAGAGAAGGTTGTATAGAGCAAATTCATAGATAATGCAGTATATACACCTACAATAATTGTAAAAAAGAAAAAAGAGAGAGAGACAAGAGAGACCATGTACCAGATGTGTATAAATAAGCATTAAAGAAATATAATCATACAGAAACTATTGGTCATCACAAATCTCTACAGCCCCTACATGTCTTGCCAAATGTTACAAAATTTATCAGATGAGCCTCATATGTAGCGTCATATATTACAAATATTCCTCATCTACTTCCATTTCAGTAGAAATATAAGTATATTTAACAAAATACTCATGAATAAATGTAAACTGTTTTTCAGACATTGTTTGCACACCCACTAGCATGTATGATAAGAGACATAATGCAAGTCAAGTTAAACTGCACATATATCTCCATATTACAAATCACTAATTTGTCTCAAGGGACAGTACAATATATGAGAACATCTGACCTTTGACCTGTGGTTTGAGTTATGGGAAACTCCACAAAAAAAGCTTCTAATGGGAGAATTCTTTAAGTCAAAGTCCTCTAAAGATGCATTTCCAGTGCATCTGCTAAATAACCAGTTTACTCATTTCATAAAAACCTTAACCTTTCACAATAATAGCTCTGTGAATGTGTTTCCCACAGCGTCCCAGCAGTCTGATATCTGACAGCTCGGTGGAGCCGGTGCCCTCCCCCTCCGGCTCCTCCCACTGCTCCTCCTCTTCCACCCCGTCAAATGATGTCATCTCTTCTGGACCAAATCTCAACACCGCCGCCTGCACAGTCAACGTAAGACACAAAGTCATCCTCATCTTGCTCAAACTTTTCTTTGAAAGTTTAAAAGCACAGTGTGTTTTGTTGGTTTATTTTAATCTGGATAAAACTGGATAATTCAGGTGTGTTTATACCTGTTGCTTTGGTTTTTTTTTTATTTTTATTGTTCAAATGAATAATTAAAAAAAAAAACAGTAAGCACTGTACCTTCATAATAATTAATGCCAGTTTTTAGCTGTCGCCTGGGGTGATCTAAGTAATATCAAAACATTTTCAGAGCCGTGTCATTGCATTTGGTACGTCTTTATGATGTGGAAGTTGCCTTTGGAAGCTCAAACAAGCTACATAATCTTCCATTTCTAATTTAGCCCCTGTGTCACACATTAAAGTCAGTTTATTAGCTCTGGTTCATCTTAGGAATATCTACGTTAAAAGTGTCTTTTAGTGTTTATTCTTCCCTGTAGGCTCAATAGTGTTCTTGATATGCATATGCGCTTTCACTTCTGCTCTTATGAAATTGAAATGAGCCCTGGCCAACAAAGATGAATATCTCTCATATTAACTAAGACTCTTTAGTTATTACAAAGCAAATGAGATCAAATAAGGTGGTACATTCAATATTAGAATCTGCAGGTTGTTGGGGTTTTTTTTCTCTCCCTTCTACCAGTATAGCTCTAATATTTGTTTTTTGCTTTGTGAATATATGCCTGTCTTCTTGTAGGAGCTGAAGGACTACCCAGTCTATCCAGATCCCAGTCTGAAGGCATTTGAAGGGGCTACACTTCGCTATGCTTCACTCAAACTCAAGTAATGCTCACACAAATATCTCTACAGACACATACAGCTTTGGAAATAATTATTAGACCACATGAGATTTATCTGCAGACATTCAGTACAACTTTGTTTACAAGTCATCAACAATATGGATAAATAATTCATGAAATCTATTCATGGTTAAAATCAGGTAATTAAAAAAAATCATAAACAAGTGGTTCCAGGCACAACAAACCCCGCCCCTTGCACATATTGTAGCTTGTTTCGGCATCGATCCAGCTGATGTCATCATGTCTATGTATGTACTGATGTCAGCATATCAGCTGCCTCTGTATATATATGTGCCAAGTCTGAAGTAAGTTGAAACAAAATGTATGTTTTTATAGACATTTGAAATTTCACCCATTATAAGTAAATGGGAGAAGAAAAAAGATTTGAAAAATTCGTAAAAAATTTGAACTTTGACCTATTTTTCCCAAAATGTAATGACATCTATTCTGGGTCACTGGCAGTTTATAAACTCAATTTGGTAGGAATTTAACGAATAGTTTTGCTGCTAGAGTGTTAACAAACAAACAAATAAACCAAACCAAACCAAAAACCCCTTTATTGCCATTATTACCCCACCCCCCGAAGAGGAGGCAAGGGGTAATAATGTGTCAAAACATTTAAATTCCTCAGTTTTACACTGTGTAACCAATAATATTTTTGAGACCCAGTGTTATGGTTTTCAGTCACATCAGCTTTAACTGCAAGTAAATTTCAATAAAGTTCATCTGTATCTGTACATGTGTGCGGCCGAATCAATCAAAATAATAAAAATAATTCATAACTTAACCAAAAGAAAAGCATTATGTGATGAGCAGATGTTCGTTTAGGGGCTTCATGAAGGGGGGTATAGTGCCAGGGTCATTACATGTTGATTCAGCCTCCAGAGGTTCTAAGGAGATCCACAAAGAAAGAGGCTGAAAACACATTTCAAGACCATGTCATACTGGTCCAGTAACTCTCTCTAAAGCTCTGTGGATGATTTTGTAGCCAGGCCTTAGCCTCAGTGTGATTAAAATAAGTGTGTCTTTTATGATAATATATTAATCTGTCAAATTCTGTAAAAATGTGTCCCTGCAGCCCTCCAGCCCAACTAGAGACGGTGGATCTCAACAGTAGCTTTTCGGACCCAGAGGCAATGGTAAGATCTGCAACTTAATCCACCTTTAACCCAGTTCCTGTTTATATACTGTTTTAATTTGTTTGATTCATGAACAGTGTGTGCAGTCATCCACATTCTGATGCCTACAGTTGTACATAAGACAGGATTCGATCATCTTTAGATCCTGTTGACACTGTATTCCAGGATTTCCATTCATTCTTAAACCACTGACACATTATTAGTACCAACATAGTTTACCCTTAACATTTGATGTGCATATGTTCTCCTTTTATTCATCATTTACCAGTTAAATAAAATATCAGCCTTTTAGCAAATCATCTGTGTTAATGAAGGAAAGGGAGCTGACTTTGTTTGCAATGACGTAACCTTCTCAGTGACATCCTGTTGTCCCTGTCTCTGTGTTGAGCAGCGCCACACAGTGGTGACAGAAGTGGTGTCTGTGTTTCCAAATGAACTGGTGTTTGCTGCCCTCATGTGGAAGAAAAGGAAGCATTCACCGTAGTTAGACCCTTATAACACAGGGAGATAAAATGTGCTAAATCATACGTACTTTGATGAGATCTGAGATCAAGTGGAAAACAAATAGAAGTGCTGGTTGACTAATGACATATAAGTGTTAATACAGATATACAGGTTTATATGTGCAGAACTGTGCTAAAGTCCTAGGCCAACATTAGGTTTATTGGGTTAGAATAGAATAGAATAGAATAGAATAGAATAGAATAGAATAGAATAGAATAGAATAGAATAGAATAGAATAGNNNNATAGAATAGAATAGAATAGAATAGAATAGAATAGAATAGAATAGCCTTTATTGTCATTGTGTGTACAATGAAATTAGCAGTGCTACTCCAGTCAGTGCAACAATATTAACACAATATTAATAAAACACCAGTGCTACAAAAATAAGAATAAAGCAAATATAAAATTACAAAAACTAAAAATAAGATTAATATATATAAAAGACATTTTTTACATTTTAACAAGGTAACATAAGAATAGAGCTTAGTAGAATAAAATAAAACTGGACAAAATATGGATAGATGCGATTTACAGTATTAACAGTATGTGAAAGTATGTGTATCTATTGACAATATTAATAGTATGTATATCTATGTAAACAGTATGTATACTTATGAACCCAGTCTATATAAAAATAGTGCATTTAAGTATTTTTGAATGAATGATTTATATATTTTTCAAATGGGACAGTTTGTATTAATGAACATTTACATGTAAATATGAGAGATCATAGCCAAACAGATAATTTCCATCTCAAGTCCAATTGGCAGGTTAAAGGAAAAAAAACAGCTTACAGAAAACATAATACCATAACTGAAGTAAGATGTACAAAAAGAAAAACAAGCAATGACACACAGTCCACACCAACAATCAACAATCAATGTTGTAGAAGATGACGGTATTTCCATGCTCACTACGGAGCCTCTGAACATCCAAATGGGTCATATCTGATGACCATGAAAAGAAGAAAAACTGTATTCTACAGCAGTTATTTACATGTATTGACAGGGTTAATGAATCAACAGTTTAGATCAGTAGATGTTTTTGCTTGACGGTGGATATTTGGGTCTTTATGGGTTAAGGAATATACATTGAAGTTTTTAAGTACAACTGTTAGCTCAAGGACAAACATTTTTCCTGTATAAAGCCTATTAGTTGATAGATTTTCCCATTTTGACCCCATACTGTAGCTTGAACTCTATAATCAACTAGCACTTTGAGTTTTCTTTAATTAATGACCCACATTTGATAACATTTCATAACTTTTATTTTGGAATCATTTTGCTTATAGACCAGTGTAATTAACATTGTATTTAATTAACTTTTTGCTTTCATTAGTTAAATCAAAAGGCATAGATTTTAATCAGAACCAAAAGTGACATATTTTCATGTTTATTCAGAGTGTGTCAAAACTAAATCATACAGGATATCCTATGAGAGATTATGTGTGTTTTTTCCCTTTTTGTTAAGCTTATTCAACCCATATAGACCCAGTGCAGCTTTTGTGGCAGTTCCCAAATGAATTTTTCTCTACTTTTAACCTTTCTTCAGTGAATTATCACCTTTTACTCTAATATTATGCTCTGTATTTTAGATTTTTAAGTGAAAATTCGGTATTTTCCTATATTTAATGTATTGATTATGTAGATGTTCATTAAAGCTCAGATTAAAGTTGAGGACTGTTATAGCCAAAAAAGAAAAAACTGAAGAAAAATATACATTTCTCTGCAAAAATATATCATTAACTGAACATAAAATAAGAGTCTCCATCCACTGTCATTATCCAACTCTATGGGTTTTACTGGTGAATCAGTGTTGTAGAAGATGACGGTGTTTCCATGTTCACTACGGAGCCTCTGAACGTCCAAATGGGTCATATCTGATGACCATGAAAAGATGACAAACTGCATTTTACACCAAATTACTTACATGGATTGATAGGTTTAGTGGATCAATGGGCATTAAACATTTTATATCAGTGAATGATTTTGGTCGCCAGTGGATATTTGGGTCTTTATTAGTTAAGCTTTAATCTTGATAACACAGAAACAAATCAGAAACAGAGATTTGTATGAGAATTCAGATATGATCCTGAGATGTGTGAAAATTTAATGAGGAAGAAGCCATAGTGAATAATGTGGTCAGAAAGGAAGAAATGGACAGAGCGAGAGCATGTGTGAGTGTGTGCTCAGATCCATGTTCATTTGACACTTCCAGAGTTTGAAAGATGTATCTTGAGCTCCTCCTCAGAGGGGAAAAGCTCCTCATTGTGATGGAGAGAGAGAGCGAAAAGAGGGATAAAGAGAGGAGAGAAGACAGCTGCTTCAGGCTCAAGGCGGTCTACACACTTACATTACACACACACACGCACACACACGCACACACACACACACACACACACACACACAGTCTTTCATATTTTATGTGCTGTCTTCACCAATCAGACCGCTCTGTTATGGATCTGATGGTATCTAGTGATGGTACAGTAGCTCTCACTCAGTACTGTACTGCTTCAAGCTAAATCGTTAATGTGACTGAGAAAATCTTTCATGGGTGTGTGATGGGTGTATGTTTTGGTTGGTTAATATCAACAAAATACCTAAATTGTGCGGTCAGCAGTGACACTAGAGATAGGATGGCCTATGACCTCCTCCAGGTTAATACTGACAAACCTTAGGTCCTGTTTGGAGGCTCAATATGCAGTGCAAGTCCTGTGTTAAACCCTTATGTAGAAATTGGTTGTTATTTTATTGTAGTTTAAGCTCTAAAAATCACATAAATAAACTACTACAGTTCGGCTTCTATCATTGCAAAGGTAAGAACATCTCTAAATTCTAGAGATAGAGAATGGATCATACATACATTTATCGCACCCTGATCACATTACTGAAACGCCTTTTCAGCACCAAGGTTCATGAACACACCTCGCACTTCTTAACTGGTTATCAGTTCAAGATAGATAGATAGATAGATAGATAGATGGATGGATGGATGGATGGATGGATGGATGGATGGATGGATGGATGGATG
>JAPQRP010000002.1:24809062-24867737 GCA_037367295.1 Apogon hyalosoma
TAGATAGATAGATAGATAGATAGATAGATAGATAGATAGATAGATAGATAGATAGATAGATAGATATGTACTTTATTAATCCTGAGGGAAATTCTGTGAGCTTCGTTGCTCTCAATTCAGTTCAATACTTTTTAAAACTTTATATGGTTGGTTCCACATCAGACAGTTTTAGACCCTTATGATCCTCTGACAAAGGCCTAGTTGTTGTTCCGAGGGCTAGATTACATTAATACCCTTCTTCTGTGATGGCTTCTCAACTTTGGAACAACTAGCGGCCAAACATTAAGTCAGCAGCCTCAGTTTGTATTGTAAAGTCTCACATTTTTTCACTCTTCCTTTGAAAATGCACTTATTACCCCGCCCCCCAAAGGGGAGGGAAGGGGCATTGTTTTTGGTTTGGTCTGTTTGTTTGTTAACACCCTAGGAACAAAACTATTGGTTGAATTCATATCAAATTGGGTTTATAAATTGCCAGTGACCCAGAATAGATCCGATTACATTTTGGGAAATGTAGGTCAAAGTCAACATTTTTTATGAATTTTTAAAATATTTTTTCTTCTCCCATTTACTTAAATGGGCGAAATTTCACATGTCTAGAAAAAACATCAATTTTGTTTCAATTTACTTCAAACTTGGCACATATATTGAGGCAACTGATATGCTGACATCAGCACATGCATAGACATGATGACATCAGCTGGATCGATGCCAAAATAAGCTACAATACATGCAAGGGGCGGGGTTTGTTGTGCCTGGCACCACTTGTTTCTTAATATGTTTGTCATTTCTGTCATTGGGTGGATGTATTGAAAACCACTCTACAAATAATGGTATTCCTATTTATTGCAGTCATTCCCAGTGCGGTCCCTGGGTTGGGTGGAGATGGCAGAGCAGGACCTTTGTGAGGGCAGAAGCAGCATGGCCGTTCACCACTGTATTAGACAACTGTCCTACTGCCGGAGGGACATCAGAGACTCCGCTGGTGTTTGGGGAGAGGTCAGTGTGTCAACAGACAGGTTCAATATCTAATACACAGCATGTCTTTACTTTTTATAAAGTGAAGCAGGTTTTTCATTAAGTGCTGCAAAAAAGTTAAACCAACAGGATTTCCTTTCCCCACTTGTTTTGATTTTGATAGTATTATGACTGTCAGAGTAGGTAATTCATATTAAAAATCAGAAAATGAGTATGTACTTCATTTTTCTGGGGATCCACTGTTTAAGAATGACAAACTGTCATGATGCCTTTCTCATAAATCATGTGGACAGCACATTTGTGTGAGTATGAGTGAACATTCCTGATTATATTCACTCACTTTTCTTGTTGATCCAAATAAAAGTGACCTGATCTTTAGGAATGGATGCTATGTCATTTTATCAATTCTCATGAGGTTTATTATATTGCAACCACTTAAGTGTCAAAGTCAAGCTTGTGAACCTCCGATACAATCAGTGCAGACTGATAAACCCCATAGATGTCGTAAGAGAATCATTTTATTTACATGGAGTCACACAAGTATTCACAGACATTTGACCAATCAGACAGAGCTCTGAGTACATGGCCTCAAACCATTGGCTAATCACATGAAGTGCCGCTTACCCTCAGTTTAATGGATATCTGTTTGGTGGCATCTGCAATATTAGTTATACCATGTCAACATCACAATATTGAACAATGATTCACATATTACTCATATCACAGTGTTCAGGCTCACCTATAGTGTATCTGTTTTTGTCGTTGTACAGGGTAAAGGTATGCTGCTGGTTCTTCAGGATCGAATGTTGACCCTGGTTGACCCCGATGACCGCAGCCTGCTTCACTCCCAGCCAATCAGCAGCATCCGTGTGTGGGGCGTCGGACGTGACCATGACAGGTATTTGAGAATTTTTCATCTCCTCATTCTGAAGCCTTTTTTTTTTTTTGACTGCTGATACCTGGAAATGCATTTGGGTTTGACCTTTCAACTTTAACACAAAGGACACAACATTCAAACACATAAGCCATTCTAAAAACTGTGGAGCAGACAACATGTGTGGACCTGTTGCTGATTCAGGAGTTCATCTAATCATTAGCAAATGTCATGAGCCTCATTATAATTCAATGAATTTTTTGCACCAACTGCATTCACAACACTATAATTATGTTCGTTGCTTCATGTCTCCAGTCCTGACTGTGGACCTGTGGGCCCTTCAGTCATTTGGCAGTGTCTCACAGTTTTAACCTTTCACTATTGAGCTGACAGTGTGCTGAGGCTAGCACAGCTGCTAATGGTGGAGTAAGCTAAGCCCTCATTGATATGGACCCCTCAAGGTTTCCATTAACCCGCTGAACACTTCAAACACCTAGAAAACCTACACTGAAATAGAGACATTAGTGCTAATGTAATATGCATACAGTACATGCAGAGATTGAATATGTATGAAGCATGTAGACATATACCAACATACACACACATACACACACACACACACGCACACACACACACACACACACACACACTGCACACCGACAGACCATCACAACACTAGCAGTCTCTTTTCTGTCAGTGCTGAAGCTTGAAGATGTTGGGAGACTCACTTTAAAGATGTGTCGAACAATGACAAATGAGAAAAGTGCTGTGGGTTTAAAGTCCAAGACGCTGTCCTGTCCTGACATGTGTAATCAGCTGTTAAGAGATTGGGTGAAAATGGAGTTTAAAATAGCGCCTGACTAAGAGGTTTCATCTCACTTCACTCGCCCATACTTGCCAGATCTTGCTACCTTTTTTTTCCCCCTAGTCCTCTCTTCTCATGTTCCTTCCATGTCTCTTTTTGGTTTCGCTTTTGTATTTTAAGTGCTGCCATAGTCTCAGTCACACAGCTTCCCTTACAGCCACTCTTTTTCTCCTTCTCCTGCCTTTGTTTTTTGTTTTTTTCCCTCAACAGCATCTCTACCACAACATTAGCTCTCTGTGTGTGTGAGAAATAGATAAAGAGAGGGTGAAAGAAAGAGACTCCCTCCACTCTCGTCCGTCTCAGAGGATTGAGAAACTTTCAGTGACTATCTCTCTCAGCGGTAATGGATAAAGCGTGTAGTGGAAAGAAAAGGGGAGGGCTGGCCCAAGCTAGCGCTCCCTTTTATCCTTCTTCTCTCCCTCTCCATCTTTTCCTCTCTCTCATGGCATTACAACTTTCACTCTCTTCATCCTCTCCTCCCTTTGGCTTTTTAAAATCTGCAGTCTACACTCGGAGTTCCTCTGTTCGGTTTCAGGCTTGTGATTTTAGACACAGTAAAAAATCTGGCTGGGGCATTTGGTGCTCTGGGCCTTTTCCATGTATACAGCAAATTGTTTAATTGTACCCTGGATTTTACAAGGGATGAATTGAGTGTTTGTATCTGAAACCAGAGCATATTTTGGCAAAGACTGGAATAACTTAATCCAGCCACTAGAGCGCACTGTTATCCAAGTCTCCATAGTATTAAGCCAGACAGTATAGTAGAACTGTGTACACAAGTGTCTATACATCTTCATCCAAGAATCATATATGGTTGTGATATTTGGGTGTTTGCATGTTTTGTGGGGGTTTTCAGCAGAGTTATTCATACCATGTGCACTACCTGAACACAGTATGTGTGTTGAAATTAGTCAAATGTGGCTGTAATTTCAGAATGAACCTGTGAGGTGGTACAGCAATGAGAGACCGAGAAAGGAGAGTATTGTGGGAAAATGTCAGAGAGAAAGAGAGAGCATTGGTTTGTTGCTTTGTGTCTGATTAAGAAACATCGAAAACGCATTTGTGAAAGAGTTTCTGAGTGTCTGAGTTAAAATAATTCTTAAAGTAGACTGTATAGACTCTACGTCCATCTTTCTTTCTGTCTCCTGTCTCTTTTTTCTTTCATTCTATCGGAGGAGCATCCCCAGTCTTGTCCTGGATTCTCCCATCCTTTAACTTGATTCAATATGAATGAGTCCCTTGTCTCTTAAGGGGGGGCAGGACAAGACAGAAGGTGGGGTCGAATGCTCGATGAAGTCATGAGGCTATATCTGGAGCACTCAGCAAGTCTGCAGTGTGTACGCCTGTGGATGTGTGAGCACATGTCTGCATGTATGTGTGTGTGCGTGCACTTGAACTGATGAAGTCATAGGTCTATATCTGGAGCACTCTGTTGTGTGTTTGTGTGATGCATGAATGGGTGGGTGCATGCACCCCCACCCCACCCACCACCCCTTTTTCTCTGTCTGTTATGCTCTTGCGCTATTTCTACTCTTTGTCTCCAGCGCTCTTTTGGTGTCTCTCTCGTGCCATTGGCTGCACAGTTTTGCCTCTTCTTCTCTGTGCTGCTCTTTGTCCTGTTGTTGTACTTTAGCAGGGTGTAAGCCTACCCCAACCCTTTTGCAGCATCAGTAAGGCAAGAGCAAGAGGGACAAAGATAGCAGCAGCTGAGAAGATACTCAAGAAGGCAAAGTGACAGGGCGCGTTTTAGAAAAAGTAGGGATGGAGAGACAGTGAGGGAGGAAGAGGCAAAGCGAGCAGAGAGGCATGCTTTCTCGCTCACACTGTGCGCCACACAGTGGGACTTTACAGAAGACTGTTTAAACCGGGTGAGCGAAGCAAAGGGAGCAGACCATAGATTAAGACACAGAGAGAAAAGGTGTAGCAGAGGGAAGAGGAGGAGGAGGAGGAGGAGAGGCAAGGGGGGAGGGGAAGGAACGAGGGAGAGAAGAAGGGGAAAAGAGCCCCAGAGGATTAAAAAAAAGAAGGAAAAAAAGTGGAGGCAGACGGAACACGGTTTACCCCCAGGTACAGCAGCGAAGGGGGCTGTAGCAATGTCACCGTGGATGAGAAGCTAACAGGGCAGGGAAGTAGTCATCGGTACCGGGGCGAGGATGTCTGCCTATGTGAGTACCCCTGTCTCTGATTCATTCACTCCATCCATCCATCCATTACTCTGCTTACACCCCTCATTCCACCCCAACATCCCTCCTTTCTCTAACAGTCAGTATGTGTAGAGGACACTGCAAACATGTCCCAGCTGTACTTTCCATTTATTTTCGCTCATTTACTACTTAGCCCCCTGCTGCTTTGCGCACTCCAAGCTGTGTACTTTCTGTCTCTGGATAGTCGTCAGGTGTATGGATGTAGGCTGGTGGTGGCAGCACGAGTCACTGAGACATGAGCAGACATTCGGGGAAACAGATAAGAAAGAGCTTAAGAGTGAAAGAAAGAGAGAGAAAGATGAAGTAAGCAGAGGAAGGATTGAGAGAGACAGGATTAAAGAGCCTGGGTGTGCTTCGGGGATTTTCAAAGTGTGTGTCAAGGCTGTTTCAAGCTGTTTGATTTTGCTATTACTATATGTGTGTGTGCATTTTTTACTCTAAAATCTGGCTATTTTTGACATATATCCTGTACTGTCTTCTGAATTTGCTGTAATAAGTATGTACCAAGGTGAAGGTATGTGTGTGTCTACATGATGAATGTCCATGCCTTCACTGTATGTATGCATATGTGGAGTTTCCCTCTCTTCCTTTACCACTATAACAAGGAAGAGGAGGAGGAGGAGGATGAGGGATGAGAAGGGAAACACTAAGCGAAGAATAAAAAGCCACAGCAAAATGATTTACGACATCAGGGGGCAGTTCCTGCTTGTTTTCTTGTCCTTGCTGCGTGACACTTATTAGAATTGAGACAACAATGCTGAAGAGCCACTGTTGCGTACACCTTTAATAGTGTCTTTGCAAAGCCTTGATGTCTCTTTGCATTTATTGTTACCAAAGTAAACTATTGCTACCTTTCTTCTCTAATTGCACCTGAGCAGACATGCAAGCTTCAAATACACTCTTGCAAATGCACACATAGTCCACATTTCATTCATATTCATTAGTGGGCAGCAGTGGGGCTTTGTTTGCTTATTCCCCCCAGCGCTCACTTGTTTCACCCCACTACTGACCTTCTACAGTGGCATGCAGAAAAGAAAACGTAAGAGAGGGAGAAACATGCAAGCCACCACTATCATTAATATTTTAAAGTTGAACACACTCAAGCTATCGCCTCCAATTATGTCAGTTTTCCTGTGCTGTATATTCCATTTTTCTGTTGTCTGTATTGTCATTTAGTCTTGGCAAGTTAAATTGTAGCTTATCTGCTGATGTCAAGGCCCCTGTAACCTTAATTAACATGCAAGGCCCCTCTGACGGCCCACAGGGACAAAGCCAAAACACCTAGACCCACTCGATAGATGCCAGAATGATTGATGGCCTTTCCTTCTCACTCCTGCTCTGCTTTGAGCGCTACCAACCTCTCTCTTTCCCTGCAAGTCATCGGTCCTCCACGTCAGCTCCTTCCACCTACCCACAATCCATCATTCCTACTTCTCACACGCACACACACACCTTTTGTCCGTATAGGTCCACCCAAGCTCCCAGAGGTCCTCATTCTCTAAAGGCTCATTATGGAAGGAGCTGTGTCCTCCTCACTCTCCAGCCCAGAGTCATATGTCAGACATACAAAATGTGATCACACACACACACACACAGACACACACACACACGGATGCACACATTCCTCTCTCTCCCTCTGTTACATTAGCATTGTTAGGCACACCTGCTGTAATCCTTGTCGTCCTGACAGATTACTCCTCCTGTTCCTCCTATAGATCCCCTCTGTTGCCCCACCAGCCAATAAATCTCATCCCAATAAAACCCTCACTGGTCCCGCCTGTGTCAGGCAGAGATGTGAGCTGATGCTGATGCTCACATATTGTACAGGAGTGAACACAGCAGGACGTTGGTGCAGGCAGTGTCAGCCTGTGGCCCGTCCATCTATTCAGACCACAGACTGCACAGACTTGAATACATTTGAATACTCAACATGCTTGAGGAGACATAATGTGGGTTTTAGCATGGTGTAATCCACTGAGGGAGCTATTGATGTGTCAAGGAGATTGAACACATACATTTGACCCATTTCCGATAATAACTAACTAAAGGCATTTGAGACAAGGATATATATTTTCATAAATACACAGCTCAGGATGTGCTCTTATTTACAATTTTGCAGACAAAATGAGAATGATTGTTCCTAAACTACACGTGTTTGAGATTGCTTTATTGCTTACGACTCCATGTTAGTTCAATCACTGGTGCAGAAAATTATTTTTAATTAAAATTTTTACTTCTTGAGAAACACAATAAAAATCTGCAACTTTAATTTCCATAAAGAACCATTGTTTAATCTACAGAGTGCGAGTATAGCTGTCATATTAAGACTGTTTCTTTAGAAGACATAGAAAGAGATTCTGTCCACAGCATCAGATGCAAGAATTTTGAAGAAAAACTCAAAGTATGGACAAATAGAGGTAAAACTAAATCATTTGCACTTGTATATTTGCAAACTAAGTGGAAAAAATGCAGTATATTTCATAATTTGTGTTAGTCAACCCTTAAAAGTCCCTGGAGACATTGGACTTCCCTGTAGTGTGTGCATGAAACATGATTTATGGCACATGCAGCTAATTAGGTTACATGAATATAGTATGATTCAAACTGCACAATGAAGTGGAATAACTGCACCAACTCAATACAAATCCATCGCTTGCACTCACACTCTTCATCACTGTCTTTTGCATATACACACATATTAGTAGTATACATGAATGGGAGTGCCCTCCCAAACTGACACTCACTGAACCTTTGTTTCAATCGACAACCACTTGTGTACAAATACACACAGACCCACACTCCAGAGCAGTGTGATGTATAAATGATCAAGAGCAGAGGGAACAGCAGGACATCATCTTTCTCCGTCTCCCGCCCACCCAGAATCTCTTCATCTCCCCCTCCTCGTCCCTCATTCCCAACACACTATCTCTGTCTTTCCGTCTTGCCCACCCACCTATCTCTACTTTTAAATATGTAATGAAATATGAGGAGTGTTGACACATGGGTACTGTGTGTGCCTCTTCAGCTTGTTGCCCCGCCCTCTCTCATTTGCCTCTGCCACTCTGGATGCTCGGAATTGGGTCACAAAGCTACAGGAATGTAAACTGGAGTCGTGTGTATTTTCCCCTTTTCATAAAACACCAATTTCACCATCAGTTTTGTAAAACTGTGTGTTTTCTTGGAAATGATGCTAAGAAGACACTGAGGATAAATCAATCGGAGGCGTAGCTGCTGCTGTAAACAACATCAACTGTCTGCTCAAATCACACAGGCTGCGCTGTGTGCTGCGTGTGCTCTTTAATACACCATAGACAACAGTTTTATTTTTATTTCCACTTGATTTTGTCCCAGTTCTTTGCCGCCTTGGGCAATATTGATGATTGTGTATGTGTATTTATCTTTCTGCTTGTGTGTGTTTATGTGTGTGGAGGTGTAACACAGAGACAGTGGGTATGTGTGATGTGATATTGGTGATACAGGGAAGGCTTCCACCTCCTTCGCTGAGCCCTCTAGGTGCCTCTGGTGCTCATTTTGCTGCTCATCTTGGTGCTGTAAACAAGTTTATGGTGTACAGCAGTAATTATGTACAGGCAGTCTACATTAGGCCTAATGGCTGTGGGCCGTGACTAATTCACCAGGTTGCAGAGGGGTTTACCTTCCTCACTTGTCACAACACCTTTAAGTACTTCAGTGCCAACAAGGATAGAAGAGTTTTGCCTGCTTTGCTTTTTGTAAAACCAAAATCAGTCCTAACCCCTTCAAGAAACAGCAGTGATTTTTGTCACTGAGGCACCTTACCACAGCTAGATTTATCTCCATATCAATAATTAAAAAAAAAAAAATTTATTCTTATTTTAACCAAACAACACATTAATGCTTTCTTATTTACTATGTTTGTCTTGAATAAGCCAGAAAACATTTGAATGGGGAAGCAAGAAGAGGAGGGATGAAAACAATCAGAAACAATGAATAATCGAATGCACAGAACCAGGTTAATCAGAAACGAATAAATAATCTACTGTTATTTTGAGACAGCCATAAGTAGAGCTTTAAAACCATCAATCAGAGGTAAAACCTTAACAAGTATCATCAAGCACGTCCTTAAGCAGGCACTTAAAAGCTGAGACAAAGATAAATTCATCAAGTTTGAGTGTTTTCTGTGATAGATTTCAGTCAGTGGCTGTAGCACACTGGAAAGAGAACAGGCCACAGGATGAGATGGATGTAAGGGCACTTACTCTGATCTAAAGACCATGTATTGCAGTATTATGCTGGTACAGGGTGCAGTAACTGGCTTAAATAGGGGGTGAGTGTCCTAAATAAGTGTGAAACAATGAATATAGTGGATTTGCAAGAAGATGTAGTAAACCAGTAAATAGAGAAGACAGTGGTGTGTTGTGAATGTAAAAAGTCAAATAACTGTGATTGAATGTATCAACTGTTCCTTTGTACTAAAGAAAGTGCAGTCATTTCAACAATCTTATATTTGGTGGCATTAGAATTTACAAGGGATCCAGTATGGAGACTGAAAAGGGTTAGGTTAGTACAGTTCATTCAGACACTGTATAAGTAAAGCATGGACACAGCTGTGAAACCAAACAGTAGCAGAGTGGAAAACAATAAAGCATTAGTTTTGCTGTAAAGCTTCATTTCCTCTCTACAGTTATATGAACGCTTCTGTTAGTGTGCCAGACGATGCACTTTGCATCTCTTCTTGCTGGTTTAATCATTGGGTTTTATTAGGCTATATTCTGCCATATTCTATATTCCATTACAGTAAAGTACAATTAAGGCCAGTTATGGGCAACATTTGCTGTTGTCTGAAAACACAATTATCAGCGCTCAGGGGTGCAATTTTTCAAAACTGTTTCTCACAGCAGTATACTGAAGTGTTTATTGAGTTTGAGCTATAATACATCCAAAATGAAAAAAAAAAAAAAATCTGGTAAAATACATACAGATTAAGGCCCATCAGCAAAACTGAAATTAATATAAATGTTTTGGTTATTCTGAAGCGGAGATGGTTGATTGCTATTCATGCCTTTATAAACACATCTTTGGGGCAACTTTTACCTTTACTAGCGTGAATATTTCTCATATTTGCTATGAATATTATTACTGCTGTCATCATGATACCCATATAACCTTGGTAATGTTATTCAAGTCAGGCTCAAGTTATTGCACTGTTCTGTATTACTGAGCATAATATAATGCAGCATTAAGTTAATCTAGAGAAGTAAAGAGTTCCAACAACTAGTGGAAAAATAAATAAATAAAAAAGTAAATAAATGAAGTACAAAAAAATCATTACCTAAAAATACTGCAGGTGCTTTGTTATTCTCTTTGCAGAGTGATGAAAGGGCTTTCCTCTAAATCACCATCCAGGGGCTGTCACATCTCAGCACTGAATCATACCATGAAACTGGATCAGATCCATATCCACTTTGGACTGATGCCAAAGTCACAACATGTCAACTTCTGCAGAGTTACCAGTTGAGCGGCAATCAATAAATATAACACATTTCCTTACACACTGCATACACACCTGCAGGTCCTTCGCCTCAGTCTGCTTTCTGCTGACAGGAGAGTCAGGAGGACTTCCTCCTCAGACGTTTCTAATCAACGTTTGCTGTGATTAGCATATGTAAGAGCATTAGCATAGCGACCAGTGGTGCCCAGACACTCTGTAAAGCTGTTTGATAATTGAAGTCTGTGTGAGGAGTGTGATACCACAGTGCTCTGTGTGTTTGGGACAGATGGTCTGGAGAAGACTTGGGTCTCTACTGAGCAATACTGGAGGCCAAAGGGCTGAGGAAAGTACAGGAAAACAGGCTGGGGACGAGTTATGTTTGTGTTGTTTTCACAGCCTCGTAAAAAGATTTTACTGCTGCAGTTGTGAGACGCTTGGGTTTTATTAGGTCATTTTAACACCTGAAGATGCATAGTGAAGTTATCCTGAATGAAATGTACAGATACTACAGTGCTGTCAGTGGAAATAATGTGTTGGTTTCTTATATTCTAATTCATTTAAGTGTAAAAAGCTAAGGATTTTAAATATGTTTTTGGTGATGGATCTTCATTTCATGTCCAGTTTAGTCGAGCTGGGTAATAAAACCATGACGTTGATAAAGTGATAAAAATGTCAGCATCACGCATGATATTTTGATCAAGATCCAATCATTTCCTGTGAGTTGAACCTGACACACACTTTCCAAGCAGTGGAACATTTCACATCGATCAAGAAGCTGAACATGCAGCTGTTATTATGATATGCCTGTTTAATTTACTACTGTATAGCTTTGATTTATTGTAGTTTTCTAGTACAGGTACAGTATGTCAATCCTCTGGAATCCTAAAAATAAATAGTGTTGAAATGGCACTGTAATATGGCTTTCTTTGTTTGATTTGAGTGGTTGGCTTCACACAATGGAGATTTTATAAAGCGATAATGCAACTTCAGTATATATACATTTATTGATGTCTAACTAAATTATAATGCAACTGAAACATGATGAAGCTGTGGATCTGTACATGTGGAAATGTTCACTATCCAGACCTCTTTAAATCATAATTGTACTAAAGGAACATGAATAATCCTCGAGACATTTCTTGACTTTATGAATTGTTTTTAGTGCTCATTATTTCTACAAAAATGTCCAGACGATAAAAATATGGAGAGTATACTCTATGATCAGGCTTACAAGGGTCAGGGGTGATGAAATTTGTGTGCAAAAAAAAAAATCAATTTCAACTCTCGGATTTATATCAATACATAATATTTCATGCAGAAATCCATGTTATAGTGAAGGAAATTAGTAGCTGGAGTAGAAATATTGTACAAAGTTATGGCTGAAATTAATGTGAAATCACAAATATAACTGTGGAGATTAATCACACGCTGAATATTACAAACTGCAGCCTGGTAATGTGTATGAGGGAGGGGTTGGATTTTCCTGCTAATTTCACTGCTGCTTCGTTTCATTTTAATACAACTTCCGGCGGCTGTCTGGTGTCAGAGCCGCAGATACAGATGGGTTTGTGTTGCTTCCTCGAACCAGTTCATCATACATCTGCAATCGTGACCTCATTTAATCTCAGACTCGTACGCATCCTATCAAACCGAGCCTGCCTCGTAGCCATCGGGATCAAAGAGAGATCGGTAGTAGTGAGTCAGTCATCCTTTATTGAGCTCTGAAAATATGTGGAGCACAGAGAAAAAGAACACACGAGTGGTGGGAGTCTTGCTTATACTCATCTCTCTGCTGTGGTGCTTTCATAGCTTTCATCTCATACGTCTTTTTACTTTTCTTTTCCCTTCTCCACCTCTTCCTCCTCCATACAGCCCCGATGGGTCTCAAACCTCGTTCCCATTCCTCTTTTATACACTCCCACCTTTTCATTTTGGCTTTCTGGCCTCTTGCCTTCATCGTTTCCCTTTCTCAAATCTATATCCATCCTCTCGCTGCTTGTCTTTCCTCTTCCTACACGAGGTCTATCTGTCATTTAGCTTCAGTTTTTGCTTGATTCACTGCCTCTCTCTCTCTTTTACTACAAGTCTGACCATTAACTGCTTTTTATATCACTGTAAGCTGTTTTGCCTACATGCACGCAGACATTTGTATATATTTCATAAAGATCTCAGGCAGAGAAAGTATGCATCTATCTTTCCTCCTCTTCCTCTTTTCATCAGCAAACTGCAGAGGTTAGCTGCTCCTGACAGTATTGTAAGTCTCTAAGTGCTCACAGAAAAGAGGCTTTGTAACTAAAAGCTCCATCCATCCAAACATGAAGTAACAGTTTTTTTTTATTTGGCAGCATCCTACCATTGCTTAAAACTTCAGACACAGGGGCTAAAACACAGAAAAACAATATTTCAGATTCTGTCAGCTCCATGATGACATAGTTTCAATCTGTCTTTTTGCCCAATAATTCCAGTGTGATGAATACAACAGGATTTTTTTGGTGGGTGGGAGTCTGTTCTGGGTTTCTGTCGGGTATGATGTGGCTCTTCCATCTGTATTAAAATATTTGCAACACTTTCAGCCTGACACTCAGGGCAAATAAGCTGTAAAAAGAGAAGAAAGGGACACTGTCGAGAGATATATGAAGTGCAGATTTTGGGCCTTTCAGAATTTTTTGACACTGAAATCCAATTCCACCGAAGTGAATGACAGTGGAAAAAGGCAAAGAGATGGCATTTGAAATGGAGTAGAAGGATGTAGGATGAAGAATAAATTGAATATGAGTAAAAAAAAAAAAATCCATAAATGAAATTCAGAGATATGGAAACACGGAGAGAAGGGCATACAGTGTATTTTAATACATGTTTTTATTGGGTTTTTGTTAGAGTTGGGTCTAGTTGTGTTTGGGTTCTGGATAAGATTAGGGTATGGACTAATTGAATCTACATTAATGTTATGTTGTCTGAAATAATGAAAACAGGACCATGTGTGTTGGCACATGTCTGTATAGTTTTGTGGAAACCGTTTAGAATATTTATCTATTATGTTTTAAGATAAGATCATCATATACTAAGACTTAGTTTTAGACCACTTTTGGTAGGTACTAACCTCTGCAGAAACCGAAAACACACAAGACCTGCAGTTTTGGAGGTGATCTGAAAATGACTGGCATTTACCGTCTCAACATGGGCCTTGTCAAAGTCACTCAGTGCTTTATAGTTGAACATTTTGCCACTTAACACATTCACACACCTTCAAGAACTAAATGTTCACTTGCTGCCTATTATATTCAACCCACTGACATGTGTCATTGTAACAAGAAAATCAGCATCATTATTACTTCACCTGTCAGTGGTCACAATGTTTTGGCTGACCAGTGTAAAACTGGATGTCACCATGTAAATCATTAGAGTTTGTGGTTGAAACTTGTCTTTTTTTAAGGTTAAGAGTAGGTTGTCAGTGCAAGGATTAGGTTAAGAAATGTATATATGTTTTGTTTGGACATCAGAGGACACATCTGGGGGAATCTGAGGACCCTCCAAGACATTGTGAGGATTTAGAACTTAATTTCCTGAAATCTGATGAATATGTATGCATTTTGCTGTGTCTTTTCTGTATCAGTTTGGGGTGGAAATGCTTTTATGACTGTAAAGCAAAACATAAAATAGTAAAAGATCAAATTTACACAAAAGAAACAACATGAAGTGGCACAACACGTGTATTAGTACTAATAAATGTGAAGAAATGTATTTCATTGTAAAAGTACATCACATACCCCATCTAAGTGTCCACAGAGCAGCGAGATTGGCTTTTAATTGCTCCTTCAGAACAAACATTACAAAAATGCATCGCAGTCTATCATCAAAGCAAAGCAAAAATTAAATTTAACCTCCTCCTCCTTATGAGGAGTGCTATTGTGAAGGGGAAACCTGACTTTCTTACCGACAGAATAAGACATAGACGTCAACAACATAATCATGGCACCAGACAGGTTTCCACGGGTCACCTTGAACTTCCCAAACCATAAACGAATCGATTGAAAAATTCTGTCTTTTACAGGGCCTCCAGTCTGTGGAATAAGTTACCTTCATTCATCAAACACGCTAAAACTACATTCATTCAAAAAAACACTTAAACAGGAACTACTTAAGGAAATACAGTAATGCAAATGATTGTTTTGACTCTCACAATCCAAGTTGCTGTAAAGGTAAAAGTTAAAATGCTTTATGTGTTAAGATGAAGCTTTCAACTTGCTGATGATAATGAATCGTACATTTTTATTTATTTATGTATGTATTCTGTAAACTGTATTTGTATTTTAGCAGACCCCAGGAAGAGTAGCAACCACTATGGTGGAAGCTAATGGGGATCCGTTTAAACAATAAACAATATACAACCTAAGTCTCCATAAAGGGAATAAAGATCAATGTAAAGTCGCTTAAATGCTTGAAAATCTTAAGTGTTGTGTATGTTTGGGCAACTGGCTATTTAGAGAAAAAGCAGCAGTTCTGATGCTCTCTGAAAATCCTTGTAGGAAATTATACACCAGCTGCTACCACACACTCACACACAAACAGCACACAAACTGCTGTCATTACTGAGTGGATCATCCAAAAAAAAAATCAGTGGCAATGTCTGAATTAGTCCTTTTTTGAACATATGCTTCCTTCACAGTGTATCTGATAGTGCACTATAACACACTATCTAAGAGATGTGACTACAACATGCTACACTACTGATATGAATCATTATATGTAGCTTCTTTCATCTTTTTTTTTTTTTTGAGGGGGGGCTTCTGTTGCTCCCCTGTGCAAAGAAGAAAGTATGAAATGTTTAGAGCTGAAGAGTGAAAGACAGATTAAAGAGAAAAAGCAAAGAGCAGGATGAGCGAGATTTGGGGGGTGGGTAGAGGGAGTGGGGAGTGTGAAGCAGCAGTATTATAGTGTCTGTGTGTGAGCGAGCATGTTGGCACGTTTAACAGGAAAGGTGTGCAGTGTCAAAAGTCCACAAAACCAAGCTGCAGTGCACACATTCAACCCACACACACCTCTGGGAAAGAGTGACTGAGGTGAGAGAGCATTGTGTCTGTTCTGACTCAGTTTGTATTAACGTTGCTCTTGTTATTTTCTTGTCTTTTCTATTCTCTCCTCTACTGTTTCCCTCTTGTTCTATTTTTCTGTTTTATTCTCAATATTTGTTTTTTTTTTCCTTTGTATCCTTATTTTACAAACCCATTTTGTTTTCTGCTTTAAAACCAATTCCTCTTCCTCATTTTTTTCTGCACCTGCCTCTCGATGACCCCCCCTCCCTCCCCTCGTGCCTCCCTCTGCTTCACGGGACCCAGAGAAAGGTAACTTTTTGTAGTGTGTGATTGTGCTCCTCCACCGTTTTCAGTAATCTTTGTGGCCTCCACCCATTTATGCAATCTCATCTGTCACTTCAGGCATCAATCAGTTGGTTTTGTTCGCCCAGAGTCACTGTTGCTCTTTACAGTAGCACGGCGTCTACTGAAGGTCTGAACCGCTGGTGTTAAATCATCAGGCTGGCAGACTGGCCACAGGCTGTTTCCTGTTAAGAGTTGCATGCTGTTTTATAGCGTTTTGGTCCCACAGAGAGGCTGCAGAAGTCATAAAAGATCCATTTGTAGTATGCCAAGCAAGGCCACTCATGCTGCTTTGGTGACACTCTGCTCAAATGTCCCTGAACAAAGCACACTGGACACGTACACACTCCTACAGTGAAGCATACACATCTCACACACACACAATTTTTCTCCTTGGCCACAGACAGAGCATTATCGACCCAAAGTGTGTGAGCACACAATTAAGCAGAGGAGACAGGCCAGATAATGGACTCATAAACACAAAGAGCATGCTGTGATAAATGCAGGCTGTGTTTGCCATATTTCTGTTTGTGTCCGTGGTTATTTGAGTGTAAGCGTGAAACTGTTCAGCTGCATTCAGGGACACTGCCAGCCAGTTGGTTTCTCTGCATGCCCTTACGCCTGCTTTCACTCTGCTTTGTCTGTTTACTCAGTCATTTCAGTCCTGGCTGAAAACATCCTCCTCCCGCTTGTTCTGCAGCTCGTCTCACCTGTTAATGAGGAAGGAATATGTGCAGGTTTCATCTAGTGTACTGTATGTGTGTGTAGGGTATCCCACGTGTAGCAGTGCTTCATCTCCCACCCACTCGAGGCATAAAGTTTTCTCTCTGCGGCGCTTCCTCCCTGTCTCACCCTCCTCCTCCTCATTTCTTTCTGACTGTGAAGCTCCTAGCACATGGTTTCCTCAGGCACTGGGACACACATCTGCCTCTATGTGTTTGTTTCTGTCATTGTTACTAAAATTGGCAACCACCAGCTAACTATAGTGACACACTCACCTGTTGTTTATGGAGTAAAACCTTCCAAAAAAAGGAAGAGGGTGTAAAAAATATATCCATCTTTTAAATCTTGATTAGTGCACAGGGAATTATAACAATATCAGCAAAACTTATGTCAGCTTGTAAAAGGCAAAAGTAATGAAGCCACTTTCACAGCAGATGAATGAGCTAATTAGGGCACAGCTCCAACAGAAATGTGTTGAGAAAAAGTAAATATATCATGATGTAAACTGGGGTAACAATAAAACATCTGTTACAGTTTTTTGTACCCATTCATAGAACATATTGCAGCATATTTTGTGGAACTATTCCATTGTTGAATATGTGCAAATGTGAACCAGGTGCAGAGAGGAAGAAATGTTTTCTATGTTTAGTATGACATATGAAGAGTGTGGAAAACATGTAAAATTCACAGTTTGACTAGAAAAAGCATAAAACGAGAGCTGGTGACTATAACCTAAACACTGGGGCAGACTTCAAATGTTGCACAAAACTACAAAATTGAGCCCTACAAACAAACAAAAAAACAAACAGAAAGGAAATGAGCAACACAAATAAGGAATTATATCCATGTATTGGCCCTTGGCTAAGAGTGTTTTGGGGTGAAGTGTTTGAAGTACAACCAGAGGGCCCAGGATGCAGAGGATATTTTTTACTGCACTGGCAGTTGGCAGCAGATATTCAGAAAATTGCTATTAAGGGGAGAAAATAAAAGTCTCGTACATACAACAGGATATATGGAAATAAGAGGTGTTATGAGATGTAATATAATTTGGGCAAAAATGCAAATTCACAAATAGATAGATTCCGTAATGGCCCATTATCTATCTGTGATGTTCTGTGAACCAGAACACCTTCCTCTGTTATTTCATTTCTTTCTCCTGAGAAACATGATACAACCCATAATAATTCCCTTCTTAGGGAGGAAATACCTGCTTATGTTCTCTTTTTTGCTTATTTTCTCTTGAGAGAAGAGGTAGCCTGACCTAAAAAGACATATAAATCACATTTATATTTTAGCATTTTTACATCAGGGAACATCATAAATATTTTATTTGAAAGGACATGCTTCCACAGCCACTACATTTTTCCACAGGATGACTTGTAATTGACTTTTATGTGGTTTAATTGTCACAGCAAAATGTCTATTTTTCAACAAACACCATACCTGAAACAAGCTAAACTTAGATATTTTGACTGTTACAAACCCAACTAGTGGTGCCAGGCACAACAAACCCCGCCCCCCACACGTATTGTAACTTATTTTGGCATCGATCCAGCTGATGTCATCATGTCTATGCATGTGCTGATGTCAGCATATCAATTGCCTCTATATATGTGCCAAGTTTGAAGTAAATTGAAACAAAATTGATGTTTTTATAGACATTTGACATTTCACCATTATAAGTAAATGGGAGAAGAAAAAAGATTGTAAAAATTCATAAGAAATTTGAACTTTGACCAATTTTTCCCAACATGTAGTCACATCCATTCCAGGTCACTGCCAGTCTATAAACCCAATTTAGTATGAATTCAACCAATAGTTTTGCCACTACAGATGTGTGAAATTTTGCCCATTATAAGTAAATGGGGAAAAAAAGATTTTAAAAATTCATAAAAATGTTTAACTTTGACCTACTGTTTTCCAAATGTAATGAGATCTATTCTGGGTCACTGGCAATCTACAAACCAAATCTGGTATGAATTCAACCAATAGTTTTGCTGCTAGAGTGTTGACAATTAAACAAACAAACAAACCGAACCAAAAACAGTACCCCTTGCCCCCCAAAGTAATAACAACAGCATCATAAAGCTTCAGTGTATTAGTAATATTTGGTGTGTGTGTCACTTATGTTTCTCAGGGTGATCACTGGTTATTCCACACCTCTTGCAGAAATGTGTGATAAAAATGACAAATACCTTTCATAAATGTGCCTTCTGTTAATGTTTTAGGGACTTTGCCTACGTGGCGAGAGACAAAAACACACGGGTGCTGAAGTGCCACGTGTTCCGATGTGATACCCCTGCTGCAGCCATCGCCACGAGTCTCCACGAAATCTGCTCCAAGGTGAGTGTCATTACCAGCTCCACCTCTGCATGAATGAGCTTATCTACTGCTCTGAAACAAGGTATCAAGCTTTAATCAGAACAACTATTGAAGAGGGAGTAGAAAAAATGTCTTTTTCGCTGATGCAGTTGTGCAGAGCTGATTTTTGTGATTGGAACGTAGCTGATACTCCTGATAATACAAGGATGTTATATGCAGATAATAGAGTGCAAAACACAGAATCACAGAGCCCTGATATCATTCCAGCGAACTCTGTGTGTGTGTGTGTGTGTGTGTGTGTGTGTGTGTGTGTGTGTGTGTGTGTGTGTGTGTGTGTGTTATCACTTGATTCAAAGGTAAAAGCTGAAGAAGGAGATTGAAGTTTTAAGAGGCTTTGCTGTGAGGAGCTGAGATAAGATTCAAGTCTGAATCATGCATCTATCAGTGTGTGTCAGGGAAATGTGTATTTACCCTCTCAGGGACTAGGAGATACACGTTCTTAAAAATGCACAGCTGCAACAGAAAGCAGAGTCACAAACACACACTCTTTGTTAAACATGCAAACATTTATCCTTTTGTACATAAAGAGAAACCACTCTGTCCTCAGCCCAGCAGTGACCTTGTAATTGATGAATCTACCTGGAACAATGGATCTTCTCCCTTAGCGGCTAGATGACCCATTTAGAAAGAAAAGTTTTGGTTTTTTTTTTTTTCCTGATAATTTCTTTTTATCTGTAACCCCATATTCTAAAGAGGAGTATGTATCTGCGTACTGTATTGTATGAGTGGCCATGACTTTTCACACCACCTATTTTAAACTGGTAGTTTTCTCGTTTACTGCAGCGGAGAAACTTGGTGACCCAAGTCTTGCAGCTGCGCAGCACACTGAGTGTGTTTCCTTTGTGCGAGTGTGTGTGCATGCGTCTTTTTCACATGTTCCCCTGTGAGCAGAGTTGCAGACTCACCATAGGCTTTGATTAATGACACCTACAATTAATCAAGTATCTGTAGCAGGAAGAGAGTGCAGCAGCTCAGTGCAGGGGCCATGCAGACTGTTCAACATTTTTTAAACAGTGAGCACACACTGCAGCAGAGGAGCAGGAGGGAAGAAAAACAAAGGAACAGAGCAGTCAAATGCAAGTGTATCATTTCAATGAAGGGCTTTTTGATTTTAGCGTTGCCTTGTTTTACATAGCTTTTTCTTTTCTCTCGTTGTTTTTTCTCTTCCTCTACCTTTTTTCCCATTTCCCCCTGTCTAGATTATGGCTGAAAGGAAAAGTGCCAAGGCTGCAGCTGGCAGCTCCTCCCAGACAGGCTCAGATGTACCCCTACAAGGTACAAACACACACATATGCACACACGCGCACAAACATCCCATTCTTTTTGTGCCTCATTCTTTTGTACTTCCCTTGTGAGAGAATTGGATTTGTCATCCACATGCTATCGTTCCCCTACCCTTCTTGACTCACATTACAGAATTTCACCCACATCTAAAAGCATATATACTTATGTTCTTTTAAAAAAAAAAAACTTATCAACTCAGGAGCAACTGCGAACCATATATTAATAGAAAAGATAGGAGTGTTTGGTTCAATTACATGTAGATAGTGCTGACTCTAGAACAGCCCCTCGCTCCACAATCACTGAGCTTTATCCTCACAGCACTAATTCTATTCACTGTTTCCCATTTCACTAAGTTCCTCTGCTTGTTCCTCTCAGTCCCAAGTAATTATAGGAAGAAAGAGAAAAGGCACAGGCACAATTCATCCTCTGCTGTAACTTCAGCTGGTGCATGTGTCTGCTGAGCATGGGGGAAAGGCAGCCCCGAATATAAAAGAACTATATCGGCTGTTCACTTATAGAGGCAGTCGACCTCATTAAAACCCAATTAGTGTTTCTTTGAGGCGAGGCCTGGTGCTCCAAAGCCCCCATTCCAACCCCAGGATCAAAGAGTTTATTGGTGAAACATGTCTCGCATCTTTTAGAGCTCTAGCTTGTTTGAGTCTTTTAACTCAGAGACTGCCACTTTCAGCCGGCCCTGCAGTGGATAGAACCAGTTTGTTTGCTCCAGAGGTTTTCCATTTGCATTATTTTCATTGTCACACTTTTTGTTCCTGCTTGGTTTAGTGTGTACTTCCTCTGAGTAGCTGGGTGTGTGTGCAATCCCATGCTGGGACACATTTCAGCCGATTATCACTGAATACATTTTGGATTTGGGCAATAATTGCTTTGCTGTATCCTTGGAATTTGTCCCTCTCAGTTGGCTCTGACTGAGCTCTAAATTACTGTCCATGTAACCATTGTTTATAGGAACTAAAGCACCATATACCAATGTGACAGGAACTAGGACTGCATACTTTTTTCATAAGGTGTAAATGATGAGGTGCATCAAGAAAAAAACCATTACCCCAGACTGATGTCCTGCTCAGTCTATATTGATCACATTGTGATCATCACTTCATGATGAATTGTTAATCTCTGAAATCCTGTGATTAAACTGTGGATTGCACCAAATAGGTTCCAACTCAATTTGTGGTAGTTGTCATATGTGGGCTGATGTATGTCTATTTAAAGCTATTAGGTGTAGTATGTGATTTCTGCACTTTAATTATTTACATGGCATTCGATAAAATAAAAAGCTGTTTATGTATGTATACTTGAAATTCTTAATTTAATACTGATGATTTGGTGTCAAGACTTTCTTTAATCCTATTTTAAAGAATTTCATATTAAGCGTGTCTTTAGGATCATTTGTAATTATAAACCCATCAGACGCCCACCAATATCAATGTGTCATTAAAAAATAAATCATCCTATTCTTACACTCTAATTTTAAAACATCCATTTTTGATTGCTAATTCTTTATGGCACATTCTGGGGAAAGGTATGAGGTTTTTTTTTAAACAGATTTATGGATCAACAAACTTAAAACTGCATACTATAACAGTTAATAACTTTTACTGAATGCATACAATTTTACTTTTACTACCCATTTCATACTTGTGAGGCTAATTGCATGGTGTCTTAATAATGAAATCCTTAGGGTAAAATATGTTATCTTCAGAGGTGATTGAGATGCAGGTGATACGACAACATCTTTGATCATCCCATTCACTCTGTGGGACAATCTTTTATGCCTACAGGCCATTATGTAAACAAGCACAGCTGGGGTCTCATGCAGGAAACATCTAGCATGCTTAAAACCTTGCATGGTTGTGTGCGATTTATTTTTCACACTCTAATCATGTCAGCAGCTCTCTAAATATTATAAAATATTCACAAGTGTTTGTATATTTATCTAGTTAAGCCAATTATCATGTGTGGACTTCTCTTTTCAAACTTTTATTTAGATGTTGTCATGGAGTAAAATTCCCCAAAGGCAATGTGTGTGTTTTAATGTGTGTTTGTTTGTCCTCTGCAGAGTTTCCCATGCCAAAGACTGAGCTGGTGCAGAAGTTTCATGTGTTCTATCTGGGTATGACATCTGTGTCTCGTCCTATAGGTAAACTTGAACTTGTAAAAACTAACTTGACACATACAATAAGTCGCTCTTCACTCTGTATCTTATATTGTGTTGTGTTTTGTCCTGAGGTATGGACATCATTAATGGAGCCATAGAAAGCCTCATCTCCTCCACTGGAAAAGAAGACTGGACGCCTGTCATACTGAGTATTGCTGACACCACAGTGGCTGTCATTAAAGAAAAGGCAAGTGGCAATTCTCCTCATCTCTAGCAGTTACAAATAAATAAAAGTAAAAGATTGTCGATTAAAGGCAGTACAGTAAGCGCTAATGCTCTTCTTGGCTGTCTGTGCAGGAAGAAGAAGAAGAGGTGTTGGTGGAGTGCCGTGTCCGTTTCCTGTCCTTTATGGGTGTAGGACGGGATGTGCACACATTTGCCTTCATCATGGACACTGGAAACCAGCACTTCCAGTGCCATGTGTTTTGGTGTGATCCCAATGCAGGCAGTGTATCGGAGGCTGTGCAAGCAGCATGTGTGGTAAGCTGATATTTACTTGTTTTTTTGTCTTACTCTGTATGAACCTAAGACTGGGTACAGAAATTCAATACTTTTATGGCACCGACTGAATTGAACAGACACTGAATATCGAAAGATGTCTTGTTATTTCAGTAATAAGAGACAACCCGATCAGTATCAGTGCATGCATGTTTCATATTTTGATTTACAGATAAGTTCAAGTTGTGGTGAATAGTTTTGTCTCTGTTGTTAAACTAGTTTGAGTGGAAATATGCCAGAGTGCTGACACATAATACAATGAAACTGTTCTAAATGTATAAAAAAACATGAGAAAACATGAAAAATAAAAATAAACATTAGTAGAATGTGTCATTTTCTGCTGTTTTATTGGAGAATGTGTATCAGAAAAAGTAGTGCTTAGGAACTGATACCCAGCCCTGCCCACTGTTTTAATTCTGTCTTCCCGTTTTCAAATCCCAAACTATATCTACTCTTCTTCCTCAGCTTCGGTATCAGAAGTGTCTGGTAGCCCGGCCCCCCTCCCAACGCGCTGGCTCCTCCTCATCGCCCTCTCCAGACTCTGTGACCCGTCGGGTGACCACCAGTGTGAAACGCGGCGTCCAGTCTCTCATAGACACTCTGAAACCCAAGAAACAGCCGTCTGAACTTCCCCAGCAATGACCCATCACCAGTGACCACCAACACTCCCAGCTGATGCCACTCACACTATCGCCACGACAACACCTAATCAGTACCAGCCATGGTAACCATGACGATGATGATGAACACTGATGTACATATATGTTAACAAACACCACCGCAGAGAAGGAAAGAAGGAAAATCCAGAAATTATGCCTGATGACGATGACAAAAAGAAGAAGCAAACTTAAAGTTTAATGAGTTTGAAAAAAAAGGCGCAGCATTTGCTGCAGGTTGAACTTCAACCTATAATCTCTGCTGTGTCTCAGTATATCCTGCTGGCCCTGTATGGATTCCTGGGCTAGATGGAATATTTGATCAAGCACTCTCTACAGACAGGATGAAGGATAATCCAGAGGAAAATTATTTAATTTCTCTACAGACTGGTTTATGGATCCTCTTTGGTTTAGTCCATTTTTGTTCATGCTCTGTACCCCTCTGTACAAACACTAAAAACTCCAGGACTGGACAGCAGAGAAAGAAAACACCAAACCATAGTAGCCCGTCAGGACACGAGCAGTGTCATCTTGCCATCACTGAAATTTGACAGGTGAATGGAACAGCAATCGACAAGGTTACAGAAGAGTCAGCACCATCCAGCTGCCCACCAAACAGCATAAAAATGTTCAGATCCTTTCAATGTGTCAAAATCCTGAGGAGTAATGAGGTTACTGAAATAATGAAGAGGATGTAAATGATTGTACGTAGGAAGAGAGTATTTAGGGAACAATATCTGTAGATTTGAGGGAGACGAGCTGTTTGTAACAGTAAAAGAAGTGGGCTTTGATTTTGCATGTTATCTTGAGGAGATGCTGTATGTTTTATATTGATGACTAAATGGGGGTCTTAAGAGTAATACATGTGCGCGGCACAAGACGTTTCCACTTGGCTGACTGGATTTACACTGGCACAAAAAAAATATGCCTTCACAGTCGGAATGTTAATTCATGCCTAGATAAACTATAAAAGGTTCTGCCCCACCCACAAATCTACAATTTCAGAGTAAACCTTTTGTCTTGTTTTTATTCCTTGATGAATGAGTAGGTCAAAAAAGGACAGTTTTTAATGTATTTTTCATCTCTGAATTAGTTAATATTGTAATTTTGCATATGTGAAAGAAAAAAATGAGTTTTAAAACTCAAGAATGTTACATTTATTATTTTAAAATTTTCAAATTCCTCAGGAATCTTTATGCACACACCTAAGATTTATGGTAGCAAGAAATTCCAGGCTTTGACTTTGGCAGAGGTGATGTGCTCTTGGCTATATGAACAGTGATGTGCCCAACATTGAAAGATTCTGTGAACTATATTTCCTCCTCTTCAGTAAAAATCCAGCCTGTCAACTCCCACTCACAAAAACACACACAAATATGTGCACATAGCAGTAAAAAGGCTGCTGTCACTGCTGTCAAAACCTTCACACTGCTCCTATGGCTCAGGGCCATCACCTGCACTCGACATGAACTCTGTGAATGCAGTCCGATCGAAATGAAACACACACAAAACAAGCAAAAGAGATGCTGTAAATCATTTCAGTTCTGTTCTCCACTCATCTCTACACCATGTAAATGTAATCTGTTGTGACAATAAATGCATTACCAAAAGAAAAGGAAGCAGCCTCTTGAATATGTCCTTTAATTTTTCAGGTCATCGAAAATCTTTATATAAGAGCTATTCATCATGAAGTCACATTGAAATGACATTGGTGCAGCCCTATAAATATATGCAGTCTGATTAGATTCTGATGTTGCAAGGTTATTCTTTATGGCACACAAAGACACTGTAATGACAAGTAATAATGGCTCTATTTTCATGCTCAATATAATTTGTCAGTTCAATAACACGGTGTATATCTTGTGTCGGTGATACGAACAAATTAATGTGGCTATAGTCAATATATGTGTTAAAAGAGCGGCCAGGATCTGACCATAGTTTCCTTGGAAAGACTGGTACTGTAGCGGGAGAAAGGAACAGTTGGAGCTGGGGTCCTCCACCTGCAATGGTTGAAGCTGGGGCTGAATCCTGTTCGAGGCTGCTGGGGTGGGAACAAACAGGGGAAGTGGGCAAAAGGCAGAGTGAGAGCCACAGGCTTCAGCACCTCTTTAGGAGCCCTACGAGGACGAACAACTGGGACCAGAGGGGTAGACGGAGGAGGAGCAGGATGCAGAACAGTTGTGATGTTTGTAGTGGATGTGCTGTTTTCTGATTTGGAGAAAGGTGAGGAGATGCTGGTGCTTTCTCGTTTCAAGTAACAGAAGGAGCTGTTTACAGAGTTCTTAGAGGGCTGAACGCGCAGTACTCTGGCTTTTTCTAAAGGGCAAAAACAGTGAGATGCAGGATAAAAGAAGATCAACCACTGAGAAGAGGAGGTGAAGAATACTGCATTGGACATTACTTCTGTACACATCAAATACTGTTAGCTACTCATCTTAGCCAAAGCCTTAGCCTGTCAGTTGATCCTGTCACACATAAATATTTATATAAGAACTTGAACTCATATGCCCACCTTGTGGTGACGGTCGATTGACCATTTTTTGACTGGCACAGAAATCACCATTGTCCTTGTTAGTTCGGGTGATGGACTTGGAAGGGTGAGCTTCAGTTGTTTTTTTCAACCTGTTGGTTTTTCCAAGCTCTTTTTTAGGTGGTTTGTTGGATCCGATTTTGTCAAGTATGGCTTTGGCATTTGCCCTGGACAAAACGTTCTGTGGTGTCTCTTCGACCTCTGGTTCAGGCTGGCAAGAATATGAAAAAAGCAAATAGAGCGACATTTAAATAGTTTTATGTTTTATGAGAGAATACTTGTATAAGGAAAAGAAATCTGAGTAGAAGTAGTAGCACAGTGTGTAAGCACAAAGCCAAATCATATACAATGATCTCAATGATATACACCATAATTTTTGATCCAAGAAAAAAAGGGAGAGCCACCATGTCCTTGCTCCTGTCTGCAGGGTCACCTGCTGTCTCAGCACCTACCCACAGCAGCCTGCTGCTCTCCTCAACGCCTGAATTATTCACAAGCGCAGCGTACACTACTGGGACATGCAGTCGGTGTGGGGTTATGTTTGTATTTTGTTTTTAAGTGCTTGGCTGTACTTTAAAGTCTGTGTGTATATGTTTGTGTGAATACCCTGTAATTCTGTCAGTGTATGTATATGCATGTAAAAAGTCTTCTTTGGCAAATGTAAACACACATGTATATGTTAAAGGCAGGTAAACATGTTTCAGAAGCACGGCTGTAATGCAATCTTTGGTGGACGCCCTTAACTCCATTGATGTTAACTCATACAGACAGGGGGCGCTGAATTATTCAAGAGACACTCTCCCTTGCCTCTCTTTCTTCCCCCTCACCCCTGTAAATCTCACTTCCTCTCCATCTCATCTAACCAACTATGCTATACTCTCTAAATCTTCTGTTTCCTTCTACATTTTGCCAAACTTAGCTGCTACTGCATACTCTAGAGGAGAATCTAGTCTTTCTGTGTGTCCAAACTTATTATGTCCAATATATCTTGGCAACTACAACCAAATGTTTTTAACTCACATTAATCAATGACACACACAAAGTCAGACTGAAAAATAAAGTGTTAATATAATCCCCTATTTATAGCAACCAAATTTGTCCTTCAGCATTTGAGGTCTTTTAAGAGTAAGGTCCTCTGCCGCTTTGCTCTGCTACCCCTGGAAATTAGGCCAGAAACACAACCGTTGACTGTCTTTATCGTCCCCAGCTGTTCCTGTATGGAGGGCTCATAAAACAATTTACCGGGTGCCACTGTGACAGTCAATGTAGGCCAGACAGCATTCAAACACTTATATAATTGCTATTTTTATGGCACTTTTCAGAGTGCCACAATAACTTTTGATTAGATGAGTTTATTGGAGGTGGGGAGAAAAAACCCTGTTTGAAGCACCGTTACAGCAGTTTGATTATCTTTTCATTCCTATCTGTGGAGGTATAAAATATGATGGATGGTGAGAGAGGAGCAGATACCATAGCACTGGAGAGCTCTGTCACACCCGGTGGGGGGAAAATGGCTTAATAACCCTGCACCGGCATCATAAGCGTAAGAGCATACTTCATAATGTGAATGAGTGTGTCATAAATGTGGCTACGCTGTGGATTATGAGGAGATGGGGAAGCCCGTTCAGACAGACCTGATGAAAGCTGCTGATGCAACTTTATCAACCAGTAGTTTGATTGCACAGGAGAGTTGGACATTTAAGCTCTTTTAAGACTGTATTCTCATTTAACAATGTTCAACAAAAATAATTAGAGGGTAGAAGAGGACAGACAATGAGAAGTAAATGAAGCTGTTTGTACAGAGGAAACCTGTGGCTGAAATAGGACTAGGAGAAAAAGGTTATGAGTCAGTGGAAGTGTTTGACTTCACAACACAATCACATAATAGTCAGTGCATCCCAATTACCACTGACAATAAAACAGTTAGCTTATCAGAAACTCCCTTTAACACAGTGATGTTGCTTAATGAGCCCATAATTCCCACTATCTAACATTTCCTAATGAAATTTCTACTTCCACTGACATTAGGAGTATTCAACAGTGACAAAAATTATACCTCAATATTATAGTTATGGTAATAATAATGATGTGGTATGAACAATAATAAGCATGTTTTGCACACGTCAAAATTAAAGAAACAAGTGAAAACAACACAAACACACTGAAATCCCCACTGTAAATATTACTGAGATCAAATAGTCAAAGTATGAGTACAAGTGGCTAACACTAATAGGGGAAATGATTTCATTTCTGCAAACACTTTCCAACCTACGACCCAAAACAGAGGTTGTAGCTATAGATGAAGATTTTCTGAACAAATATACAGAAATCTATTTCTAGGTACTAGGACAGTGGTTCTCAACTGGTCTTACCTCAGGACCCACTTTTTCCATAGTTAAGTTTCATAGTCAAGCCCTTCTTTTTGGAATTCAAACAAAGCAAATATATTTTTCCAGATTAGGCCAATGAACGTCTAAATAATGCACCTGTGAACTTCCAAAAACAAAACCAGTATAAATTCATCCCTGCATTCAAAGCACACTCACAGCACTTTATACAACAATGGCAATGCAGCTGTTTTGTACAAAAAGGCCACAAAATTGGCTTCTTCACTTAACACACATTTTGGGTTCTAAATGACATTTGAGCTTTAATAATTCAGTTTGGTCCACTATTTTTAACATGACTGATGTCATATTTGCGCGAAATTTTGCATACAACCTTGCTTTTCAATCAGATATCAATCAGATACACCTTAATATCTGATATCCAAAAAAGTCTGACGTCAGAGAGCTAAGCATTCAAATCTTTGTTTTTTCTTTCAAATTCATGACCCACTTTTGTGTCATAACCCACCAGGTGAGAAAATGGGTACTAGGTACAAATAGTAATGACCCAAGTCCCAAAATGAAACCTTTGTCTCTTCTGCTCTGTTTTATCTTCAGTCATGTGTTTTTAGGCTGCCACTCGTTTAACCTGTGGTGCAGTAACACCTCTACTTATACACTATAGGCAATGACATACATGTGACATGTACTAATAGGCTTGTGAGGGCATGAATCTCAACTTACTGCTCTAGCCATGATCTGAGCCTGACTTTATTTTTTCTCTGTGTTACTCTCATCTTTATACTGACTTAACATGCATATATTACACACATACTGTATATTTCTAAAGCTTAACTGGGCAGCATCCTCCTCAGTCCTCTAAACCCCCCGTTTCAGTATTCATTCCCACTTATCCCACCTCCTTATCCTCCTACATCTCACTCTCTCTTTCCTGGTTACTGATTAGAGTCAGACAAGATACATTCATCTGTGACCCAACATTCTCATTTCTTCTTGCAGCCTGACATCTTTTCTCATTTTTCTTCAGCTAGCACTTGTCCAAGTGCTTTTCACAGGCTGCGATGCTCATCTTTACCTGATCTTGACTTCAGTAACCCGAGGCCCTACTTTCTTTCCCCTCTCTGACCAAACAGCTTTAGACCATTAACAAGTCATGGTTCAGAACACTTGTCACCAGGCTTAGTAGACAATTTTTTTATTCACATTTTCTGTCTTGGGTCTGCATGTCATCAACCAATAAAAGAGCTAGTTTTCTTCACTCTTTTCCTAGCAGGAATCGCTAAGGAACCGCTTTCCTATATTTAGTACATCTCTCTAGTTCCCTTTTTTGCCATCAGCAGAAACCAAGTGTTCAGAAACTATATCCCCACTATATAACTATAATGAGGATTCAGGACTTTCTTTACCAATTACCAGGGATTAACCATTGTTTTGGTATCATGTAATTGATTATATTTACTGATGCTTACCTCTCTGGTGAGAACAGCCAGGAAGCAGCCATTGTTCTGATCTGTGGGCTCCAATGTGAAGAAATTGTTCTCCTGACCCTCAACTTGGTCAGGAGAGCTGAATGGGGATGGGCTTGGTCTGAAAGAAGCACACACACACACACACACACACACACACACACACGCACATACACACAAACAGCACAAAATTATATTTTATGGAAGAATAAACAGAGGCAGTTAAATGAGACTTAAAACCACAGAGCAAAGACAAAGGATTGACAGTGACACCAGTGTGTATGTTAAATGTTAATGTAATACCACTTATGGCCAGTATAGGCCTGGTTCCCTTGGTGTTACATTAAACTCCACTTTAAAAATACTAAGTTAAAATAAAGGCAACATTTTTTTTCCCATTTTGGTTTCATTCATTGTATTTGGATCCTCTAATAATAGGTGTACCGGTGGCCCTTCTTCTAAATTGTTCTTCCATTAATATTTTAGAGGAAATAGAATGTCTTGATGTCCACTGTTTCAGGCTATTATTGACGGTGTGATTGACAGCTTGCACACTAGCTGAGTCAAGCTTTTCTAGAGTTTAGCATTACCTTAAAAATCTCCTCCTCCATTACTGCCCTTTTGCCAAACACTGGCTCCAAAAAGCCAAGATGACAGCAGCAAAAAACAATATCCTGGCTTCAAAATGATATATCATCTACTCTCTTATATAAAATATACAAACAACACATGATTTACTAACTCCGTAACTAAATGCACAGCAGTACAGCAGTTGCCAAGGCGATGCCATTGTAGTTCATCACTTGAGTTTTATTTATGCTAGCCTGAGGCAAAGCCAGTACACCGAACCATCTTTTTGCTGAGAGGAGTTTTTTGTAGATTCAAGTCCACGGGAATTGTAAACTTTTACAAATCTGATTCTTTCAATGTTCACCCACATACACTTATGCATAAAAACATCTGTGGAATGTCAAGCTACTTATATTTTTTTTCTGCCCTTTCCACAGCATTTATAGACATAAAATGGGACCTTTGATTATATTTTCACTGAATTTCCTTGAGTTGCAGCCTGAGGTGTGCTGAGACTTTGACACAACTTGTCTGAAGAGACAAACAGACAAACAACTCGACAGGCTGACAGACAGCAAGGCAAACAGAAAACAACAACAGCAGCAGAAACAGATGAACAGTCAGTCAGTCAGTGCACTAGATACAAAGGCACAGAGAATGAGACTGACCTGAAGTTTGCATGTTTTGGTTCTCCCTCCTGCTCAGGGCGGGCTTTAGCTTGTTCCAGGGCTCTGCTCACCACCTCCTCATTTTCTTCTGGGTATGTCGAACAGGTAGCATATACCACTGACATAATCTTGGGGACTGTACACAAATAACACAGCATCTGCTCATATTTTATTCATATTATATTTACATTTTTTGTTACATGTGTTAAAAACATTTTATTGCGCCCTTTCTATCTGACAAAATTTGCGCCATTGAGACATAGCCCTGCTATACAATTAAAGCAGATAAGCACACACATTCAGCTGAAAAGCAATTCTTCCTCTTACTTCATAACAATTAAATTTCATTATTCAAACTGCGCTATCTTCCTGATCATGTGGTCGCTTTGAAGAAATGGGTGCTTGAATATTAATTTCTTCCTAAGGTTCATTTATGTATACATGGCTAATTTTATTCATCTGCTGCTGGCTTGTATATTTGTGTGGCTGTCAGTGATTTGATTTCCTTCATTTGCGCTTTGATTTCTTTCTTGCTCAGTAATTATAGCCAGACAGAAACAATTAACACTGAGCTGATAACGAGTAAAACTTGCTCAGATGTACCAAATCTGCAGTGAACAAATGTGAAATATAATTTTTGGAAAAATGGAAATGAGTCAGGAAGACATTCAGGGCAGAGGAGGTATGCATGTATATCTGTGAGAGTATTCGCCTGGCTGTGGGCCACGTGCACAGACAGTCAAATGAAACCATCGACTCAACCAAGCGTAGGCATTCGATAAACACCCACCAATAATTAACAGTCCCATTAGAAAGTATCTACACTGGCAGAAACACTGAGGCAGACCAATCAATGGCAGTGTGATTCGAGGAGCTGGTTTTTATTGCTCCTAAAACGAAGACTCCACTCGCTTGATGAACATGACCCAGTCTAAACACACCCAGAACAGCAGTGAACAATATACAGGATGGACTGAGACTAATGAGTGTAGCTCACGGACACCTACTACTACTAAATAGAGTAAAATGCAATAACATTGATTAGAGAGCAGGATGTGTGTAAAATACAGTAGACTGTGGCGCTGCTCATCATATGACTTAAATGTGGTCTGAGTACCATGTTCACTCTGTGAGTATGTAACCATTATAATACAGGATTAGTATTCTGTTGCCTAAACCAGGCAAGGGCAGCTGCAACCGACTGGCTGACCATCACAGATTAACATTAGCATTCCTAATTAAAGGTCACAGCATCTCTATGGGCTTCAGTCTAATGGGATATGAGATTAGATAATTAGGAAGTATGAGCTTCTTTGTGTCAAAGAGGTGAAAGAGGTTATACACTAGAGACAAATCTCATATGGGGCTTGTGTGAGTGTGTGTGCATGTCAACATAAGAGCAGGTGGTTCCACACTCACACATCAAGGCATGATCAATATCCTTCCTTTGCTGCACCACCAGAGCTTCCAGTTTGCTCTGGGCTATGGAACCTTGGGACAGGTCCTGCAGCAGGTCTGTGCCTGTGAAAACAAAGAGACGTCTCAGCCAAGCAGAATCTGAGCTTCGTTGGAAGGACAGGTTCGCAAATTTTTAAGGCCGTCTTAGTCCAGCTGTCAGCCATAAGAACACTGTTTTGGCTGAACTGCCTCTACTCTGCAAATTCAACAAAGGGCTTGATAATGCAGGACAGAGAGGAGCAATGACACATCCATTCACACACAAATACATGATAAGCACACACCAGTTTGGCACTACAATAGATCAGCCAGAGGGACCCACTGTTTCACTGTGATGGATTGTTTCACCATTTTACATACCAGAAACTAGCATTCACACCTGCCAGATAAACACCATGAAGTAAAAAATTAATTTTGCTTTGAAATGTAGAGGGGTGGATTTTTACTTATTTTTTTTAGCTTTTTTTTTTTTTTACATTTAACAGCAGTGGCTGGTTCTTTCTAGCACTAACCATTAGCCTGGTTACCTAGGTTACCTAATAGTTAACTATAAAATAATAAAATTTAGATTAAACTTATCTCTATTAACAGTACATTTGTTCAATCTACTGAATGTATTAAGATACACATAAAACATATATATAAAACATCAACATAACTAATTACCTAACCTATACATACAGTATATCAAAAGTACGTGATGAACATACGTGATGGAGACCAAGATCTGCAATGCTTGGTGTTTGCAAAAATATATTTCAAAGTTTATCATACAGGTTATTTGAAAGTTTAGCGATTTGAAGCAGACAAATAAGAATAAAAAATTAAGAATCTTTATTTATCAGCAGGATTCTTACATGTAGACATGCACATGCACCACACACAGAAATTGGCCACCTACATTTAACCCATCACTAGCTCATGCATGCATGCATCTCACACTGCATACTAGGAGCAGTGGGTTCGCCATATCAGGCACCCGGGGAGTAAATAATGTAGATATCCTCTTTCAAAAGGACTTCTTAGCTGTAAATTACACTCCTTTTGTTACTGTCTCTCCACTGGAGGTCAGTATGAAAGCACTGTCTGAGAAAACAAAGTGACTGAAATCAGTCCAAACACTGGAGACTTGAAAGTTTTCCATTTAATTTAAGAAACTCTGACAACTGAAACATCAAACTCAGATGAACTTTGGAAAAGCTGTGAGCTCTGGGTTGTTATGACAGTTGAGTTAGACCTTTAGGACATATAGACAATATATGAAGATCGATTGGGAGAGAATTCAGAGTGTTTCTCTATAATACTCTCAGGTCTTGATCTTACTATGTAAATTGCTTTGAGATGACTTTGTTGTGAATTAGTGATAGATAAATAAAACTGAGGTGAGGTGAATTGTGGGTGGGTTATCATCAATCCTTATCTTTAATGACTGATGACCCACCCACAGCATTAAACAGAGTAATACAATAGACACTGCTATTCATAGAAGTGTTCAGGATGATGTGTGTCCCTAAGGTTTTCTGGTATTGATGTACCAAGGTGTAATATAGACAAGGTTATAACATACATTAATAATTACAGCTGCTCTCCTACAGTGTGATGTTCACAGTTTATTGCCCATAGATCACTACTTACATCCATTCTCTTGCAGTATGAATTCGACTGGGTTGCTGATTGCAGACACAGAACATTTAGGGGTCAGCAGGACAACGCACACCTTTTGAAGCCTCTTGTCGCCATAGTCCAAGGACTGGAAGTTCTGGAGCATTAGCTTTACATCTAAACAAAATACAAAGACACTTTCACAATGGCTGAAACAATTGCAAACATATTTGTTCAGCGCTCATGACTTATTCACAATGTCCTATTTTCTGTCTTATAGAAAAAGGCACCGCCTTGAGGCCTCTTTGCAATTAGATAAAACTATGCCAAATGAATTTATGTAATTGTTTCCCTGATGATTTGATGAGGTGACAGCCACTGTCAGAAATAAATATTTACCCATGGCTCATAGTGTCACAAGACACTATTACAGACTTAAGAAAATGTTCTCACAACATGGTTCTTATACCAAAATACCACATAGCTCACAAAAACCCTGTGAGTAGATGATCAGATTTTACACAACCACAATATTCTACACAACCAATTCATTAATACAGTTACTCTTTCACTTTGCATTCATTTTTTTGCATACTTTTGCAACCCATTTTGGTAATGGTCAGCTGTAGCTCCTCCGTCTGAGTGTCTGTGCGATCACCGACACAAACAAACACCGTGGACTGGTCACAGCAGTTGGCTTTTTGTTTCAAAGCGATTAGAGAGGCAGTGCGTGACACAGTGAAGCCAGAGAAACATCCTGCCATAAGAACATCTCCTTCTTCTGGTAGCAGGGAGCACACTGCTTCAGGGCCAAGACTGCAAAACTTGTCCTACAGACAGATTAAATTAAATGTTACATTTGGAAAATGGCCATCTTACTTCAGCCCAAGACAGCCAGGTTTTCACTAGAGATGTCCCAATCTGGATTTTTTTTTTTTGCTTCTGATCCAATCCAGTTGTTTTTATGATTAGTTTTGCTGATACCAAAATGATACCAATACTTTTTACTACGAAATTTTGATTTAAATTTGGAGTCATTATTTCTAGGTTATTATGCTATTATTTTACTTGAGATCAAAACAGGGCTGAATGTGGAACCTGAACTAAAACAAGTATGACACCTTTGACTCTTAATAACTTTAGTATCATTTTTTGCACTTTCCAAATTCATACTGTGGGCCAAAGCAGAACCTTTGGCCCATGGCCTATATGTTTGCCACTCCTGCGACAGCGCATCTGTGGACAGGTCTGTCCAGGGATTACACTGGGGGTGCGCTCTGTGCCATATATACCTCACAATGAGTATGCCCAGACCACCGTACAAAGTGAAAGTGAAACTTAATACACTTTACTAATTACTCTGTCTCCTGCTGTTGTGCAGCTCATTTTCCTTTTCCCTACCTTCAGAAACTTTAATTTGAGGGGGGCAGGACATTTGTTTAAGGGGGCATTGCTCCCTCTTGCCCCTCCCTAGAACCAGGCCAGATCGGCCTGATCCCGTGACTACATCTGATCCAAGCTTCTAAAAAATGCTTGATCGACAGCTGATACCGATCTATGGGCTGAAGTATATGCCACCAGAAACTGAATTTGAATCATGAAAACTGAGTCTGAATTGTGTAATTTGAAACTGAATTTACTAGTTTTGAACTTAAGTCCCATAAGCTTGAAACTGAATGTAAGATTATGAAACTGAATTCAGTTTCTCTGAAACTATACTTTATCCTCACTGAAAATTTAACTCAATATATTTTCAAATACATACATACATCTCAAGCTGTGAAAATAAAGAAAAACCCCAAACCAGAGAAAGTGGATGCACATACAAGTTCATATCCACAAAACGGACAGTACATTTTTATCTGTCAGACAAATGAAGCATAGGCTTAATCAGATCAGAGATGGTAGGCTGTAGTTACAGGGAGGAGAAAATAAAACTGAAGAATAGTGTAAGCTTACATTCAGTTTTCTTTATTTTCACAGCTTGAGACAAGTACCGTTAGTTCCAACAGAGCATATAATGATATCCTTCACATCTGTATGAGCCTGTTAGCCCTACTTCCATTGGATTGGCTCCATAGCAGTGCTAGCTAATGTTGCTAAGTACGTTGCTAACTGTTAACTGTATAATTATAATAATAGCCCGAGGCTAGATGGCAAAATACAGAAATACAACTGTAAGTATCAACATTGTTCATAAACGACAGCAATCCTTTAAAACTTATGAACAACGACTTACTTCATCATCGAGTCCACTCCTGTCACCAGCCGTTTCTGTTGTGGGAGAACTTCCGTTATAACTTATTGTGTTGTGTTGAGGTTAATTGTGTTGTGGCTTATTGTGTTGTGTTCGTCTTTTGTATTTCTGTTACACTTCTGGGCCACCAAGCACTTCTTCCTCCGTTTCCTTGACAACCACTGTGTTACCTGCTCAAAAACGTAGGTGTTGATTGGCTGAACAGGAGTTCTGTGTATCTGCGCTCGATTGCTCTTCCTCAACTACCCGGATGTCTGTGACAGTAAATTGAAATTGAATTTTGAGAACTGAATTTGAAAATATATAGAGTTGAATTTTCAATGAGGATAAAATATAGTTTCAGAGAAACTGAATTCAGTTTTATAATCTTACATTCAGTTTCAAGTTTATTGGACTTAAGTTCAAAACTAATAAATTCAATTTCAAATTATACAATTCAGATTCTGTTTTCATGATTCAAATTCAGTTTCTGGTGGCATATACTTCAGCCCATACAGATCTTTAGATCGAATCAGGACATCCCTAGATTTCACCCAGTTAACATAAGAGAATCTAAAAGTTATGGTCTATGATAGTGACATTATTAGAGGAGTGGGATTAAATAACAAAGGAATAGGAAGTTTGGAGCAGTTGTCAGAGTGCAGGTATAGAGAGGGAAGGCGAAATAAGAGAAGGGGGAAAACAGAAACGCAGGGAAAATGAAAGTAAAGTTTGAAAGATTTAAGCAGCGTTGTCCTTCTATCAGTAGGGTACCCATTTCGAAATAGGGCTGAGGGTATCCCCGTGGAACAGTTGGCTGGATTGAGTTTCTTTAGCTCCAGATCACATGGTTTGTCAGGAAAGACAAACCGGGAAAAGATAAAGAACAAGGGCATTTGAAAAGACAGCAAAAAAAGTAGGGAGATGGTGTGAAGGAACCTTATGGATTTGAGTGAATAAATGGACAGAAGGAGAGGTGATTAATTAGACAGTGGTGAATATTTGATTAAATTTGGCTGCCGTGTCTGATTTAATTGCGTTGTGGTGTTGTGTGCTGCTTTCAGTTTGTGTGGCAGCTTGACTTTAATGGAGCGGAGATTAAACTGCCTAAAAGCCTCCCAGACAGGAGAGTTCTTTATGACTGTGGCCACATGAGAGGAAGTGGTGTAAAATACTGGTATGTGGGAGAAGTAATCTTAGTTAGCATAGTGGATCTTAGTCTAATAATCAATCTGAGAAAGTCCAGTGTGAAAGTTAAATCATAAATTCCAAAGAAGATTGGTAGGGCTTTAGTAATTTCCACACATATATTACTGTAAAGTTTTCAGAGAGACAGCTCCTTATGTCAGGAGGCTGCTCTCTCTCTGTGCAGCTTGTACCTGGATGATGAGTTTGTGGTTGCTAAGCAGCTTGGTAGAGTACAGAGGAGCTTTCATCTGAGCAGGGAATACAAGCATGTCCGCACAGTGGAGATCCTGGCAGAAGGTCTTCCCTTTCAGCTGACCAATCGATTTCACTTGTACAAAGCCAGCTCTCTTCAGCACACTGCGGACCTCATCAAAACTGGGAGAAACAGACAGAGCAGATGAATGAAAATGTAGGAAGAAGAAGGAGAAAAGATGACGGAGCAAGAAAATAGATGAAAGGTAGGAGGAGGACAACTGTCATCGATAAGTTTAAAATGGCTATGTGGCCTTTTAAAAAGGTGTTAATAGTAATGTGTGCTGTACAGGCTATTAATACTCTCACACACACACACACACACACACAATAGTCCCAACAGGTGACCTTTACAGTTCGAGAGCTTGCTGAGGGTTGTTGCTGATTGAATCTGTCCACAGCTGCTGGATTTACAACTAACTGAATCAGTCTGTCAGGGCACGTGTTGGAGTACACATTAATACAAATGTAATGGCACGCAAGCGCACACGCACATGCACACACACATAAAGTCTGATGGTTTAATTGAATGTCAGCTGGGCACCTGGCTCATAAAACACTGGAAAGCAGCCCAAGTTGTGGTCTGTGTGTAGCTGTTCCTTAGATGTGTCCACACTTAAACACACACTATATACACTTAGAATACATCCCTATGTTTATGTTGTGGTGAACATGAATGGATCCCTGTTGAGTGTATATTTTGTGCATGTTACAGGATGTTTAATATGCTGACCTGCCTTTCAGTGGGTTGACCCATGCATACAGTGGTAAGTTGCTTGATCTCATCTGTCTTGCCTTCACACTCTCTGGTAGAATACACTCGATGGACAGGAGATCATATTTGATCCTGCAGCGGGCCAGAGAGGCTGCCAGCTTGGTTTTAAACCTATGACAAGTGGAAAATGGAAAAAATGGTTACTTTTTCTGCACTATTTTCTCCATTTATCTTCCTTCCAATATCAAAGAAGTTTGGCTGCTGTCTTATTCTTTTCTAAATGAAGGACCATATGATATGATTAAAATCTCAAGACAGGTCATCAAATCGAGATAACACCTATTATATATAGCACACTTTATCTAATTAGAATGAATGAATACTTAGCTGCATAGCCTAGTTTTATTATCGCATTTTGAATGACGCATTCCACAAACAACATCTCGTTCTATTTAGAACTGAAAATCTGCATGCTACAAAAGATGAAATATTAATGCTTTAATGTGTTTTGGGAACTGGTCTGAGAACAGTTTTGTGGTGCTTGTCAGACTTTTCAAAACTCAAAATCAAATTCAACTGACAGCAGTAGACCCTTATTTACGTATGAGTTCTGTGTTTTGTTTTAGCTGTTAGAAGTGCTTCCTCAGTTGTAGCCCCTTCAGTGTCACGTTCACTTTTGTTTGTGTAGTTTCCTGCCTGCATCTGTGCCATTTGGAGGAACTCAAAGCATCATCCTAACAACAAAAAATATTCCCATTAAAAAGTGAGATTTTCATCACAACAAAATAAATGGCAGAGTATAACATAAAATTCACAAAACAGTTCATTATTTTTATTGTATCATGTAACCTTACATAGATATTTAATTTTCTTTCCTCACCTAAGGAGGCAGTTCTCCACATCCCTCACTTCCTTTATGAACTCTTCTTCGCCATTGTGTTCTCGTGGGAGAAATTTCCTGTCCTGGAAGTCATAGAGCATGACAGCAACTAGGCTCATCTGATCATCTGGCTAGAACGAGAGGACAAGGTACAGCTAATTGGTGACTTACAGTTTAACAAGAGCACAAAGATAAAGAGGAACCAAGACAAAGAGTGAATGCATAACAGCCACATTTCTCTGAATGGTTAAACTTTTCATATGCATGCAGAGCATATTTAGTACTCACAATTGTGTGAAACCAAGACACACAGCTTGACGTCTATTTATACAGTTCCAGTGATCGGTCTATCTTTGTTGCCTAATGAGGGTACAGTGCAGTGATATAATTTATCAGTGCTGATTAAAAGGCTGAATTATTCAACCTGCAGTTGGTGGTTTGTGCACTGTAACTCTAGGGTGTCCTGCAATGACCCCACTCCTCTGCTCTTCTATAGTGATTTCTGTACATCTCTCTCTCTCTCTCTCTCTCTCTCTCTCTCTCTCTCTCTCTCTCTCTCTCTCTCTCTCTCTCTCTCTCTCTCTCTGTCTGTGTTCCTCTCCACCTTTCTCTCCCTGAGGGTGGGAGGGCACCAGCCACATGAGTAGCAGATGGTGTTCCACAGCATCAACAGCTTGCCAGTCTTACTGTTCAGCTAATGGGGCTGGAAGCTGGAATGCTACAAGGAGTTTGCTGCAGCTGAGGAATTAGAAAGCATTTATTATTCAATCCAGAGGCTTTTAATTTGATATTTGGTTGGTTTAAGATGCAGGTTGCGGCCCACCACCTTCCTCTCTCTACTTTACCCTTTAGCAAGGTTAAACCCTTGGGTGTGGGAAAATTCCTTGTCATTAAGTTGCCTGGCAACAGTGTCCCACAGTGGGAAATTGGAGTGCAGTAAACATGCCAGCTCTGTTTAGTCAACTCAGACACAGGTCCATGAAATTTTAAATGAATCTGGATTTACATGATTTAAATTCAATTTAGTCTGAGCTGAAAATACATGAGCAAGAAGTGACAATCTGTTAGTTTTGAACAACACTGAAACTAAATGGTTAATGCCAAACTTGAGGATCTACACACTTTAGTCAGTAAATAATCTAGATTTTATTTTGCGTATTCTTATGAACATATAACCTGATATACTCAAACTTTACAAACTCAACACTTGGTAGAGGTATTGAACAGACCAGAAACAGGTAACAAGTCTGTCTACCACTTACTTAGAATGATGTAGTTGAGCAGAAAACCAAATCTAAAAAGGCTAAAACATTCTAAGAAAATTCTGAATGTAGATTTGTCATCTAAACTCTTATTTCACTCATTTTACATACTTTGGGCCTGTAATAGTCCTGCCTCTCCTGATTTGACATTGTCACTTAGGCTCTTTCCATCCTTGCAAGAATTTAGGCTTCATTTCTATTTCCATTGTGATTTAAAGTGCCTTAGGTTCTTTCTGCATACAAGTCTATCTATAGCTACACTTTTATAATCCTTTTTTAATGGTACCTGCCTGTATCCCCCCCACCACCACCTTTTCCAGCCAACCCATAGCTTCTCTCAAAGTACTTTCTCCTTTCTCTATCAAGGTTGAATTTTATAGATGCCAGCAGTGTAAAAGGAGGTGAGACAGAGTTCTAAAGACTGTCTCGTTGTGTCTGGACTTTATTGTCTTACCAGAGGGATGCAGAGTAACGACCTGCCACCAAAGCACAGGGAGACCCATTCATTTCACCCAGGGCTATAATTCACAAGGATATAGTGCAAATATTGGTGTGTATGATGTACAATTGCACATTCAGGTGTATTAATGTGTCTACATGCATGTATCCTGCCAGTGAGGTAGACAATGGGCATCTATACACAGTCTGTACACTTTTTCTCTTCCATGCTTTTAGATTCACAACATCTTGTTTCATTATTGTTTCTTCCCCTCTACAAGCTCACTAGATGCACAGTAGCTCTGTGCATGTTTTATTACATCGTGACATAGCTAAAGCAGCTCTAGTCTTTCCACTGTTTTTTTATGTGGAATGTTAAAAGTAGGACAAGAGTACATGCCAATCTCCTCCAGAGGATACCTCTTCATTTAAGTAGCAGTGTGTTCTTCACTGTCTAACAACCACAGGTTTGTGGCTGTGCTGGAATTCTTTTTTTTTTTTGCAACTACATGGCAGTTATAGTAGCTTTAGCACCAGTATGAAAGGTAAGAGGATTCAGCACAGTGGTTCTAGGATAGATGCAGGGTAAACTCTGTGCAGCATAAACTCAGACGCCAGTTCCAAACAACTGCCTCCAGGGCTGTTACGGCATTTGATTTTATTGCTAATTAATGGGGTGTTTTGTTTGAGAAAAGCAATAAAGGAAGAGCTGAAGTCAGGCGTGTTTGCCACATCGCACCTTTTAGATGTGTTACTCCAAGGGGAGTGATTGTCATTGATTAGGAAGAGGAGGATAAAAGAAACACAGTGCTTTGTGAGTTGATAAAAAGAGTGTATCAGTTTAATACATCAATATTATAGTTACTAATTAGGTATGTATGTCAAGAACAGAGCAAAGACATGTTGGGGTAAGAACAGCAGGACATGAGGCACTGTCAAAGGGTTTGGGAAAGGTAAATAAAGCAATAAATAAAGAAAAACTTAACTCCGAAACTAACTCTGCATAAACTCAGACTTAAAAGAACTTTCATTTTCAAAAGCCAACATAGAACAACAGATGTTCCTACCTGTCACATAATGCTCACAAGCACCCATTGATTCAACATGTTCACTAATGTCAAACACCCACTGTGGGTGCAAATATAGAAGCATATTGTTTCTATGAAACTCACTTACTATGAGCTGTGTACGGTAAAAAACGCTGTCAATCATCATGTCCTCCAGCAGCTGTTGATCTGTGCAGAAGCAGAGTAAAATAAGGTTAAGGACAGAAATGGAAAAGTAGCTTATATGGATTCCAATTACTACATACATTTATGAGCAATAATGATGCATATTAGCAGCTACTGTAATTACCCCTAGAAACCATTTTTTGCATGGGACAGGCCCAAAGAAATACTCCTATGAAGGATAATTCCATAATCTAATGATGAGAGATTTTCTAGAAAAATTAGGGAAAAGAGATTAAATAAAAGAGCGAGAAAGGCTCCTAGAGGCACCCCAAATGATTGTGATTTAATTTGAAAAGATAATTCAATTAAATGAGAGGGGTGTAATTTACCATTATTAAATGCATATTCAGTGTTTAATTACAGTTAATTTGATTCTTTATTTCCATACTTTCTGTCATTTCTTGTGTCTCTTGTTAATGGGTGTGAATAATGACAATTAAAAACACGTGCCATAATAAACAGACCATATCTAAAGTGAAACCAAATACAGCAAGCAGACATGTATTATGTACCAGACTCATTTGGGTTTCTGCACATGATACAATCTTGTTTATAAACTGTCATTTTTTTAACAGTTACTGGACTTGCACAGATTAATTATTAAATTTATCTGCAAATTGGCAAGACAAAATGATTGCAAAATAATAACATTAATATTGCAATTACTTGAATTTGTGATAATCATTTCTATTCACCTACATAAAAACATCCAAATGAAGCTAACAGACAGAAATTTTATCACTATTTTAACAACATTTACTACCACTAAACTGCTTTAATGACATTACATTATTGTAACCATTGTTCTACTATGAGTTCCACAAAGAACTATAGCTTTGTATATTTAATAAAGTTATATCTGCCATGTTCAATTTCTATTAACATCTGGAAATAAGAAAAACAATTAATTCTGTATTTTACATTTGTTATGGTATAAGGCATCTGTAAGTAAACACTGTTTTATTATGGCAAAAAATTATATTTAACATTGGTCTGAAAACTTGCATGTTTGCTTTATGGTATTTCTCTTTTTTATAGTGTTTTGTAGAGGTGTAAATGGTTTCAAGGTGTAATTATGATTCAACTGTCAACAATTTAAATGCACAGTGATTCTCAGTCCACTTGAATGTATTATAGCCTCAATTTCCTACTCCTACTTAAGCCGTCAGATCAATTTGACTCATTTTTATTTAGAAAATGTGTTTTCTTTTTTTAATCAGACAACAGTAGACTCTAACATAAACATGCAGTGGTCTGTGAGACTCACCTCAATAAACATTACAACATGTGGACATAAATTCTTCTGCAGTGCATCACAAATTGAGATGTAAATATTAATAGTCCTGTGAATTGATGTATGATGTCCACATCTTTGACTCGAGAAATTTCCACACCTCTAATGCTTTATGGGGCTTTTTTAATCACCATTACTTGGCTGTTGTACCATTCAGCCAGCGACTGCTTCACTACCCAACAGGATGCTTACTCTCTGAAATATACATAAAACCACACACAGACTTATCCCTTCCATTCCCATCTGTGAACAGCAGACTCGCCTTTTTAATTTGAAAGGTAATGAAAAGATGGCACTGTTATCTCCTTTTTCTTGTTGGGATTAAAGACCAGCTGCTTCCAAAGCCATTTTGCAGGTACAGTGTTTGCTCATTATACACTGGGACCAGGAAAAGAATAATTACTCTAACATGGTGAGAAGTAAAGAGAATGCAAAAAATGTGGTGAATATGTGTCTATGGGTGCGAAACATAATCCAGAATTAATGTGAATATGCAGTTTGTGTGTATGACATAAAGGTCATCTTTTTCTGTTCTTAACAGAAATGCTTTTTTAAAGTGCAAAAAGCATGTAGGCTCAGGACAGACTCTCTCTAAAATATTGTAGAAGCCACTGACACTGCAGTTAGCTTAACCAGTTACACTGTACAATGTAAACTGTACTATAGGCCTCAGTGAAATGGACACTGGGTAGAAAGCATACAGGGTAGAACAAACATAGTTACATCCACAGACAGGCACAGAAAAAGCAATGACATTAAAATAAATAAACACATGTAACTGAAGTTATCTTTATTTCAGGAAACAATCAACAGCAGTGGTCTAATTTATTGAAGATATAGGTTAGTGAGGTTTACAATAGTGGTCATTACTGCAGAAGGCCTTAAAGATAAGCCCTTGAGAGATAACCATTCACAGCTCAACACAGACCCAGAGGGGGCCACAATGGCTGGTTCTATAGAGGTCATAGTCTTTTACATGCTATAAATCACCTACACTCAGTTGAATAAACCATTTAAAATCCCCTATGAATTTCTTTCAGGAGCCAATATGGTACAGCAGGGTGATGTTTTACTGTGTAGCTAGCTAGAATGTCGATACTCATGGTTCTACAGGATGTAAAAATAGTTTTATAAGAAGGGATTCTCAGATATACAGTATTGGTTTGACATCAGTATCTGTCTTTATGAGCTTTGATAATTGATGTCAGCTGGATATGGCCAATATTTTTCTTGTAGCGTTCTATTAAAACTTGTTTTCTGAAAATGCATGACTATATTTGTACTCATTCACAGGATGAAAGCCTTGTTCCCCATTGTCATGACCTGGCTTGGAACCATAACAAAATGACCAAACACAACAAGGACAGTTAAGCAAAAATTTATTATAAGTGGTAAAAAAAAAAAAAAAAAAAAAAGTGAAATAATCCAACCAAAAGACAAGAACCAAAACTGAAACCATAACTGGCCAGATGACAAACAACTCAAAGCACAAAAGAACAAAATGAGCAGGGAAGAGGCAGAGGCTGAATGTCTCTCAGGCTTTATAGCCACACCTCAGGTGATTGCAGGAGACAGAGCACCTGCAGACCCCAGAGCTAGAGCAACTAGATAAAAACCAAGAAAAAGAAAGGCTGGGCCGTGACACCCTGGAAAAGCAAACAAAATCACAGCAAAAATAGAAAAAATATATATAGCCTATATATAAATATAAATATTCGAGCATTAACAGAAAAGCCAGTGTGTCGATATGTCAATATCTGTAGCACAAGTCAACGTTACTTTGTAGAAGTCGACTAGTCGTATGTAATTCTCTCTCTCCCCTCATTCACCCGACAGTGCATGAACCTTGATTAAGCGCTTGTCAATATTCTCATCTTTCTACATGAAAACATGGAGCACAAGGTGGTGATGCACGGACCCTGGTTGTGTTGGTCCAAAAAATTTCCCTTAATTTGCAGGGCAGGACAAATAATTCCACAAAAGCGGGTTGAAAAAAAAAAAACTTGATCCGTGGATCACTAGAGCAAGTCCAAGACTGAAGGAAGAAGACGACTCAGAGTAGGATTACTACATTGATTGTGATCTAGAAAACTCGTCTAAGTAATGTTCTGTGAACCATGTAAGCACGGCCAATACTGAATAACAATTTGGACAGCCAGTGTGTTTGGATTATTTTGATCATTTATTTCGTGAAGACAATGCGCTCTTTTCTCTTACATGCTGTGCATCTTGGCTGCCGCTGTCTGAACCTTTTCCCACTTTATGCTGTGAACATAAAAGAATATTCAAGGTGTTAGCCTATGTTTTGTTTTGGTTAAATGACTGAGAAGGACTGTTGATGCTTGTGTCTGGCAAGTTTTTTATTCTGCTCTTTACTGTACATTGTTAATGTTCCAGTGAACGTTAGTACAAGTTGCTCATTGTTGAACAGATGTGTGTCTGTGTTGTTCCTCCACTGTCAATGTGATGACGTCATCATACGACTAGTTGATTCAACTTCGACTTTCTTGACAATTAAGTCTATCTGTAAAAATCTGAAGTCAGTCATGCCCTAATATACATACATACATATATAAAATCTTTTTCTTGGTGCCTCCTTCAGGCTTGGGTCCTCTACCAGAGGCCTGGCAGCCTGAAGGTTCTGCGTAGCATTTTAGCTGTCCCTAGGACTGTGCTCTTTTGGACAGAGATCTCTAATGTTGTTCCTGGTATCTGCTGGAACCATCCACTCAGTTTGGGGGTTACTGCCCCTAGTGCCCCGATCACTACTGGTACCACTCTTGCCTTCACACCCCATATTTTCTCCAGCTCCTCTTTCAGCCCTTGGTATTTCTCGAGCTTCTCATGTTCTTTCTTTCTCATGTTGCTATCACTGGGATTGCTACATCTATCACTACCACTGTCTTCTGAGTTTTATTGACCACTGTGTCAGGCTGATTGGCAATCACCATCTTGTCGGCCTGGATCTGGAAGTCCTACAGGATCTTGGCCTGTTTGTTCTCTATCACCTTTGAGGTGTCTTGCATCTTGACCCTGGGACCTCCAGTCCATACTCGGTACAGATGTTCCTGTACACTATGCCGGCCTCTATTGCTCTGGTGTTTCAGGGCCTGTTCTTGTGCAGCCATGAGTAGTGCCTTTGTGCTGTCTTTCAGTTCAGCCTTTTCCAGCCACTGGTATATTTTCTTGATATCAGCCACTTCCTCAATTTGTCGCTGGTACATGCCATGCAAGGGCTTATCCTTGTCACTGGGCTTTTGTTGCCTGAGGCATTCACTCAGCAGTTGATCATTGGGGCCATCTTCTTGATATATTCCTGGAGGCTTGTTGTTTCCTCCTGGACAGTGGCTCTGACACTTACTAGTCCTCGGCCCCCCTCCTTTCACTTTGTGTACAGGGTGAAACCCTCCATGCATGGTAAGGAGCTTCCTTGTCTTGATATCAGTGGTCAGGATATTATGGTGTTTGTATTATGGTATCTGGCCAGGCATCTAATTACTGGCAGGGCACAGGTGTTAATGGTCTGGATCTTTTTCAGGACCCATCTTACCTTCTGTAGATATTTGGCTATGGCATTCCCCTCAGGTAGTTCAACTAGGGATGCACCGATACTAGTATCGGGTATTGGTCCAATACTGAGCGTGTGTACTAATACTCATACTTGTAAAAGTGCCCCAATACAAACACACTGATACTACTTGTATATCCCAATCTCAATATTTGGGGGTGATGATGAAACCACCCCCAACCTGTCGTCCTGGCTCCCCCTTGCCGTAGCATCTTTGTACCGTAGATGAAGTAAAACGCTGTACTTCTTCAGTCTCTAACTGTGATAGCAACTTATTATTGTGCATATTCGAACACTGAGCTAAGAGCTGTTTCTTAGTCAGTGAGAACATGGAGTTTCAAAACAACCATTTCTCCCACAATCTCCCCACTTACTGGGATTGCTACTCTGGTAACATTTCATCAGTACCATGTTCTCTGCCCTGCTCCATGTAGCCAGTAGCCAGAACCTTGTGGCAACTGTTCCTGGTTCCCCAACACCTGTTGTCCCTTGTTGTTCATATTGAAGTATAGGCATATAGCATAAAGGGCCTTGCCCAAGGGCCCACCTGGATCCTTGTTTTCCACCTGCTGAGATTCAAACCCCCACTTTCCGCACCAAAGTCAGTGGTGTAGACTACAGCCTGACCAATTAATCGGCAAGCCAATTATAGCGTATCACCGATTAATCAACATTGGCCAATTTGTAACCGATATATTAACTTTTTTGCTGTGTGGAGGTTCTGTTGCTCGCTGCTCCTGTGTATCTGTGCTGCTTGGAAAGGTAGTAAAGCGTGTCAGTTTCACTTTCACTTTTGCTCCAACAATTACACTACCCCCCACCCCGCTCCGACAAGGATGGTTAGAGGAGAGAGTTAGGGGAAGAGCAAAGTGTGTCACTTCCACTCCAACAGTTACGGCACCCCCCATATCTCAGCCAATATATCGGTTATTGGCCAATACATCAGTTATCGGCTTTTTTTTAGCACCCAGTATCAGTGTTAGCATCGGCCACAAAAATCCCATATCAGGCAGGCTCTAGTGTAGACCACTGAGCTATCTGAGCTGTGTTGATATCAGCCAAGTTATTATCTAAAATAATCCAATTGGTCCAGAATTTAAGAAGGCACTTGATTTGCACCAGCGGGGGTGGGGTGGGGGGGGAACTAGGCATGACCTGACTAGTGTTTAGATTGTGTGCATTGTGTTGTCCATTCAAGTATTGTACAATAGGCAATGAGTGATGGTGACTGTGGTCAAACAAATCCTCTGTGAGAGAGCCAAACCTGGATCCAGGCCTTTTTTTCTCTTCAATCAAGTCTTTGTCTACAAATGTTCCACAGCAGTACCCCAGATCACACATCAATCTATCATAGGACCAGCCAAAAAGAGAGTTACATAATCACTTTTGCACTAAATGGCAAATCTATCTCACATCTTCACAATTACATATTTGTTGTTGCTGTGATACCTGGTCTGTGTTCTCACCCTCGTATTTCTAAACACAGCCTTGCATTTAAAATGGTCCAAACAACCTTTCTAGTTGCACATACAGAATACAGCCTCCACAGTGAAAGTCATTCCTGCAGCCCCGCTGGACAGTATGGACAATGAGGCAGAAATACTCAGAGGAGTAGCAAGTGGAAAAAAACACAGAGGCAGAAAAGAAGGTGATGAAGGGAACAGAACTCTACTGGTCCACAAGGTCAACTTACACCAGTAAAACCAATAAAAATAAAATCATCAAAGATTGAGTATGTGTAGTTTCACATCATTATATACTGTACTTAAGCATTCAGAAGATAATACAAATAAATAAACGAGACAAGAAACCTTTGCTTAGCTACATAAATTCTCTCTAAGCCACTGATCAAACAGACAGTCACTCAGTCATGAAAAAGGCTTTTGGAGAGGTCAAAGAAAAAGAACAACCCTGATGATATAAGAGCAAGGAAAGACACAGAGTCAAGTAGAGGAAGAAAAAGAAGATTTAACTGCTAATATTTGTTATTTCAGCAACTCCAGATTTTTCTTTGTTTACAAAATGTCAAATCTCCACCAGAGTAAACACCCTACCAACTCTCACTCCATATTTCAGTAATGTTTGACAGTCACAGCAACAGACATGTCTGTGTCCTCCAATGTAGAGCTTACTGAGCGACTTTTTTGTTTGGAGCAGATAAGAGTTATAATCACGAGATCAATACAAGAGCTCATTGGCATTTTGCTCTGTGCGTTTTTCGCTGCTGAAGCATTTCTTCTTTAGGTTAACAACTGACCTCAGCTCAATTTTGGATCAGTTATTCCAAGGCAGTGCACAAATGAGATGTGTGCGTGGGTGGGTGGATGTGTGTGACTGCCAGCAAATGCATATGTTTGTGTGTCACTAGCAAATCAATTTATGCACCAAAAGTCAGCCTGCTCTTACAAGGAAAGGGATAGATTAACATTGGCTTCCAGGCTGTGTCATTTCATCTGCACCCAATTTCACCACATAACCAGTGCAAGAGAGTCTGATATGTGACCAAAATACATAAAACAACTTTCCAATCATTGCTAGAATGGAAAATTATTTAGTGTAAGATAAACAGGAGAACTCTAGTTCCCTCTCTTCATTTCATTTTCTGTGCAGACTTAGGCCCATAACAAAAGCAGTAAAATGAAAAAAACTACTGCATTAATCTGCTCATTATCCCATAAAACAGCAAATGGTGGCCTTTCAGCTCCTCTTTGTTTTTATTTATCTCTGTTGTAGTATTCCAGTAACTGAAATATGCAGAACTTAGCCCTGATACCACAGAAGAATAACTGTTATCTAAACATGCCAAAAGGAGATGGAATTTAAGAGCAAATATAATGATTGTAACAAGTTCAAAAGGATCATGCTACTGTCTAAATTATAACGTACTTAATTTCACATCAAATGCATGTTTTTAAAGAAGAAATAAAAGGAATATGGGCAAAAATAATGGTGTGGTGATAACAGCAACTTTCCTAATAATGTTAAATATTATTCTTAGCAATCGAGTCAGTTTCACTTGGAAATGCAGGCACTGCAGCAGGAAATCTCATTGCAGTGAGGTACACGAACTTTTGATGATGGATATTTTGAGGTGGCCTGCATTAATTGGGGACATGTAGGCCTAGGGCTTATCCAGGCTCAGTAGATTGATAGTGAAGAACAAAATCATTCATGGCTACGAGGGTGTACCTACTACCTGACCTCTCCATCCAAAGAACACATTAAATCGATTCTGTCCAGCTCCCTGCACTGACAGTCGCGTAACCTCCCCTCCCTTATCACCATGGCGATTACACACCTCTGTGACTTCGGCCACCCAGGCCGTACCTTCCTTCCGGATAGAAGATTATGGGCCAGATTGATTTGTAGCATCTCACAGAAATCCCCCTGGTCGTTCAAGCATTTTCTTCTCTTCTACTCGTCCTTCATCAATCTATCTATATTCAATTCTAGCTGTCAATTAGCTTCCCCAGGGCTATTCATTCTCATCTCAAAGCGCTGTTTGTTTGCCTAGAATCAAATGAGTTTTACTTGCATTTTAATGTGCCTGAAATGAATCAAAATAGAGGCTGCAGAAGACCCTACGCTATGGTGTCCTTGCACTCCCAGAATAAACATTGGAAGAATATGGTGTAAGTGCACTTATAACGCAAAGTCTGCAGCAATAGGAAGAAAGTGAAGAGATAAAACATTACTGGCACAACATTCAATAAGTTAAGCCTATTATAAATTTACTTACATTTAAGCGTATTGAAAGCCAGCTCATAAGCTGAACGATGCATGTCTTCATCTTTAACTTCAGGCAGAGGAACTCCTCTCTCTTTGCCATAACTCACCACCTGGTGGGCAGCAGGTTTCTCCAGGTAATTGTTCTGGAAGAGGATTGATGCCAGCAGGTACACTCTGTCTGAAAAGCCGAGTTGACCTTGGCCAATGGAGATGAGCTTCAGAGGCAGGGTTGGGTCCTCAGTTTCAGCTGGGCCATCCAGAGGTGTCAAGTCTCTGATGCTTGGAATTTCAGGGCCAGATTTTTTTTTCTTTTTTCCATTGTTTTTTGTCCTTCCTCCACTGTTGTTATTTTTAACCATTTTCTCACAGATGGGTTTATTCTCCTACAATATAAAACATCATAAATTCTACACCAAGGACAAACATATAATTTAATTCATAGTTATCAAACACAAAACAAGATTAGGCCAGATATAATGGTTACAACCATGTTTCACATGTTTTAGGTGAATTATTGTTTAAGTTAAATTACTTATATTTTTAACCTTGAGCTGCATGGAACAAACTGTAGCTACTCGAAATATTGTACAAAAATCCAATATGAATGAGATTATGGTGATATTTTATCCTATGTTATTTTTATTTAATGTAGTTGATGTATCGTTCCTTAGATTACTGCATCGTTACTTCAGACGGACTGTAAACTGAAATTGGTTACATCCGCCGACGTTAACAGTTCACGTATGAGTCTGTTACGTTTACTTTAAACATAAGTGATAATGTTAATTAATCTAAGCAAACATTCGTTTCAAACGTAATTTAATAATGGCAACGGTAACGGACATATGGCTATTTGAGTGGTACTGTGATTGAGTTTAGCTAGCTAATGTTGTTTACCTTAAGGCGTGCATCCGTTTTTCTCCCAAAAGTATTCGTGTCCTGGGCTCTTCATGTTTTCCGGTCCAAATATGTAACTTAATAACATATTTGGAATTAACTAATTAATTAGGCACTCCTGTGTCTTACCCAAATTTCGACTCGTACAAAGTTTCAACCACCGCTTTAAATCTCGGTCCGTTATAAACCGATGGGCGTTCACAGACGGACAATCCTCTTGTAACATTAAGTTGTTTTAATCTAATTTATCCCCGCAAATTAAAAAGTACTGAAATGTCAGCGTTTGCGGCTGATTATTCTCCTTGCTTAACTGACAACAAAACTTTGCAAAGTCTGCCATCACACTACAACATTTTGGACTGGCGTGCCCACATCACCATGGTAACGTATGCTAATTTCAAGGTCCTATTCTTCACGGATCAAGAATTAATCTTCTTAAGACAGAATGTCCTCTGCCTATCGGCAGCATTGCGGACTTGTTTAAGTTTTATGGAACTTTATGTCAAACGAAAGCTAATGACAACATTAGTAAACAGTAAAACATCAACATATAAACTTAGATCAATCATTTGCTGAGGTCGTGCAGCACTTATATGAAAATTACCAGGGGTCCGTGAAGGAGCCACAGAGATCTGTCTGTCAAGGACTCTGACTTGCATGTCTGTGATATCCAGCCACAGACCAAAACATATGGACCCATAAACAATAGCTGACTCTAAACCAGGACTCCCTTCTAGACCTAGAATTATTTTCCAAAAAATGGAACCTTTTCTTAAGTGATTTATTACCATTTAGTATAATATTATTCTCTGTAGTTTGTATTTTCAGTCAAAATCAATCAGGCATTTAATTTACTGATGTTCATGAATGCTTAAAATAAATTCAAAGGTTATTATATCAAATCAGATAATATTAAAAGTGAATTTTTCAACAAAACATATCATTAACTGAATGTAAAACAAGCCTCTACAGTCACTGCCATTTGAAAGGGTACATGTTTTTTTAGTGATGAATCAGTGTTTCAGATCATGACATTTCCACCTTCACTATGGTCATCCTTAACATCCAAATGGGTCACGTGAGGACTCTGAAAATTTGAGAAACTGCATTTTACCTGAATTATTTCATTGGATCGATAGGAAGTGTGGTTCAAAAGGTATTAAACATTTTGCAACAGTCGATGCATTTGGTTGTTAGCAATATTAACTTAATTCCTGTGGTAAAAGTCCAGAAATTCAACTGTTATAAATACATCTACTGAGTACTTTTCCACATCAGGTTTGTTATTAGTGTATATGTCTATCTTACTGTGATTTCCCCTTGTGTCTACATCTAAATAGCAATGTAATACCGGTCTAAGTGGTCATTTTCCCAGCAGTCTTTCCCTCAGTGTCTGAGCTGCAATGCCGGTCCAAATTACATGGTTCCTACTTTCCCTGGTCTCCCACGGTGATTACAGCCTGCTGTGGCCTATGCGGCTCAATGAACACTAATGGCACACAGTCCAGTTGGCTTCCCTCTGTCAGAAAATGTAAGATATTCTCAATTACATGAAGTCACTGTGACAGTCACTTTAGAGGGTAGAATAAAATAAAAATAAAAAAAAAACAGTTATTATGCTCATCACTGGTCATACTGGACAGACTATTCACCATAATCAACAGCTGCCTTCTGCCCCCATATGCTTGACTTACTAACTCACTTCATTATTAACCTCGAGATTTAATGACAGGACTGCAGAGACTAAAGTGTCACACTCACACATTACACAAAAACCAAAAATTCTAGTAGAATCACCCATGATTTTTTGTCATATCAGTAGTTTTGTATTTTGAGCCTGAATTACTGCAGATAATGGGTGTGGAGATTCTATGGTGCAATCTTGTGCAGTTCTGTGATGCTACATACAGCTTCAAACACTAAGCTCTGGGGCATCCACTATGACTGTGGCGGCTGGGAAAGGATTGCCCTCTAGTGTTGGATTAAGGTAGCACGGTAACTAATCTGTAAGAGACACTGATGAAGTGTAATGTGATTTCCACGGTGTGTTTATGAACTGCTGGTTGTGCTCCTTGCCTGATGGAGCACTTTAAAAGAGGTATGAAAAGTAAGTCAAGTTATTCATTGGTACAAACCAGTGCTTGAATAAGTATTTCCTGTCATTGAAACATGACCAGCAAAATCATTGTAAAACCCACTTTTAAAAGATAAATGTATCTGTTTCACACATTTTCAGCAGCAAAATGTATCTTAAGTAACAATTACAATGCTGACTGGCCTGTTTTAATACCTATTTAAAATATATCTACATACAGTACTGAAATATTATTTTAATTCAAATTTTAAAGTATTAGGATGAAGTGTTGTATTAGTAGTTTAAAGTTCTTACAATATGATTCATTTGTTTAGTTTGTTTTAGTTCAGTAAGGTTAGTGATATGTTCTTTGTGACCAGATTTCTGTTTTTACCCTGTTTTAGTTTCAATAGTTAGACAGTAGGTTAAGATTGTTAAGATAGAACCCATCTGTATGCATAAGAGTTAATTATCTTCTGTTCTTCCTTAAGATACACGTTCAAACACACACACACATTCACACAAATAGTACTGTCAAATACAATTGATAAGGAGTAAACTCATTGTTGGTGTGAGTTTACTTAGAGTTGAGGCCCCACACCTGTTTGATCTAGTTAGATAAAGTAAAGCACAACCTATTTGTAAGGGTGAGCCCGACCATAGGGAGATAAATGTGGAATTCATGTGATGTTCGGGACTCATTGTGTTGAGTCCTCTGCGCAGAGTCCATCTTATTTGTGATCAGAATAAACTTTGTCAGCTTTGAGACTGAGCTGAATCCAGACTCATCCCTGGAGCTGCCAACAAAAGAACACGTTAACAATACCATAGGAGTTAGCAGGTAGTGTGTCATATTATAAAAACACACCATATATTTTATGCAGAGTACAATATCTCCCCAGCTATTATGCTGCACAGAAATGGAAAAAGTCAAATACCTCATGTACCTATAAGTAGGCTTGTATTGAGGGCTTGTTACTTTCCACCTCTGACTTAATATTTTCGTCATTTATACCATCTTGTATTCTGCTGTTTACTCCTGTCCTTTCATGCACACTTGTACACATACATCCATCCATATATTTGTACACCCACACAACAGTAACAAACTCATTCACCTGGAGTTCAAGGTATGGACTTTTGGAGAGGGGCTGTCTGAACATGCCCATGTTGCATTATTGATGCTCCATATTACCTTACATCCTTGCTGCTTGTGCTACAAACAATGCTTGCTCATTAACTATTCACTGAATGATTTTAAACAGAAAAATGATTCTGCAGATCCGGAGTGTGCACTGGCGCTGTGTCTGTCAGCCCCAGGCATCTGATTTCACTGTAGTGAATAAGACATGTGGAGCCTTTACCGGCCATATTTTTACTTGACAGTGGATCCCTTTACATGTACTCAATGGTCAGACGGTGATGTAGTTGTGCCTTAAAGCCATGACTAAGGGGGACAGTGATAGCCTGTACATTTACCACATGTTAATGTGGGAAATATATCCATTTCACTGTTGTTTTTGCACTGAAAATAAATAGGCATGGCCTGGATCAGTAAGAAACAAGCAGTGCTGTTGCACGTTCAGTGTTATGTTCATGGTAAATCAAAAGGTCAAATGTTTTTTTGATTAAGCTCAAATGTGATGTGCATAATAAAATACTAAGTTAAAATGTTTTAATACTGAAGAATACAGCATGGTTTCTAAAACACTGACTATAAAGTATATTTTATTTATATGACTGTAACCTAGTTTAGCATACAACATGTTTATAAAAAAAAAAAAACAGTCTCCATCTTTTTTTGATTCAAATTTGTAAGTACAGACAAGTGAAATACTGTGGTTTTTTTTTCTCTGCAGCATCTCTGTTTGGTCATGGCGCCTTTCCGATGATGAGAATGCTCATAAGGAAAACCATAATAAAGAAGATCCACATGAAGAACCGATCCATCACCTTGGCAATCTTCTTCCATTCTGCTCCCTTTGCACACGTGGCCCTCTGCTCCCGGAAACAGTTTGCAATATACTCAACGTTACGCACCAGCTTGGTGTCAGAACCAGGAATGCTACTGCCATGGGTACAAAACACACAGGGGCCAAAGGTTACAGTAGGGCCTTGAGCTGGATGCTTTTTATCTTCAGAGCAGCAGGGAAGCTTTTGTTCATCAGGATAGCAGGGGACCTTCTGGTCTTCTTTACAACAGTCACCTGTGACAATTTTGCCATTAGAACCTTCATGTTTTCCTGGTGTAAAGTTTCTCTCCTCCCTGGTGATGTGGTGCTGGTGTTGTGCTTTTAGTCTCGGATGCTGTTGTGGCTTGGGGGTCTGAGGCCTGGGATATCTGTGACCATGTCGCTCGTCTCGGCCGCCATTGTTCCCTGGTTTACCGTTTGCATGAACGTGGGGGCTGATGCGCTGGGGACGAACATCATCCTGAGCGGAGTGAGATGACGAAGAAGTGGAGGAAGCAGAGGTACAGTTCTCACCCACCTCATAAACAAAGAAAATCTTGGACATGTAGTCAATGATGAGGACTTTTGCCCAGTGAGGTACTGGTTTGGCTTCAGCTCCACAGAAGTGGATGTTCATGATGAAAATAGTGAGAGCTGTAGATGCTGTGACCATGGTCATAGTGGCAATATAGTATTTCCCTGTGTAACAGAGAGATAAAAAAAAACACACAGATGAAATTTGCTATTAAAAATGTATGTCTTTCACTCTTGAGAAAAATGTGTCCCTATGGATGATTATGTGCTACAGTGTGATTGAGCTATAAAAATAAAAGAATCAGTCAATCCTTATAATAACATATAGTGTTTCCTTTGTCCTCATATGTTCAGTGCTAATAATGTTGTGATTACTAGCATGTAGTTTTAGCATGTATTATTAGTAATGTAGGTAATACAGCGTTGACCAATTACACACAAAAGGGAATTTGTGCATGTCATTACGATTAAGTTAAAATTAAAATTTAAACACCACTGTGCAGAATTTTGACCAGACAGGCATTGCCTTGTGGTATAATCTGTAGAAGAGAAAAAAAAATCAGTATTGCATTGCATTGCATCCTCTCATTCCCAAATGCCTCAAAGGGTAATTTCAAAGCTGCTTTGATTTTATACAGTATAAATTTTTGGATTCATCCCAAACACTCATACCTATCAGCGGCACACTCTCTGAAGGCGGCATGCTCTCAGCCACCATTAGCTGGAACACTGTGAGAGCCAGGAGAACCGTCACCCCCAGGGAAACTTTCTCCCCAGAGTCTGCTGGCAGGTAGAATCCCAGAGGAGCCAAGAAGGAGATGAGGAAACAGGGCAGGAGGAGGTTGAAGATGTAGAAGGAGGAGCGGCGTTGCAGAAGAACAGTGTATGTGATGTCTGGATATGGGTCAGAGCAGCAGCCGTACATAATGACATTCTTAGTGGCCGGCATTCCGTGACACTCCCACTCCACGTTTTCCACGAAGTCTGACAGGTCACCACTGTCCATTTCCATAATTATGTCTACCTGGAATAATGAGTAATGCATGAGGGAAACATCCAGCTCCACACAATGAACTCAAGTGTGTTAAATAGCTTTGTCAGCAGTAGTCTATTTGGAATTTGGGTTAATAACAATAACCTTTAACTAAATGCAAGCGCTTGTGCAGTCATAAGCACAAACACAGAGAGACCGATCTCTTCTTAGAAAAATCTGACACTCCACAACACTCAGTGCAATACCTGATTGCCATTGTAGGTCCACGAACCAAAGGTGAGGTTACATTCCTGGCTGTCAAAAGGAAAGTAGGAAACATCCACCACACAAGAGCTCTTGGTGATGGCAGGAGCATCCCAGGTTATTTCTCCATTGTAGCGCAGTCTGACATTGGTGTCCATTGGCCCTGAGAAGTCATCATCAGCCCTGCAGAAAGGAAAACGAGTTGAGATGCATCCACTAAAGTGCACAGAAGTCATTGCCTTAAAATGTGGGAAACTGTTGTGAAAGAGGTCAGCTCCAATCTAAAATCCAATTGCGAGTGCACTTTGGATTATGCTGGAAAATGCATTTGAGTCAACAGTTTAAAGACAAGCTGTTAGAGTCTAATCCAAGCTACTGCGGCAGTATTGTAATAAAGCTATTTAAAGTTTCCAAGAAGTACAGCATCAATGCTTTGCTGTTACCGTGAAAAGGCCATTCAAGGCTAATTTGTTTTTGCTGACCGAAGAGCTCTGCAACTTTTCACTTGTGCTTTATAATTTAAGCAGATTATTAGATTATAATGATAATATTAAAGTAGGTAAGAGTGTAATATTGAAGAGCCTTGATGCTGTAGAAGGGTTTAGCTCCCAAGGGTGTGTATTTTGTCTGTATCTTTATATTTTGCTGAGGTTTTCTAGGATAATACTACATTAACACAGAGTTTTTTCTAGGATAATACTACATTAACACAGAGTTTTAACCCATAAAGACCCAGTGCTATTTTTATGGCAGTTCCTAAATTATTTTTTTCACTATTTTGAACTTTTCTTAAGTGATTTATTATCATTTACTCTGATATTATGCTCAGTATGTTGCATTCTTGAGTGAAAATTGGGTAATTTCCTATATTTACCCCACCCCCCGAAGGGCAGGCGAGGGTATTGTTTTTGGTTCGGTTTTTTTTTTTTTGTTTTTTTTTGTCTGTTTGTTTGTTTGTTTGTCAGCAACTTTACACAAAAACTACCGGACCAATTTCCATGAAATTTTCAGGAAAGGTGCGAGGTGGTCCAGAATAGATCCAATTAAATTTTGGTGAATGTAG
>JAPQRP010000002.1:24884751-24920918 GCA_037367295.1 Apogon hyalosoma
AGATAGATAGATAGATAGATAGATAGATAGATAGATAGATAGATAGATAGATAGATAGATAGATAGATAGAATATAAAATGAATATATTTTCTGGCCTCTTGTATGTCAGGTGGATTTCAGGTTTGACGGAAGTAGGCTCAGACTCTGGTTTGTGTGTATGTGTAAAGATAGGAGGATCATAAAGGGCAAAGTATGAAAACATTATGCTCTCTACCCTCCTTTTTATTTTTATGGCGTTCCTAGTTTTCCACATAGGCTACGTTTTATTGTAGGAAATTAAACATCCATAAAACCCATATTACTTGCAGGCTTCAACTTAACATCCTGAATTACCCTTGTTTTTACTTCTGTATTATACATCACATATTCTAGATCAAGACAAATATTTCTAGAGCTAGTCGCTCATTAGGAACATCTGAATTGCATGGCCTACCTTTAAGGGCCTCTTGCAGGTATGCCTTCACATAGTGTTGCCTGAGTTTGTCCTCCACAACAGCCTGGTCATCAACTCCACATGCTGTGACAATAATGGGCAAGGCATCTCCATATCTCTGGCTCACCCAGCTCAGGACTTTCCGCAGGCCCCAAGGAACAACAGCCTGACCAAGACCGGAGGAGGGCCAAGTGGGATCAGAAAGGGTCAAGCAGCCATGATCAGGGGTCTGTTTATGCTGAGAATTTAGCTTTGTGGGGGGATATGGAGACACCAAACGGGTGGTAAAGTGGTTCAATGCAATAAAACTCAAGGCTCCTCTTAGCTCCTCTTTCTCCATCTCAGAAAAGCTAGGAAGAGAAGATCCAGTGATGCCCGTTGCTGGAGCTCGCCCATCTAGAAATGCTCTCATTTCTGGTGGGTAGTTCCCCTTATTCTGCTCCGTCTCATGACTAGTTCCCAGCAATGGGTCTAAGAAGCGACCAAGTTCAAACAAAAGAAATCTTTGTGCTGCCACAGTATGTGACTCCAGGAAGGGGTTGGCAGGTTCAGCCCAGTCAGCATGTAGTGCAACTGAAACCAAAGCTCTCCATTGATGAGAATGTTTCCTCTGATACAACCTCCAGGCTTTTGCATGAGCCAGAAGAAGGTTATGTGCTGCTTGATGTCTGTCTTCCCCATTGGAATAAATATCTACCAGTCTGTTCGGCTCATTGACTGTGATCCAGTATTGAACCCAGGAGCCAAGCTCCTTGTAGCAGAGTGCTGCATAATCTTGAAAGGCCCCCACCGTGCTGTAATTGAGCCAACCCCCAGCAGTATGCAGTGGGCCAGGCAAGCCCACATTTGGGGCACTGTGTGTGGGGTAGTAGAGAATAACGACAGCCTCCAGGTTCAGCCTCTTGAGCTCAGTCAGAATGCAGCGGTAGTACCTTTTATGTGTAATAACAATGTGAAAGAAAAGTATAATGTAATGAGTTTTAATGTGTTATCAGACATACACAAGTATAGATATAGGTGTATATATTTGGACAGTGGCACAAATTTTGTAGTTTTGCCTCTGTACACCACCACAGTAGATTTAAAATTAAGCAATCAAGATGCTAATTCAGAGTGGACTTACAGGAATTACAACCATTTTAAACATAGTTCTCCCATTTTCATAGACTCAGAGGTAAACAACTGACTGACAGCAGCTTCATATCCAGATGTGTCCTGTTCCCTGATTGTTCTATGACAAATGAAGCAAACAGAAGGTCTGGAATTGAATCCAAATGTTGAATTTGCATTTGGTAGCTGTTCAGTGGATTTCTCAATATGAGGTATACTGCAGGTGCATGTTGGACTCCAGGAGGGCTGCCCTTTGTTACCGGTTCTGTTCATAATTTTTATAGACAGAATTTCTAGGCGCAGCCAGGGGCCGGAGGGGGTCTGGTTTGGGAACCACAGGATTTCATCTCTGCTCTTTGCAAATGATGTTGTCCTGTTGGCCTCATCAAACCCAGACCTCTGTAGGGTGGCTAGGCGCACCCTTAGAGATAGGGTGAGGAGCTCAATCACCAGGGAGGAGTTCGCAGTACAGCCGCTGCTCCTCCACATCGAGAGGGGCCAGCTGAGCTGGCTCAGGCATCTGTTTCGGATGCCTCCTGGACACCTCCCTGGGGAGGTGTTCCGGGCATGTCCCGCCAGGAAGAGAACTCATGGAAGACCTAGGACACGCTGGAGAGACTATGTCTCTCGGCTGGCCTGGGAACGCCTCAGGGTCTCCCCAGAAGAGCTAGAGGAGGTGTCTGGGGGAGGGGTAAATCTGGGCATCCCTGCTTAGACTGTTGCCTCCGTGACCCGGGCCCCGGAAAAGCAGTAGAAAATGAATTAATGAAAAAAAGGTATACTGCAATATTTTTTATAAACCCCTTGAATTAAAGTTGAAAGTTAACTTTTCAATCACATCTTGATTATTTCCTTTCAAATTTGCTATGCTGGTGTACAGAGGCAAAATGACAAAATTTGTGTCACTGTCCAAATACCTGGTCCAGGCAGATTGTATAGTATACATTTGGTGTGGCAATTAAAAAAAAAAAAAAAAAAAAAAAAAAAAAAGGTATTTTTTTTATTATATATCAATGAATTTAAACAAACCCACCAAACTGAATTAGAAATGAGAAAATTCTGTGTGTGTTTCTTTACCTCAGAGCCTCTGTGTTTACATTAGACAGGTCTCCCTGGGGTAAAATGAGAGACCAGTTTAGTGCAAATCGGTAGTGAGATGCTCCTGTGGATGCCAACAGGCGAAGATGACCACAGATGGCTAAATAATCAGTACACTGGGCTTGTCGAGTCTGGAGCTTCACTCCTGGGACTGGACGTAGTGATCCATCTCCCGTAAGGTTCCAAATGTACAAATTGGGGTCAGTAAACTGTGGTGAGAAGGGGTAAAAATGGACCTACAAAAGAAACGCAATTAGATGTATACTTAATTAGTTTTCTTGAAATTTCATGGCAGAAATAATTACAAAAGTTTATTTTACAAACTTGACACTTCTCTCTTCTTACCTGTAAAGTGGAGTCAGTAATGCCCCAGTGAAACTTACAGGGGAAACGACCTTTGACTTCTTTGGTGGTTTCATCACTGGGAAAGCCATTTTGAGCAACAACATGCCTGTAGTACTGAGCAGCGGTTTTGGGGGTCCTGGTACGGACAGGGTCAGTGAAATCAATGTAGAAAAGGCCTCGTCTAATAGTGTATCCATAATTCCACTCAAATCCATCTACCAGTGACCAAGCAGAGTAGCCAAACACCTGCACACCATCAAACTTGATAGCTGCAACAGAAAACACAGCAGTAAAATAGTTGACAGGACTGACTACAAAGCTAAAATTAATAAAGATCGCTGCATTTTACAAATTTCTGCTCACCTTGTAGGACCTGGTTGATAAACCTCTTCATCAGGTAGATGGCCACTGTGTCCTCCCTTCCCACACTGGCTTCAGAGAACCATCCTCCCTCAGCCACAAGCACCCTGTGGTCCCCATACTCCATTTTTATCCAGGCCAGGACACGCCTCAGGTCAGGGGTCACAGTCTGCCCATACTGGACCAGATTCCGACCCAATCTGAGGTTGTTTGGTCCAAAGGACAAAGCAAAATAATCAGCTGTGTTCTGCACCCAGACCTTCTCCTCAGGGGTGAATGTGGGCATGAGGACCCCATGCTTAATTTTTAAAGAGACTGGGTAGTCACCATCCCCAAATATAGGATTGGCAAACCAGCCAAGAACAGCCTCTATTGACTTCTGGCAAAGCTCAACATTCTCATGTGTGGTTTGGCCTCTTTGGGGCTCAACCCAGTGCGATCCCAGAACAATGGACACCTTCCCCTTCTGAGTTTGGCGGAAGTGGGTATCGTATGTGTGCCAAGCTTTTGCGTGTGCCTGGAAATCACAGCAGACACAAGAATATGAATTACTGCTGATTTTAGCACATTTAGAAAAACATTCCAGTATTGATGTACTGGGGATATACATTTTCTTCATTTTCTAAAACATAGAAATAAATTTTAGAATGACACTTTTATCTGCAAAGACTTGAGATATACAACAAAAGACAGAATAACAAATAATCACAGGGCACAAGTGGCAAACTTAATAAATGTATGAAGTGAGAAAAAAAACAGAATAAAATTGCATAAACAAAAACTTATTTTTATATAAAAATTAAGCAATACAAAAGTAACACTGATATTATTTTTCATCAACCTCTCTTTTATCTCACTATCATTAAACCTTTTAAGTCGTGTGACATCCTGGAAAACAGTAAACAAACCAGACCAAACACAATTTCCTTGGAGGAAGTAATAGAACAATAATGATAACATTTAAAATGTGTTCAGCACCAGAGAATGACTGTTTGTTCATGCTATCTGCTGAGTGTGAGCTGCACATGCACCAGTCTCCCAGCTGCATAAAAATAAATGATTACTAATGAGGCATATCTCCATGACTTCCTGTCACACACACGCACTATTTCTCTAGCACAGAAGTGCTGATGTGGTGGACTTTGACCCGTGTCTCTTCAGGTGGTGTGTTTACTGATCACAAACCTGTCAAAATGAAATATGATCAATGGAGTTTTGAAGAGATTGAGATGAATAAAGAAACATTATTGCTTTGCACTCAGCTGCACAGGTTATTAAGTCACATTAGTTTAAATGGACCCTCGCCTTCTTTATTGCTTTGATCTGCAAGAATATATCAGTGAATTGATGGAGTCTGCCTTTGCTCAACTGTCTTGTGACCTCAAATCATTAGAAAGAAGAAAATATTTCCTGATAATCAAAAAGCATTAGAGAAAGAAGTTAAAAATGTATGTAAGTGTCAGTGTGTGCACATCAGTAAAGAAGTATTGCAGTTTCAACTCAGATAATATTACAACATCTATACATACATGCATCTAATCTGCAAAATCCCAATTCATTGCTGCCACTTTACTCACCTTTATCAGATTGTGAGCCACAGTGAGAGAGTGAGAGGCACCACCTGCTTCTCCAGGTGCATGTACACCTGTCCCATAACCCTGTACAGCCACCATGTAAGGATTATGCATAGTTAGCCAATACTTAACACGATTCCCAAATGTGTAGAAACAAAAGAAAGCATAATCCTCAAACAGTTCAATCAGTGTTTCATTTTTCCAGCCTCCATAGCGTTCCTGCAGAGCCTGTGGCAAGTCCCAGTGATGGAGCGTAACAACAGGTTCTATGTTGTTTTCCAGAAGTCTGTCTATGAGACTACTGTAATGTTTCACAGTGGCCATATTGGGCTGACCTCTGGCATCGCCATCAGGAAAGAATCTGGGCCAGGATAAAGAGAAGGTATATGATCTTACACCTAGGTACTTCAGGGCTTTTACATCTTCCTCCCAGCAACTGTAGCTGTCACTAGCTATGTTGGCAGTCTCAGTAGCCAAATGACCACTGGCTGTGGAATGAGTGAAATTGTCCCAGATGGAGGGTCCCTTCCCATCTTGGTCCCAGGCTCCTTCTGTCTGAAAAGCAGACGTCCCTGAACCCCAAAAGAATCCTGAGGGGAAGGTGTCATGAAGAAAAGACTGGTTTTGTGTGATGGGGTCAGGCTTGGGCTGCTGCCAAATCTTCCTGCCCTCCCCAGGGGAACAGGTTGCCCTCTTCCAACCAAACACAGACAGCAGCAGAAAGACTATGAGGAACTGACGCGTGGGAAGAAAAAGATGGGTCAACATGATGAAAGTGTCTTTCTTGTTTCAGAGACCAGCTTCAAGGGAGTAGATGGTGTCAGTCAGTGCAGCTGCTCTGCACAATATCAGAAGTCTTGCCATGATAGTTGAAACGGGAAGTAAAAGATCCCAGCCAAGAGAGAAGAACATGCGGAGCTGTGAGGTGCTGCAGTATCCATCTGAAAAGATAACCTGCTCAGACTTTCCTATCTCTCCCTCAGTGTACATGTACTCCAACCCAGCCCCTCCCAACCAGATATGTCCACACATACAAAGGTTGACTCATAACCATGTTCCTTTCTATTGCTATACTTCAGAAAAGATTCTACCATTCTTCTCACCTTTCCCTCCAAAACGTCCCTGTTTTCTATCTGCAAAAAAATAAACTTCTAAAAAGAGAGTCGACACCTTGGTAATATTGGTGAGCTATTCTTGTGAGGACGCTCATTCACACCGCTATAAACATGTTGTTGATTGCTGTAAAGAAGGTTCATGTGTCAATAATTAGCTTGTACTCTGATCTGAGCTCCACAACTGACAATTTGTTCCCACTGTTTCTAAAGCACATTCAGATGCAAATCAAATTTAAGAAACCTGTCCTTTGAAGTGAAACAAAACATTTCCTTTTTATATTTTATTGTGATAAATATTTTAAAGTTTCGTTTCAGTTGATATGAATGCTACATATCAGGTAGCCTATATTCATTAGTCATGAAAGAAATAAGCTTCCAAAAAGGACTGTCGACAATTAAGTGAGCACATCTGCAGTATTCTTCCAGGTTTTGATCAAACCATGCCAGTGACACCACCTCAAATGACCTAAATCAATTTCTGCATGAGGAACAGCCACCGATCCAATGAAACAGCCATGCTGCTGAACTGAAAACACTGCTGGGAAGTGTGTGTGTGTGCGTGTGTGTGTGTGTGTGTGTGTGTGTGTGCGTGTGCGTGTGTGTGCGTGCGTGCGTGTGTGTGTGTGTGTGTGTGCGTGCGTGTGTGTGTGCGTGCGTGTGTGTGTGAGTGTGTGTGTCCATCTGTCTGTTAGTAGGCTTGTCTTTGATTAAGACAAGGCACTGTTTCACAATAAAAACAGGTTAAGAGCTCCTTTCTCATCCTCATTCTATCTTGAGTAAACAGCATTGTTGCTCAGAACAAACTCCACCTCAAGGCATAAAGTAAATTGGATATTTGCCCACACTGACTCAATTTCATTGTTGGCCATTTTCTGGTGTAAAGACACAGGTGTAAAGAAAAATTGTTGGCTAGAAGATTAATATGTTTGTGACCAATCACATACTTTGAGATATTAGTGGCAGAGCTGATAATTCTGATCTGTGGGTAAATAAGAAGTGAAAAGAGGATGCACGAATGAAAAAAAATGTGAGAAATAGCTTTCACTTCTCCTTTTCCACTCTATTTTCATTTCGTCTAACAGTAACAGAAGTTATTTTACAGAAACAGAAGAGCCAAACTGGTCCACCAACTGTCTAGAGCAAGAAGGATTTTATGATATGCATTTGCTTGCACTAGTGTACCATTTTTAACATTTACTTTTTTATTTTTTGCAAACATTTTTCATGTTTCCCTTAGGATCTTAAACGCATGTATTTTTCTGCTTTCCTATATTTTGAAGATTTGCAAATACAATATTTTACCAACCCAGCAAAATTTGACTACTTCGCTACTGTAAACCAAAGAAAAGCATGAGGGACTGCAGAGCATCAGTCAATTAAAATTTTGTCAAGAAACAGCGCTTTGTTGGAAAATATATCTACCATCATACAGGTTTGTAAACTCTTTTTTGTATTGTACATATTATTTATGATTTAACATGTACTTCATGAGATTTTTTTTCTTCTAAATTTCATTTTACCTGTGTAGCCTGCTAAAATTTAGCTCTCTGGTCAAAAATCAATATATATCAACACATTTTATTAAAAAGAAGCTTTAAAATCACAGTTAAAATAAAAAGCAATGCATTTCCTCTTGGTTGTGGCATGTGTGGATGTATAATGGAAACAGCTATTTATTTTCAAAGTGAAATGGTGTCTGCAAAATCACTGAGAGCTGTTGTTTTTTTTTCTTTTTACTTTTACTCAGAAAAACTATGAGGGCTGTTATGGTCATCTGGGCAGCAGCCATGTTGGTGGGACTTCAGCAGGGTGTTTTAACTCTGGACAACACTGTCGACTTCTCATCTAAAAACCTCACCTCTGTCCCAAAAGACCTGCCACAGACAGTTGAGTTTTTAGACCTTTCATGCAACCACATTCAACAACTTCATCGTGGAGACTTTAAAAACATCACACTCCTTAAGTTTCTCAACATGTCATGGAATGCTTTAGAGCTCATTGACCCTTTGACGTTCCTCAACACACCACTACTGAAGGATCTGGACTTGTCCCACAACAATCTGGAAAACCTCCTGGGTCAGCGGTACCTGATTCATACAGGAAACCTTGTGACATTAAATTTGGCCCACAACAGATATGTTGCAATGACACTTGGGCGTGAGTTCAGTTCCCTGGTTAAACTGAAAAGATTGGCAGTCGGAGCCAGAAACATCAGTGTGGGTGATTTTAAGCAAATTACAGGAGTGAAGCTATGGACACTGACCTTTTCCCTTGATAATGAATTTAGATATGAAACAGGAAGCTTGACAGATGTTCATGTGCTCAGGTTTCAGATATGCTTCCTGAAAAATCAAAAAATCGATCACAGTCTGATTTCTGATGCCCTATCACTCTTTGATGAGGTGGAGCTGACAAATTTGACAGATGGCTACATGGATCTAAGTGAATTACTGAGTCAGAGAACGGAAACTCGCACATCACATCTTTATCTCAGCAACATTGTAATCAACTGGAAAGACTTAACTCACTATGTGAATGTGGTTCTGCAAAGCTCTATTACTCATCTATCTGCCTCTGATGTTGCCATGACCAATTTGCCTTACAAAGATACTGATGTCATCAGAACATCTAAGATGAAATCCTTCACAGCCAGAGGAGTCATAGTGAAGTCTTTCTTTTTTTCACAGGAGGCAGTTTACAACTTTTTTATCAACATGCCCGTGGAGAGTTTGGCAATTGTGGAGACTTCAATTATACACATGACATGTCCCAAATCACAAAGTCCTATTCGCCATCTTAATTTCTCCTACTGTGCTCTCTCTGACACCATCTTCTCCAGAGTGGAGCACCAAAAGACACTTGAATGTGAGAATCTGGACATTGTGTTGACACTGACTCTGGTAGGTAACAATCTTAAGAGCCTACAGTTGCTCAGCAGACGTCTCCAATACATGAGGTCCCTGCAGGATCTGGACCTCAGTCTCAACTCTCTGGTTTATGATGGTCTGGTAAAGTGTGTCTGGCCACCAAACATCACCAATATGACCCTTTCATCCAATAGCCTGACAGACGCTGTTTTTAAATGTCTCCCAAATGGAACAAAGATTTTGAACCTCCAAAACAACCAGATATCTGTGATCCCACCATCAGTCATGAAACTGGAAAACCTTTCATCTCTAAATCTTAATTACAACAGGCTACGGGACCTGCCAGTGTGTAGTGGCTTCCCCATACTGAATGAGCTTCTACTCAGGTCAAACTCTCTTCACGCTCCATCTGTCAACAAGTTGGAGAGCTGTCGCCACTTGAAAACCCTGGATGTCAGTCACAACCCTTTTACCTGTACTTGTGCTCTGAGAGATTTCAGAAATCTTGGCATTCGCTCTGAAAAACACAGTCACACAGAAATTGAACTGATGAGCTGGCCATTACACTATTACTGCAACTACCCAGAGAACTGTAGAAACTCCACCTTGAAGGACATTTCAATCCCAGAGGTCTCATGCAATGTTTGGGTTTTAGTTGCAACAATCCTGTGCCCAACACTGGTAGTTATTATTGCATTTGTGTCTCTGTGCCGCCATCTAGATGGTCTATGGTACTTGAGCATGATATGGCAATGGACCAGAGCCAAACATCGTGCAAGAACACGAAACATCCGACCAGAGGACTTGGTGGGTGTTGACTTTCATGCTTTTGTTTCTTTCAGTCAACAAAATGCTGACTGGGTGCACAATTTCCTACTTCCAAACCTCGAAGGCCAAGCAGGAGGGCTCAGAATCTGCCATCATGAGAATCACTTTTTGCCAGGGAAGTCAATTATACAGAACATCATCAGCTGTGTGGAGAGAAGCAGACGCTGTGTGTTTGTGCTTTCTGCTCATTTTGTCAAGAGCGACTGGTGTCATTATGAGCTATACTTTGCCAGCCACAAACGGGTTGCTCGGGGTTCAGACAGCATTGTTCTTGTACTGCTCGAGCCACTGCCTCAATATTTGATTCCATCCAAATACTACCAACTGAAGACCATGATGAATACACACACATACTTGGAGTGGCCCCAGGACAGAGCCAAGCACAGACTGTTCTGGGCCAACCTCAGAGCAGCCCTTCAGGCAGATCTGCCAAATGCACCAGTAACAGAACAAGTTAACTGACTGAAGGAAGAAGAAGAAAAGGGAAGAAGTGTAAAGGATCTCAATGGCACAGAGGGTTAGAAAAAAGGAAAACATTTTGACCACAAATCATACACCAAATGTTTTAAACTATACAGTTCACATTTAATGGAAGTATATAAACTAATTTGCTTGTAACAAAAACAATGTTTACTCACAATTATCAAAAAAGCAGTTCATACTTTTGTAAAATGATGACTCCAACAAATCGTCACAATATTAGGAAAGAACTTGTATGTTATACATGTTGCTTGCTTTACAAAATCATTTGTACCAAAATAAAACTGCACATGCACTATGAAATCTGCATGGAGGTCTTTTCTTAAAAGTTCATGGTTAACAGGTGAGTCCTGTGATGTTTTCTGAGGCTGATGCAATCTGAAAATCAAGTGCAGCTGGATTAAAACTTTGTCTGAAACATAATTCATCAAAAACTTTGGAATTTACAGGACAGTTGTCAGGGAAGAGACTGTATGATTATGATTTTCTCGTTGATGCAGAAACGATGGAGCACATTGAGCAGGTTTTCTCCACAACGTGACACCTGCCTCTCCATGGCCAGACGGAAATCTTCCTTCACTCCTTTGGTGATTCCTCGAGTCACTGTGTGGTGTCTGCAAGAGTAAAAAGCATAATAAACAAACAAACACATAACGTTTAGTCAGAAAAAACTTATCACAAACACATACAGTGAAATCAAATGTTTTAGAGACAGACTTTTTACAGTGGTCTACTGTACAGTATGTGGTACACACATTGATCTGAAGTCATGGAAACTTTCATTAAACACATAGGTCAGCCAATAAAGGTTACAAAACAAAAGTTGCGTCATCATAAAAACTAGATGAAACAAGGTAACAAATGAAATGAGACCAAGTGTCATGAAGAGGCAAGAAACTAAACTGACTGCACAACATCATCATCAAATTACAACAACAGTGATGTCCACAGAAAGACGAGCAATGGCTCAAATAAACAAACCCGACAAGAAATCAAAGCATGACTAACTCTTGATGTAAAATGACAGGCCCAAATCAAAACTGGGGGGATGACAAGCCTTGAAGTTGGGAATGGAGGAAAGGTGACTGGTGTGGGGAGAAGGGATGGGAGGGGAGGGGGGCTGTGGGAGGAGGGGCCTGGGGTACCTTTCCATCGTCTGCACCCCTTGTAGCAGAAGGGTATTTAACTCCACCCCCAGGGCGGGACTAGGGTTCCTGAGGGACAGCAACATTCAACAACTCTCAGTCAGTGAGGGTGCATTCAAGTGTATTTACTTGTACATCAAAGAATGGAGGAGGTTAGGTTTTGTTTTGAACCACGAAACCCCTTCTCTTTTTAATGCCCGCTCCAAAAAGCCTTTTCAGTTCAAAGTAAGTTTTTCCCCACAGGCCATGTCTACTTAGATCATCAATCAATAGCATCGTTCTATATCAAAATACACAAACAGAACGGGAGTGTGCAGAGTCATGATGCCAATAGAAAAGATTCATGAGGGGAGGGCCTTACTTGATCAGCATCCCTTGATTGGGGAGCAGCTCCAGCTGAATCCTCCCCCCTTCTGGTGTACGCAGGTAGGCAAACTCCTCCAGCATGTCAATGTCTGACAGACAATATGAGATTAAGGAATCGAACATTCACAGAGAACAGAGAATTTTTTTCCCTTATACTATATGTGCAGGTGTATAGCAGAGTAGAAAAGCATATATATTATTACATATTTTTTGTTGTAGGGTTGGAAGGATACTGGTGACATAGTTGAAGAAATTCTCATACTGGAAACTGCCCTGCTGACAGATCTTATCCACTGCCTTTAGGAAGAGCATTTCACCCTGTGGCCAGTCGTACTGCAGGAGAACCACCACATGACCAAGCGACAAGTCATCATGATTGTCTGCAAAGGCACGTAGCTGATTGGGCAGAAAAGAAAAAAAAAATGTTGGACTTATTTTTATGTCTCATGGGTCTCCAGGAGATTAATTTGGCACAAATGTTGTTTTTTATACCAGGTCCAACATTTGAAAAGTCACAGATTTCAGGAAATAGAGTACCTTAAAACAGGCCAGCATTAGTTGGAGACAAAAAGGTAACACAGCTTTGCTGGTGCAGGGAAGCAATCTCAAGTCGTTACCTGATTACAAGAGGAGACAAAAGGCAGAAATACTCTGATATATATATATTTTTTTTTTATTTATAAAAGTGGTTAAAACTGTTCAGAAACCAGAATTAGCATGACAGGTGTTTTCCAAAAGCAGATAATACTTACCTTTCCTTGTTTTGGTTTTGACTCTTCCCTGATCCTCTGGGGGTTTTATTACTTCTAGATTGGGTGGCACCAGCCCACCTACAACATCAAGCAGCTTCTCACAGGCCATCTAATGAACACATGCATAAAATACCTAAAAATTACACATCTAACAGATATAATAACACACTTGCACCAATGTATTGTACAAAACTCTATCAGATGTTGCGTAATTGTTTCCAGTATTTGTCATCTGTGCCTTTAGTACGATTACAAACATACCATGTGAAACTATCGATACTTAATACTACAGATCTTTGTGACAAAAGCAATGACACATTGTTTACTGATGTACAAAAACTGTAAAAAGCACATCTACATTATGATGCCCCCTTTGGGTCACTTGATGCTATAGATTAATTTCTGGAAGAATTTTATTAGATTTTTGTAATTAAGTATTCATTACATTTAACTCTTTAAAAATTAAAAATCCTTCAAATTAAACAAACTTAGAATTAAACACTGTATCTCTTTGTTGTAACATTCTATGGCCAAAGGCTGTTTTTAAGTGTGTTTGTGCATTTACCCTGTACTCTCCCAGTGCATAGTGGCAGGACGCCTGCTGTATGAGGGCTCTGTGGTGCTCCAGACTGGACTGAGCTGTGGGGCTCTGCTGCCCAGGCTGCTGCACTGCGGCCATCTGGTGCAGACTGGACAAGGCTTTACGGTATTGTCCCTGATAGTTACATATACACAGGCTTAGATTCAGCAGTCACTGGCATGTCATTCCGTTAAAAGTTAAATAATGTAAAACAAAATTTAAATACAGTTTTTTTAGATACATATAAATATTAAATCATTTACAATCATTATTCCTCAATTCCATTCCTAAAATAGCTTTAGAATGATTCTTATCCTATTTCTTTATATAAAAAATTATACTGATTGCTGACTAAGCTTTTGCTGCAGGTGCACTTAATACAATTTAGTATAGAATTAATCATAAAGATAACAGAAAACAATGTAAACAACTGCCACTAACAAACAGCACAGATCAGTATAGAAAGTAAAATGTGCTTTTTAATAGGAAGAAAACAAGAACACTAATGGTTTCTTACCTGGTATATTATCATATCAGTGAGGAATATCCTGAACCACAACCAACTGTCTGTCTTCCATGAAGCACAGATCTTCTTAAACTCTGTTAAAGATGCAAACACTCACATGATTAGGCCTACATATGTTATCCATCAACAAAGCAAATTAAAAAGTGTCATAAAACGACAGAATGACCTGTATGGCTTGAAATTTTGTTGTTGATTTCTATTGTGTTACACTGATGAAATAATTAAATCTTGTTTGTATGGATAAATCAAAATCTTCTACAAACACGAGAGGTACTTACCAGCTTCCAGGCCATCATGAGAGTGAAGGAGGTCCCAGCTCTCCCTTGCTGTGCGGAAACTCTCCAGGGTCTCTGACCAGCCAGGCATCTCAGTTTTGTTCACTAAAATGTGTCTTCCGCGACCCTTTCCCAACCCTTCCTCATCATCTGAGCTCTAGAAAGACACACGCAAACAGATCAATCAGTGTTTTCAAATATCATGTAGAAAAGGTAAGTGAGGTCAGATCTGTCCTCACCACTGTCTTCTCTCTCCCATCTGCCAGTTTGCGTTTCTTATGTGCATGTTTCAGTGCTCCTCGTTCCATGTCTATATCACTATACACCGAGCTCAAATCTTCTACAAGGATCCACGGCCCTGAGCTCAGCGTATTTACACCTGCCAAAAATAAATAAAGAGGATGCACTTAAATATTACCAAAATAATCCTTTTAAATCCAATAGTTCACATGCATGCATAGAGACTGACCCTGGAATAGTGCAGGCTGTACAGCTGAAACATAGAGGAAGGCACTGCGGAAGAGCACGAGTGCAGCACAGATGACCACCTGACTACAGCACCGCAACCTGGTGTCCCCTTCTAGACCAGGCAAATAGCGGCACAGCTCCTTTACTCTCAGCAGCATGTCCATATAACTCCTAATGTATAAAATGCACAAACACAACTAGAAATAGGCAATATAGATAGAAATGTGTATCTTGATTTATTTGTCTGAATGCAGATATACTATATATATATATATATATCACATTTTGCTGAAATGGGCTGAATGTCAAAAAAAAAAAAATCACTGACTGGGCAGTATAACATGTAGCATGTTGCAAGTTTACGTGGACTAACCAAATGGTTTTAGTGTTTTCAGTCTCTAAAGAGTCATTATGAGGGGATTTACAACAATCAGACAATGAGACACATTGTGTTGAGTACACACATTATGCACATTAGCAAAAAACAATCCTGAAAAAGAGAGTACCTCTGGCCCATGTCCCCCTGCCACTCGCAGCGTGCTCCAACCACAGACAGGATGTCTAACAGCCTCTCCCATGGTTCAGCTACAACTGATGATTTTTCTGAAAGGCCATCTATCACATAACGTTGGGACCCACGAGACACAGTGGGGGACTTTAGAGATCCTCCTTCTTGAGAGCCTTAAGAATAGGAAAAAAATCAAAAAGCTGTCACAGAGATAAATATCAGAAAAGACCTTGACTCACAAATCTTACACAAGGAAAACAAGAATAACACATATAGAGCACAACTTTACCCGGCATCTGTATATCAGGTGAGGGTCCCCGGGTAACATAACCAATATAGAATTCAGCTGCCTTTAACATGTACTTTTGCATTAAGCTAGTTGGCAAACGCATGTCCATGTTGTTTATGACCAAAGGGAGGACATCACACACTGTAGTACAAAAAAATTATAATTACTGTGACAGTCATGGCATTTTAGCAAGTAGGTTCTGTAGATGAATCAAAGCCAATATGTTATAACAGAAGTGTTTCACGACCAAAAAGTTTTCTGAAGCAGTTGACAGGAGTCTCTACATTCTCTGACTCCTCCGCCTCCAACAATGTCTCTCCAAGATTTACCTAAACATACAGAAGACTGTTACTCATGACTGTTGAGTATCATTTATGTAAAGTTAAACTGTCAAGCCTTATAATGATTTCATTACACACCCCATGTTGGACAACAGACTCTGGGAAACGCTTTAATAGGAGCAGAAGCATCTCTGCTTTCTCCAGTGTGTTAAAACACTGCTCTGTGGCTTTTAGGAGCATCTCACATTGCACACGCCCAGGCAGCGTCTCAAAAAGGCCTGCACAACAAAAAAATATACACACAAACAAAATAATACTTATTAACCATCCACAGTACACACAACAAAGAACAATGTAATGTATTTTATCAATACAGTTACTCATTACAGTACTAGGCTGATAGAATCAACCCGTGCATTGCCCTCACCTCTTAGGAACTGTGCATGCTTGTCTTGGGAGTCACTACGTAATGCAGCTGTGATGACACTGATTTCCCTCCAGACTATAGGTTGATCAGGAAAGTTTATAAACCTAAAAGGCGCACAAATCACTGTCAGTTGTAAAATCCTTAAGCATCAACATATACTGATAAAAAAAGAGAGAATGTTATAACTTACATATCATACAGCAGTCTACCTGCAGAAGCTGTCCTTTCTGCATTCCGTTCAATTATGTACATCTCATACTGTAAAAACAAATCATCCACGCCAACTTTTAACAGAGGATCAACGTGTTCATGAAGGACGCATACATTCAGAGAAACTCAAATAATTCTAGTCTATAGTGTGAAAGGGTTTATTGTTACCTGGATGTTGAAGTCCGCAGGGTACAGGGTTCTGGCCGTTATTAGCCAGGCTTTGGCCGCACAGGGGTCTTCAGAGACCAGCTCCCGGGCTCTTTTCACCAAAAATTCACAGTCTTTTTGCGCTGACATTTCAAATAAATTGAGCTCTCAGTCCCTGACGTGAAAAGTAAGTACCCATACACCCCAAACTGAATATTTTATAGCATTTAATTTACTTCCATGCACCTCAAAAAGGTTAAGATGCAGCTATCGTTAAGCTAAAGTGAGCTCTTTTGTGAGAGGTACGGATAAATCAAAGAATAACATCTAATTTAAATGGCCATTTTTCCAAAACACAACCACGTTCTAATACCTAATAATTTCAAACAACGCAGAGAGAAAAACAGCCAAAGCTTCTAATGAAATTACTGACAGAAGCTAGCTAAACCATTATTTACCGACATATTCGCTCGCACTTCGATGACGCCACCGACGTCGCAAAATTGCCACTACGCTCTGCTTTACGGCGTAGCCTCCAAATCATATAGCTAGTTGCATCAAAACGATTCAAAATAGTTATTTTTTAACGTTTGTTTCGTGATAGACATTGGGGATACTCTTCTTGCTTGAACTATCAGTGAATCTGCGTATATTACGATACAGAAAACGCGAAAGAAACTCATTGACACTATTTCAAGCGAATCCTTACGCTCAGATCTACAGTTCTGCGCAGGCGCTTACGGTGGTGTAGGGGTCACCTGCTGCGATTGGGGCTGCAGACACGACCTGGTATAGTGGCCTAATTCCCTTACAAAAAACTGCACTGTACCTGTCAAGGCAGAGGACGGCGACTGGTGTGCGCGGCAGGTAAATATTAATTCAAGAGACCGACAGTGGTGTGAACAAAACTGTACGGTGCTTGTTTGCCTCTCAACAGTGTATCCAACCAATCATCCACCGCTTGTCCGTTACGACTTGAATGTTAGCCACTTAGCATGCTAGGCAGAGTGTTTCTCAGCAACCTAGTATACAGATGTTTTAATCTCCGACCCTCTTTTCGTGTCAGTCATTTTCCTATTACCATGAAATATATAATTTGTTTGGTGCGTTGTCGAACACGCTTACATGTGGGTGTAACTAGCAATGGTTGTAGCTAGCAGCGAGTAAAGCATGCTAGCCCTTCGGTCCCAAAGCTATTCGTGCTATACATTCAGTTTGAGCAATAGCTTGCGCCCTTCCTGGCTGTAATGGCATTTTAAATCAAATATCAGACCTCTATTTATACTCCATTTTAAAATCAGTATATATAGATGTATGTGTAAGTAGCAGTTAAACAATTAAAATTAATCGAACGCGATGCAACTGACGCAGCAAAATGTGCAGTTCCTGTTTTGATATATTTTGTATATTTTATTTTATGGCAACTTGCGCAAAAATCCTGTAGCAGTCAGAACTTGACTCGTTAGACTTTGCATTTAAGCCCTGTCGTCATTCCAGCTCAACAGGCATGACACGACGAGTTAGTGCGGAGGGCGTGTTCGTTGAAGGACATTGCTTTTGCTAATTATTAGAATTGAATAATTATTTTACTTGTCGGTCCTAAAATCTGCGTTATAATAGCTGGGGTTTTATTTACGTTGTTAATGACGTAATCTGTCATTGGTAACGTGTTTACCTACTGTTTTAGGATACGACGTAGTTGAAATAAGTACAGAGCAATCGCAGGGCTTTGTACAGCGCAATTAAAGAAAACGTTTTGGAATGATGGCTTAACGTGGAAGGTTTTTGTATTGGCAGAAGTCTGTTTTTCCTTGGTATTGTTCGACTGAACACTTTTACATTGCATTATCTCTTTTAAACGTGTGTGTGGAATGGGAAAGCTAATCAGTAATGACTTGGAGTTGTTACAGCTTGAGGTAATTGATGTATGGTTAAAAGGAAAAACATTATTTGTTGAGTTTGGAGACTTACGACACATAATATACAATTTAGTAGAATGTAAAGAGGCAGGGAAATATATATATGTGTGTGTGTGTGTGTGTGTGTGTGTACGTACATAACTTTAGATATGCGAGATATATTTAGTATGAGTGGCTGTTCTGTTTAGTAAAAGTGACTTGGTAACATTTGTAAAGACTTGAGTGAGTATATTTTGGCTGTGACCTTACAGTTCTGTCATCCCCATGACCTCCTTGGTCTATATTTGGACAACTTTTTAATTTGATTTATTTACTGAAGAGTTACTTTTTTTTTTAAAGATTTCTGTCCTTCCAGCAGACTTGATAAACTAAAACTAAAATGAAGCTTCTTTTGATGCTCAAAAACTTCATCAAACTCTTGTTGTTTATATCATGTAACTGTACTCGGTGTACACAATGTATTTCGGTTAAAAATGCAGTGTCATTGACCATTTGTAATAGTACTGTCCTAACCCATGCCTTACTTTCCCAGTTTTCAGTCTGTTGTGTAATAGCACTTATCAGTAGCAGTATGATTGTACAATATGATGGCAAGTGGCCTTGGACAGAGTTCAGCACTATGTGCTTTAGGAAACGTGGAATTTTAAACCCGGAGCCTGACCTGCAAATTGGATTTTTAAGAGTATGTTTGCTGATAAATTAAAATAGTTTTGTGTGGTTACAGATACTCAGCAAGACTTATCAGTGTATTCATGTTGTTTTAGCGGTTTATCTGAAACATTCTCTCTTTCTCACAGGTGCATAGTGCTGAGTGCAGTGCTGATGTGATGCTGGAGAAACAGGTTGTGGTGAACTGACCCCTCCCCCCATGGCTGTTAGCACTATGGACTCAGAGTCAGCCCGGACACCTCAGTCACAGGCCACCCTGACTAAAGGAGGCAGCACTCGGCTACCTCCTGGGGCTCTCAGTGCAAGGCTGGGGTCGGATGGGAGGCACTATTTCTGTGGCTCTGTTGCAGCTCTCACTAATATTTTTGTGACTTTCCCATTGCAAAAGATTCTGTTCCGCCAGCAGCTGCATGGTGTGATGATGACTGAGGCGGCACGGCAGATCCGGAGGGATGGCCTGAGCAATCTGTACCGTGGCCTACTGCCCCCTCTGCTCCAGAAAAGCTTCACAGTGGGCATGATGTTTGGCCTTTATGAGGACTTCTCTAGAGTCTTACTAAACCAGTTTGTTGGGAGCGGTGTCCCAGACCTTGTCACTCGAAGCTTTGCTGCAGCTTTGGCAGGAACTGCTGAAGCTGTCCTGACACCATTTGAGCGTGTGCAGACTCTTCTACAAGATCATCGGCACCAACAGCGCTTTAATAACACACTCCACACCTTTCGGACACTTAAAGCTGAGTATGGTATGAGAGAGTGGTACCGTGGCCTTGTACCCATACTCCTCCGTAATGGCCCAAGCAATGTGCTCTTCTTCGGTCTCCGCGGTCCCATAAAGGAGCATCTTCCAGAAGCTAAGAGCTGGGAGGGTCACTTGGTAAATGATTTTGTATGCGGAGGGGTGTTGGGTGCCTTCCTTGGCATCATGTTTTATCCTTTAAATGTGGTAAAATCTCGCACTCAGTCTCAGGTTGGTGGACCTTTCCAGCCATGGAGGCAGGTGCTGCTAACAGTGTGGAGAGAGAGAGGCGGCAGTGTGCCTAAGCTTTTCCGAGGAGCCCACCTCAACTACCACCGTTCACTGCTCTCCTGGGGGATCATTAATGCCACCTATGAGTACCTGCTGAAGTTAATATGAGCAGGGGGTAGAGGTGACACAACACAAATGTAAAGAGAAAGTATTTAAAGGGAAAAGGCCTGTATGATGAGCTAGAGCCAGTTTATTCAGATGAAATGTTGTTTTGTGGGAAATAATGAGAGAGCAGCGAAGTTGCACTACTGATGGGGCCAACAATCAGTGTGAGATAACCTGCCATTGTGACTATTAACTGTTGTCAAAATCTTAAAACTAGACACACTTTAGTTTATAAAAAGCTTGGTTGATTTGCCCTTGTTTGCTCCTTGTATAAAATTTGTGGAGCAAATTGAACTCCAGTACTTCTTTTTCCCAAAGTCTCAGAGAAGCTTGACTGGATTAAGTGTTTTGCAGGAGAAACTGTTTCATTGTATGTGCTGTGGTGCTTTGTAGCCAATATCTACTTGTTTGTTTGGCTACTTTGTGAAGATGTTTTCTGCCACTTACCACTTTTGTGCATTTAACCATTGAAATGCCCTAAAAATATTGTTTAAAAAAAAAAAAGTGTAATAAACTTGAAGGTTGGCCATTTTATTGTTTTATGCTCCATTTCCACTTCTTCCATATATATATATATATATATATATATGATCAAAAAGGAAAATGGCTCTTAAGTGTGTCTCCTATCACACATGATTCATCTATGTCACCAAATCAGATACTGCTATGCTTTGTCTCACTGTTTTTTTTTAATTCATTCTAAAGTGGTGTTGGCAAAATATCTTCTTTTGAGGTTTGACAGGTGCCCATTGATGTACATGTCAGTAAAAATGTACAGTAACACCCAGATGACTTGTCTGTTTTTATAATGGAACTATGAAAAGATATTTCATCTAAGTCCTGTTTTAAAAAACAGAAAATGAGATTTTTAACATTTCTTTGGAGTATCAAGCTTTTTTCTTATTTCATCATGAATTGTTCATAGACTGTAAAACGAAGTGCACCCCAAGGTTTGTTTCGTTTGTATGAACCTCTGTTATTTGTATCATAAATATATCCGTGTCCTGTTCACTCTTTTATAGCTCTCCTCACGCTTGCGCTCCTCACTGTCTGTAACATCTGTTGACATAATGGGCTCAGATTTCAAGCTTGAGTAGATGCAGTCACCATTCAGCAGCTATTGCTGGCCATGACGGCCTGAAGAGGAAAGGCACACTGCTCACACTGAGCCGACTCTCGAAGTGAGATTGAACAGTAATGGTGCTGAGAGAAGATGGGCAGAGGGTAATGTTCAGTGGCACAAAAAGCTCAAGCTGCCATGTAAGTGGATGACTTGGCCTATTTCTTGAACTCTTCACTTGGACAGCCCACAGTACCCTGTGTTTCATCTGAGCTTTTCAGGATTTTCTTTACGGATTCCTTTTTACTTTTTAGGAGAAGATGGACTTAGGATTTAATTGGATTTTGGAAACTGGGGCACCCTTGCTGATATCAAACGATGGTCTTTGTAATCACCATTTACCCTGAGGCACAAGTCACCAAATCACAAAGTGTTGAATTAATAAAAGCAAGTCATTGTAATATTGACAGTACATTAAAAAGTTGACAATGAGTTTGTCTCTGGATGTTTGTGGGGTAAAATTGTTTTTCTCAGAGGAATGAGGTTTAATTTACCTTAAGAAATCTGATTTAAGTAATACGTTCCCATGTGGTTTTAGTAAACTTGCACTCGTGAATCAGGAAACTGGATGGCTTCTGTATGACCTCTGTGCTGCTGCTGCTGCTGCTCCTTAGTCACACTGAAAAACATGTATTTACTTGACCAGCCCTTTCCCAAACATGAGCTATAATCCCTTCTTGGTTATAAATCACACAAACAGCTTTAACATTACAGCAATGCATTGTTGTAATGTTGAAGAGACACTGGGATCATAGTGAAATATGGAGTGCACAATGTAGTTTTAACACCTTTATCTATTGTGTCTGTCAGCTTTGTTATAGGATTAATAATTCACAAAGTGGATACACTGTCACCATGTTTTGTTTGTGTGTGGCACAGGAGTATGACTTTCTAGGTAACTGTCAGAAGTCAGACTGCAGTAGATTAAGGGCAATCTGACATGAGGACTTTGGATCAGGGACAGTTGAACTCTGGTAATTACAAAGCCTCTTCACCCTAATAAATGTGTTTTTTATGAACATCTTTTTATTTTCAATTCAAGTTCATAATTTAAGAATTCATTTTAATCATAGAATGGAGTGAGAAAATTGCTCTTAACAGCCTCTTTACATAATTTCAAAACATCAGCAGTAGAGAAAGGAGGCCTCAGCACTGCAGTTCAGTGACTAAATGCTTGGAAAAAATCCCACATTAATCCTCATTAACGGTGTTAGTAGTACAAAGATGGTGCACATAGAAAGCCTCTGAGGCAGCTGAGGGTAAGCTTCTTTATCTGTGCTGTTTCTAAATCTAATACTCACCCCTGTATTGATAGAAAGATCAGAAGGGTACCTGTCAGTGTTAACTTTTTGACATCAGATAAATAGCCTCACTGTTTACCTTGCAATATTTGAAATGTAGATGGTCTGTAGGCAAATATCCAAAAACCCAGCAATCCAGCACTGTTTAGGTCAATGTGTAATTTATTCCCAAACATTACATTTCTTGGTACACTGACTTTATTGTACGTGGATATGGAAAAGTGACGGCTCATGTAGAAATACAACATCGTCTTGGTTATGAAATGCAGTTGTTACAGTCTGACCACACAGATCAAAAACAGAGAAGTGACACAGGCTCTGCTCACTGTTTGGGCCTGCTACATAACTAAAGATGCTCCTGAGAGTTATGCCTTGTTGTTAGAGTGAAGATGGAGACAGCTAGTGGACATGACTTCCATGACAAGTGGAGCTCTTAAGTCACATACAACAGGCCTGCCTGACCTCTTTTTTTTTAAGAACCACCTTGGTAAAACTTTTCCTTGTCATCTGTTTGGAAGATTCAATTCCCTTTTTACCATCTAGATCCTCACCAGCTGTCTCGGAACACTTAGGCAGTCTTAATTCGAGCTAATCCCTTTATCATATTTGAATAAGCAGTTGCTGACTGATTTGGCTTAATTGCCTTCCTGTTGTTGTAGGTGTCTTAAGTAAATCCTCCAGATCAGATGGCTCATCAAATGAGCTGGTATCTTGTGATATGGACGAGCTGATTAGTGAACACTGTACATCAGCAAACTGATCGAGCAATGTAATCCTTTTACTGACAATTCACAGACATCAGTATAGACAGGAGTCTTCACATTGACATACTGTATGCTAATGCCATGCAACGTTGCAGAATGTTGCAATCCATAATGCATTTTTTTTTTAAATCAAGACAAAGGCCAACATTCCAAACAAAGAAAGCATCCATTATATTCAGACAAACATAATGCAGCTATTGTTGTTTTTAATGTTAGCACAATAAAACAAGAGTACAGTATGTGGAGGGGTGAGGAGTTTATGTTTGCATAGGCATAAACTAAGGTAGAGACAGAGTAGGACACAGAGATTTTATGTATATCTACAGTTCTGACCCCAGCATACAGCAGTCAGTCCATCTGTCAGTCAGTCTGTTATTATTAAAGTGGTGTGTACAAAGAGGAAACTGTTGTGGCTCAGTGTTTTAAGACTTTGGATCATTGCTACATCTGGACAGAATATAACAGTCGCCTGTGTGCCTATTCAAAAACCTTTAACTACATAAATATGATCCCCTGTTTCGTTTCCTAGACTCCCACCCACACATTCCCAGAAAATATATATTGTATGTAATGTCCTTTGGATGAAAACTAGATTACTGTTAATAATACTGCATACATTTGGGTTATGGGAGTACGTTAAAGAAGCATTCACTCAAAGTCAGTCGGGACCAGGGAAGGGGTAGAAAAAACACTTTACACAAGGATAGTGTCTCATAAAAAGGTGCAATCTGTAACAGTCAAAAGTGCTCTCCCTGCTTGGTAATGGTATAGTTTTGTATCCCATTAAATATGTAACCGTAACAATGAAAAACTAAATCCTTAAAAATTGTGATCCCTGCACATATAAAACAAATCTGTGAATTATTGGGTTTTTTGCAAGTGTGATAAAGTATATTTTCTCTATTTTGTCAGTAAATTGTACTGTAATATTATACTTGAAAAATGACAATTTACAGATTACACCTTGCAGAGTGGAGAAATCGTTAAAGCAGCAAAAGATAACATAATACTGTCATAAAGAGAAAGAAAAATAAAAATTCCAGTGACATCCATAGTTTTTTTTCTCACCAGAGACCTGCACATCACAGACCATGGTGCAAATATTGTAAAAATAAATACATAAATACATACATGGGTAATTCATCCTTACATACACATATTGTATCATAAAATAAGAGAATTATAAGATAATTATAAAATTCATATGTACAAATGCATAGTCCATATGCGTCCAAGAAGAGATCAACTAATGACATTTCCTCTTCATTTAGTGGTTGTCAGTGTGTGTATTTTTGTGTATCTGCAGTGTAGCTTTATGTCCATGTGCTGTGGTGTGCATGGCACTTACTGTACAAAAACACAGGGGTTACACACCAGATCACTCTGTGCTGTTTCCTCTTGTCTTACCTCGAGAGTCAGTGGGATACAAGGGGTGGAAAGGTTTTCGGCTCAGAAGTTGAGAGGTACGGGGCCAGGTGTGTCTGAAGTGTCTAGTGTGCGTGTCCGGAAAAGCTGGGTGAGTGCGAATACAGAAGAGATGAGTACAGTACATTGTTTGGCCAATAACCTTACGCCATCACTCTCCCCTTGGCTCTGTCCTGATGCAGTCAGTCCCACACTTTTAGCACCAGTTCCAGCTGTCTCAACAGCCCCAACAAACTCCCGGTACAGACCCACTATCTCCTTTAGTTTGTCCATGGGCTCCTGGTTGTCATCGTCATCATCATCCCTGTGGACCATACTTGCGTTGTGGCAGACGTTACAGCCAGGGCAAGGGTTTGTTCGCAGGCAGGCAGCTGATAATTGAACCAGAGCACTGAAGCTGTTGGACAATGAACGTAGCGCTTCATCAGGAGCCCAGCCCACCCGTGTGGCTCGTTGACACCCAGATGCCAATCGTCGAGCCTCAGCCTGGAGGAGGCTCCTTTCAGCCTCTGTCATGGCAGCAGGGCTCATCCCGATACAATTTGGGCTTAGAGCTGTGTTGGTACTACCTTCACTTCCATTGTGGTTTAGGTCAGGCTCCACTTTTATGTCTTTGTCACCCTGCTTTGTTTCTTGGCTCAGTGTTTGTTGTTGGTCAAGTGATCCCTTCTCTAAGACCAACAGAAGCTGATCTATATCTTGACGTAAGGAAGCAAAACCTCCCTTCAGCCCACCGTAATTCTTATTGGTAAGAGAGCGAAGTGGACCACCAAGTGAGGTTGTGGGGGAGACTGGGCATGAAACAAGGGGGCTGAAGTCAGAGGAGGCAGTAGAGAAAGTAGACAGTGGGCGAGGATTGTCCCTCAGTAGAGACAGGATGTTGGGGTTTGGAGAGGGTGTTGTAGGAGAGGGAATGGCTACGGGTTTGGGTTTAGGCCGCGTGCGACGAGAGAACTCGTAAACCGTAAGCTCCTCATCAAAGCTGACACCATCTTCTGTGTCTCCACTGAAACAGTTGGCATAAACAGTGCGGCAGCCGCAGGACTCTCGATGCTGCTGTGGTGGAGTGCTGTCGGCGAGTGAGGAGGTTGGTGAGTCACCTCCTATCTGCATGCTGGAAACACCCCCGAGCCCCACAGCTGAGTGTGGCCGTGACTGAGGCTGCTCTGAAGAGACATTGCCACGGAGAACACTGTTTTCTTTAAAATTTAGATTAGGGTGTGACCCATTTGCCCCATTGGCCTTTTTCATGTGTGAGGTCAGCTCCTGGGCCTCTTTGATGGTGGCTATGACAACTTCAGCGCCTTCATCTAAAATGTTCCCTTTCCCTCCTGATTTTGAGGCCACAGTGTCTTTTTCCTTTACGGGGGTCTTGTTTAAGTCTGACAAACCGCTAGCTACTGACAAACCAGAACCAAAGCCAGATGTGTCTCCATTGATTGAGCTGGTGGAGGGATAATCCAGAGTTCCTAGGATTTCTTGAGAGCGGGTCATATACCAAGGTAGAGCCTGGATCTTCCCTCTCAAGGCAGAAGCTGGCAGTCTGCCCCCCAGACTAGAGGAACTGGTTCTCAGGTCTGAGCCTGACCCAGACCTTCCTGGTTCTCTAATATCAAGGCCTGCAACACCCTTGGAGTTGGTTGAAGTGAGAGAGGTGGTAAGGGTGAGAGGTGCATCTGAGTTTTTGGGTGACAGGCTCTCATGGCTTAAAGAAACCCTCCTAGGTCCTGACTGGATGCTTCCATTGCGGGTACTCCAAGGGTGGATTCCATTTGGTGGACTAATACTATCCTTAAAAATCCCTTTGTTTGGGTCAGTGGGAGACACAGGAGAGCTAGCAGGTAGTGATAAGGGGTGCAGATTGCCAGAGGTGGGTTTAGGGGGAACTGGGGGTGGAGCTAGCTTTGTACCTGAATTAGACCGGGGAATAGGGGGTAGATTTGGTGGCTTCTTTGAGGGCAGGACACTTCCATTGGTTTTTTCTTCAACTTTAGATGTGTCCTTTGAGTCAGAAATGTATGCTTTTTCTTTATAACTAACATGCAGTCCATTCTCCTGTGTGAGATTGCGTTTTGTGGTTTCCTCAGTTTGCAGTGTGGTAACGGATAGTGGCTGCTGGCTGCACCGTACTGCTGTGATCAGAGGTGACGATAGAGGCAGCCCACCTGCCCCAGATGTAACAGACTTAAACTCCATGGTGTCTGGCTCCATCTCTAGGAGTTCAGAAGAGAGGCGTCCAGAGGCGTCGCCATTGCAGTGTGCATATGATCGCCCATGCTGGGGTGACTTTTGAGGATTGTGTTGAGGTTTGGGGGGCAGCTGGGGCTTAGGTGCCAGTGGAGGTTTGACCTTAATTTCAGGTTTCTGAGATGGCTTTGGTGGACTGGGCTGTTGGTTTGTAAGCTGATTTGCTGGACTTTTAAGCGTTTCCACTTCCTTTTTGACTTTAGAAGGTGGAGCTTTATTGGTGAGAGCAGAGGGTGGCGTTTTTCCAGATGCCGCTGGAAAACCGTTCCAGCTGCCACTCAACCGATTAGCATTTCTCCGGTCAGCCAACTCCGCATCTGTGAAAGACCGAGACAAATCAGGAAGAGGAGCACAGAGAATGGCATCAGTAAATGAACACCATACATCTTCATAATTATGTCTCACAGTTGTCCATGTTAGTGGGAAAAAAACTGAAAAATACACCACCTATGATAAGGTCTGAGGTGTAGTGCTATACCATTTCAAGGTATGCTCTGATATAAAAAGTAAAGGGTTATCATACCATGCATTTGCTTCCAAAAATATAACTGGACACAGAAATCTCAATATTTTCTTTCCCATTCATGTCATTGAAATTGTAGTTTGACTTATACCAAGTACTTTTTTCTTATTTGCAAATGCTTCCACTGAAATGGCTTAATGTTTCAATCATAATATAGAATTAAGGGTCATTGTACCTGATAAATAATAATTGTATAACACTGTAAACTATGACACCATATAACTACGAAATCATGAAAATTTCATAGCATTGCAATCCTCTAAGGATCCTTTCTAAAAGCCTGACAAGGATCTTATTCATTTTTCTGAATGTATCTGACAGTAATGTACAGTACTATGCAGAACTGTTAGGCCACCGCCAACTATGTTGTTTTTACATTGCTGTAATAATATTGTGCACAGCATTAAAAATCCCCCCCAGAATATAAACTACATGGCTTCAACAGGAAACAACATTTAGTGTGATCTGTTCCCATGAAAAAGCAGCCCAAACAATAACAAACACTGGACATGTGTTGAATGAATCCTGGTGGAAAACACTCGAAGATTAGTTAAGTAAATCTCATAACGTCCATGCAGAAGAATTCAAGACATTTTAAGGTCAATGGAAGGTCACCCCAAATACTGTATATTTCATGATACTCTTGCTAAAACAACAAAGCTACTTGTAGCCTGGAACTTTTGCATGGTACTGTAGTTTGATGTTTAAGTAAAATGACTAACTTAAGATTTACTTGGCAAGTGACCTGGTCTTGAATTGTATATCATTGTTACAACAAGATCAATTAGACTTTAAGGGTAGAGATGAGATTGCAATTCTTAGATCAGAAGTTTTTGTGGTGCAGAAAGAAATGCCATAAACAAACCTGATAGATCAGGGACTGGGGGAGTAAATCTCTCCTGCGCATCAAAAAACTCCTCCTCAGACTCTGAAGCACTCTCTTTGACCAAAAGCGTTGGCTTGGGGTTGGGAGAAGGTGTCAGGAATAAGCTTTCTTCATCCTTTGAGAGGCGCTGCTCTGCATGTGCTGTTTTGTGCCCGGGAATCGAACTCGTCCTTTCTGGGACTTTAGGGGGTATCTTTTTCTTTTTTTTAATGGGTGACCTCTGAAAGGGCGTGCTGTCAATCAGTCTCAAATCTCTAGAGCTAGGGATCTTAGAAATACGTCTAAGCACCTGCATTCCCTGCTCTTCCTCCTCCTCCTCATCATCATCATCGTCACTAGTAGCCTCAGGCGGGCTGGGGAGGAAGTCCGCCTTAGAGAGTTCAGCAAAGCAAAGGCAGGAGTTGTCATTTCCACGGTAGTTGAGGTTAGTGGGTCGCAGGGGGCCTTGGTGGCGTTTTGGCTCCAGGAGGTAGGGATGGTGGACATCCAAGGCTGGGACTTCCTCACCTGTGTGGGGTCCACGAAGACGAGAAGGGGCTTTGGCTGAGGCACTGCTCTCCTCTAGGGCAGCACTCAGGGAACCACTGGACAAGCTGGAGAAGCTGCTGGTGACCCGTGGGTCTGTGTGGTACCAGGTGTTCTCCAGATTCATGTCCTCATCCATTACAGTAAATTTGCGCAGACCACTTCCTGTTGCTCCTTCCTCTTCTCCCTCATTTTCTGTACCTTCTGTTGTCACTATTATCTTCACTTCCTGTTTGCTTTTGTGCTCCTCTCTCTCTTGTCTTTCTTCTTCTCGTCTCTTCTCCTCCTCCTCTCTTCTCCTTTCTTCCCAGTCCTGACTTGCTGGGTCATGGCGTTGAGAATCCATCGGATCATCCTCATCTGATGAGTCATCTGAATCGCTACAGCAGCGAGACACATAACCTAATAACACCAAAAAAATACACCAGAGGCAAACAAACGCCGGAAAAACATGTTAGTGTATGAGTAGACAGAATATGTATTATATTAGGAGAATATTGCATGACTCGCATTTCTAACAGTACCCGTACTGGCTGGTGACATTCATCAGCATGTGATGTGAAAAATGTCTATCAAATGGCCAGAGCCAGAAAGTGATTAATTTAAGTGAAACAGTTTTTGCTCACTTGATAGGGATTCATAGCACACGCCCTCTATAACGGCGAACCTCCCACACACACCTTCTTCAGCAGGTATCCGGTGCACCCTCACTTTTGGGCGCCCCAGACGGAAGACATTGACAGTGGGATCCACCAAGAGTCTGCAGTAGCCTCCTAGCAGACACGCTAAGTCTTTGGCTGCCAGAGAGTCCATCAGTAAGGCAAATGGCTGCGAAGGGTGAGGGCATTGTAGGAGATAAGGTAAAGCGGCAGTGACAAAAGCCAAAGGGTAAGGAGAAAAGGCAATAGAGTGGGAGAAAGAGGGAGAGATAGTCACCTTTGAGTCCAGTGAAATAGCTTTACTTAGCTACCACGCATCCCCTTAGGCTGCGCACTGATTGTGTCTTGAAGAAGAAATGATTGACCTATATTTACTCTAGCATGAGCTGTGGCAGGAGTATGGAGTGGGGAGTGAAAATCCATTTTTCTTATCTGTGTCAGTGTCTAAGTGCCTACATATTGGTGAATAATAGAGCCTACGATCTTCCATACCTTCATATCGTGCAGTGAGATGCGCAGCAGGCTGACTTTATCTGACTCAGAGAGCAGCTCCACCCGGCTGATGCTGCTGAACTCCACCAGCGTAGAGATCACATTGAGCTTGTGGTTGATGACCTGGCTCATCCCGTACTTTGCTCCTACCAGGAGGTTGACTAATACCTCCCTGTCCTGAAGCTGAACATAGGAGTAGAAATGTCAGGGAAACGAAAAGAAAGAGCAGACAATGAAATGAGAGGAGTAGATGATAAAATGGAAAAAGAGCCCATGAAGGGTCCGAGGTTTAACTTGAAGTCAGTGGTTATGCTACAACGCAAATGAAGTGACAACATCAACCCCTATCCGGCTCTACAGTCTTACCATCATAGTGGCTGTGTAGGACCTCCCCCCATATGAAATGAGCTCTCCCAGCTGAGTGAGGTAGGCCAGTCGAGCCTGGGAAGCAGATATTACCTAAAACACAGGATTCATCAAGAATGAGAGAGAAACAAGAAAAAGAGTAGAAAACAAAGAACCAGGAAACATCTCTGTTGACTATGGCCACTACAGACAATAACACTCCAATCATTTTCCCAGAAACATTACTCAAGAACAAGACTTTCATAACTCTGCCACCCACCCAGTGTATGGCTCAATAGTGTCCTGTCACTTCATAAACCTCAGGGAGATTAAAAGTGTAGCTAAAAATGTCCTTAAGCTTCTATTAAACTGTCACTATTTGACACTTCCTCTCTCTCCATACTCGCATGCACTCATCCATCAGTCTGTATCTACCTTCTGGCGTGGCTCTAGAAGGGACTGGATCTTTTTGAGGTGGTAGCTGATGGCTTTCCTCAGGTCCTTCTCCCTCATGTTACTAAGCAGCGTGGGAGAGATGAAGCTATCCAGGCCAAACTCCTTCCTGTCATTCCAATGAAACAGAGAGGAAAGAAAAGGATGTAGGTGGTTAAATGCTGAATTACTATGTTACTCTTAATAAAGTACATTACTTCTGTTACCTTAGTTCTTCCAGATATTACAAGCTTTGTATACAGGCGGGTTGCATTTAGTATCTCATTGATTTTAGCCTCTGTCTACACTATGTATTTTATTTGATTTCTCTAAAGCCTAGTAAATACTGGTGCAGGATTTGCACTCTGACAAACTGATGTAATGCTGCAGAGCAGTGATCTACCTAATCTAAACAAACTGCTGCAGAAATACCTTGCTGAACAAAGCAAACATACTGCAGCTCACTAAAGCCTCACATGAACTTACATTTTAGAAACACAATGTACTATGTGCTCTGTGTTACTGCACATTTATCAATTTGTACAGGAGTCAAATACAAATGAAGCCTTGAAGGTGAGGCAAATATTTTCTACATAGCTCAAACATTGTGGCTCCACCTCAGCTGACAATCAGTGTGTTCACTGGAGATGTGATTTTGTAACGTAGTGATACTGATATATAAAATATTATTATATTCTATATGTCTAGGTTTAATCTGTAAGTAATGTATAAGTTAGTTGACCTAAAAGATGACAGAAATTAATTTACAATGACTTCAAAATAAAAAAAGAAGTGAAAATTAAGCAGAGCTTGCCAAATACCCCCGCCCAATTGTACAACACTTGCTCACTAATGTCCCGCCTACCCAGGGATTAATTTTGAGTCTTAACTTTAAATCTTTTTAAAACTTTTCAAAAATTTGCAAAAAAAAATGCAAACATTGAGAGGAAGGCACATATAAAAAACATGTGTGTGAAATTTGAAAAGAATTGGGTGAATAATGTCCGAGAAATTGGTTGGACAAATTGTCTAAGATGAAATTTTCAATAATTTGTAAAAAACAAAACAAAAAACCAAACAAACAAAAAAAATTTGAAATTCAGCCATCAAACTGTGCACTGCACCTCTCCCAGTGATAAAGAACGTGTGTGAAATTTTAAAAAAATTGGGTGAAAAGTGTCTGAGAAATGGGAAGAACAAAAATCTTGGATGGACAGACAGATGGCATTCCTGGAATATCTATATACCCCCGCCCTCTGGAGCATGTGGATTACACAGATCTGATAATTGTATTTTATTTAAAGCATATTCTCTGTTGTGTTGTTTTTTTTTGTTTGTTTTTGTTTTAAAACAATACTTAAATAAATGTCATCTTGACTGTATCCCACTATGAGATGGTGAAATGATTAAAGTCTCGACATGCAATAAAAAATGAGTATTTTGCCAAGCATAATGATAACATTTGTAGTCACTTGGGAAATGGATTTGTCAAGATTTCCTACGTATGTTATGTGCTATGATGAAGCTAAAAAAAACACTATTGTTACAAGCATCAGCCATAACTGACAAACACACGTGACTCACGTAATACTCTTGATAGAGGTCCGGGTCTGTCCACAACTGTCTAGTCTCTCATGCATGTGCAGGGCAGCGAGGCGCAGAGCAGTGTTACACTTCATCTCAACAGCAAAACGCTCCTGCAGGACGTCCCCAACACTCTGGAAACAATCACAGAAAAATGGAGCCAGGCATTAATTCTAGCATTGAAATAAACCACTACAAACACCATATTTGTTTAAAATGACACACTGAAATATACCTAATGTACACACACTTTACAAGATCCACAACTAATAAGAATCAGTGTAAGTAAACCAACACTATGATGCTCAAACTGTCATTGTTACGACAAAACAAACAGCTGGAGGGAAGAAGAATAAATCATCATGACATAAGTGGATCACTCAAAGGTTTATTATGAAACAGTAAGACACAAAGACCTGTGGCTTTAACGCTTATCATCCAAGGATGAAACACAGCTGAGTTACATCACAGTACCATACAAGTGGCTCATTCATCGTTCTTTGTTGTGTTATATTTGAAGATTTCTAATGAATGGACTACTGACTGTTTTTACTGTTTTTTTGTTTTTTTTAACATTTAGACATGTTTTCACAGGTAAGTACAGAGATAGGTGGGTCATAAACAGCTAGGCTCAAAAGATAATACTCATATCTTCACTGATGAATGCAAGGATGAACAAAAGGTCTTATAAAATCAGTGAAAAGGAAGAAAAATAGACTGTCATAATGGAAACATGATGGAGGGTGTTTGTCTGACCTGTAAGAAGAGGTACTCAAAGGCAGAGGGGTCATCCTGCAGCAGGTCCACAGGGTCTCTGGGGATGAAACACACCCTGAATAGACATCTGTAATCATGGGAGTCTTTTTTCTGCACCACCTGGTGGAAACACAGGACAGAAGAATATAACGATGTTCAGGAAACATCCCTCTCAATTCTGGATGGAGAAGTCACTGTAATCACAGTATTTAAAATGCTCACACAAGAATCTTCTAACACTACTTTAAACTAAATGGTGATCTGTGATCTGTTTGTGTTTAGGTTCAAATGTGTCGGCTGTTTCCTTCACCTTTTGTATGAGCTCGTCTTCATGCAGCAGCAGCAGTTTCGTGATGCTGTATTGTTGCTCTAGCACCAGGGCAAAGTACTCAATGGCCCGGATGGACAGTTTATCCTTCAGAGTCAAAACAATGTCCTGGAATGGTGAAAAAACAACATTTCAGACCCCCTTAGACAAACATGTTTCATCCCAGTGTGCAGATGGCAGATGGTCAAATTTGATTGCCCTCTGTCTCCCTTTAGCTCATGGAACAGGTTAAAACACAACAAATACAAAACAATGCTGCATGTACTCACGAAGATTACCTTGTGAAGTTTCGTGTTGCATTGTGCAAAGAGTAGATCAGACATTATCTAAAATCTAGCTCAGCCCTCCTAACACTCAAGCTCTGCTCGGAGAAATATGCTTTTCCTCTCTGGAAAAACATGATAATGTATATTTTCCTTCAGCGAGTAACACAATGATGGGATAACTTCAAGTGTACCCAGACAGAAAACTGTTTCTACAAAGGTGTTTGCATCAAAATCTGATGTTTGTGAACGAATGTAAAATAATGTGTTGATGATGGCATAATTTTGTGGCTTTTTTTGTTTAATGCTATTGTTAAGATAGATACTATCAAGCTTCAGTGAGTCATTTAAATAACATTAGCTTTCATTAGTCACACTATTATTGACAAACACGTCACCACCCACAGATGATGCAGCCACCTTTTGGCTGCATTTACAGTTCATCAATAGTGAAGCTGTAATGATTGTTATAGCTTTTCAAAGACTAAACTGTTGACCTTTTCTACTGCCCAATCAAAAAAGTCCCCACTTGGTTTAACTTAGTAAATAGTTCAGATCTTTCCATTGGATAATTACTGTAGCAATTAATAGGTTTAAGCTGCAACAAGTTATTTAACCTTAACTGACGTGGTGAGTAGCCTCTCGTTTCTTAAACAACCATCATTTTTCAGGTTGACCCTGTTCCAGAGTGATTGGCGCATCAGGCTCAGAGGAGAGGTGGATGAAGTGATGCACCCATCATGCCTAGTGCCTACTGTGCAATCTACTCCCCACTAAAGACAAGACAGACCATCTGGGTTGTTAACAGCATTCAGTTCTAAAGACTGCATCTCTGATGGTGTGGGAGTGCATTATTGGCCATGGAATGACAGCTTGCACCAATGCTGAGAACCATATACAGGTTTTAGAGAAACAGAAATTCCCACCCAGATAACGTCTTTTTCAGGGAAGGCCTTATATATTTGTGCAAGACAATGTTAAACCCCATACTGCATGTATTACAATAGCATGACTTTGCGGTAGAAGAGTCTGGATGCTGAACTGACCTGTCTGTAGTCCAGACCTTTCCTCAATTGAAAACATTTGACGCATCATGAAATGAAAAATATAACAAAGAAGACCCAGGATTGTTGAGCAGCCACAATCCTATATGAGACAATATTGGGACAACATTCTCCTCTGTCTCCTCAGTTTCAAGACATTTACAGACTGGTGTTAAAAGGAGAGGGGATGCAACACAGTAGTAACTTTTTGAAGACTTGTTGCTGCCATCAAACTCAAAATTACCATATTTTTTCTTAAAATGGTATGTCTTCTCTGTTTAAACATTGATATGTTTTCTATGTTCTGTTGTGAATAAAATATGGGTAATTATTGGGCAATCATGTTCATACACATTTACATTTTTCAACTTTTGTGGAATTAGGGATGTACATGTAACATCAATTCTCCCAGTGCCTGGTTTTTGCTCATGGTGTTTATGTCCTTTTAAAACAAACCTTGACTGTGGTGGTGTTGTCAAACTTGAAGGCCTTTGTCTGTCCGTTCTCCAGATAGACTTTGAGGACATTGGGCAGGAAGAGAAGAGAGTTTCCCTGGGGAACAGAAGTGAGGGATATGAGTGTGGTTTTACAGGCAAGACAATGAAGACAAAGCAGGGAAAAGTTATACAGGAACTCATAAACTGGAACAAAGAAAGAATGATCCATGGATCCAGAAGTGACGTTCATTTAAGAGAAGCTGTGAGTTTTTGTTATGACAGCCATTTTTCTGTGTCAAACTAGATTTTCTCACCTGAGTGTGCCCGTTGACCACCACCTCCTCCGCAAAGCGCACTTTAACTGGATTATTCCTCAGACGAGCTCTCTTCTCTGCTGACATGATGGATGACTTGGGATTCTGCAACACAAAGACATGTGCCAATGCCTTTATGTGACAGCTGAACCATGGCACACACTGGTTAAAGCGTACATGTAAGAGCTGAAGCAGTTTGATTGCAGTGAACTGAGCCCGAAGCAGCCGAAGCAACCGTAATCACACATACTGTATTTTTATTTACACATGACAATCTGAGAGTTAATCCAGTCAGAAGACGTGAGCGTATGGTCACATGCTTAGAAACACACAGGAAGCTTATGTTTAAATGAGGCGTGGTGCTACGATTCTTCATGAATGTGTGTGCGCGTCTGCGTTGACAATCAATGTCTTCTTTGTACTTACTGTCATGTGCCGTAGGATAGTCACAGTGATACAATCCTCCATCTCCCTAGATCACACACAAACATATGCAACACACACACAGGGAGACATCATTATCTCTCTGACCAGCTGTCAAGTATGCACTTTCTCCTGACCTTTGACATGTTAAGCCTTTCTCTCGCTGTCTCACACACACACATACATTGACCAATGAATCATTCACATGCTTTAAGAAATGCAGTCAGAAAACAATGAACAGCGTCTTATGACACAATACTTAGTCACTGGATGGACTGAACACACTGGAGATATAAAGAAATAGATCAATCAATAGATGACAGACAGAGATAGATAGATAGATAGATAGATAGATAGATAGATAGATAGATAGATAGATAGATAGATAGATAGAT
>JAPQRP010000002.1:24921943-24993436 GCA_037367295.1 Apogon hyalosoma
TAGATAGATAGATAGATAGATAGATAGATAGATAGATAGATAGATAGATAGATAGATAGATAGATAGATAGATACATGCATACATACATGCATACATACATGCATACATACATGCATATATACACATACATATATACATACATACTCTGCAGTAGTTCTCACCTTAAGATGTTTTCCACCTGCTCTGCGCTCAAATCCTCTAGCACTGTATCATTAATCTGCAGCACCTGGTCCCCTGGGTACAGTATCCCATCTGCAGGACTCCCTATCCACGCACACACACACACACACACACACACACACACAATGAAAAGCGTGAGCCCTTGCGTAAAACAAAAACACAGCTGCATATGTAGGCTTGCACTTTCAGATAAAGGGACACACACACACACACACACTCACACACACACACACACACACACACAAAATGACACACATGGTTATTCAACATGGCTGACTCATCAGTGTTCAGCTGAGCTCTCCAGGATGTGAGGGGTTACAGTTATTCTGGGTCTCTTCCAGCTCGGCTCTGCTCTGCTTTCTCTAGTTATTTATACTCATTTGTCTTCAGGCAAGAGAGCGCGACCGAAGCACAGCAGTTTCAGCTTACGCTAACATACACACACCAACACTCGGACGCAGAGGGGTGGATGTATGTGTAAACAGCCACCCTATTTTCACATACCCTGTCTGACTGGCAAAGCCCTGTCTGTCCCTGATTTTTGACCCACTGACGGCATGCCACGCTGCCTTGAAAGCTTATAGGCACGCACACACGGGGAACATATTCTCTCACTCTTGCCAGACAAGTCAACCCCCCTCTGTGGAGCTTTCATGTCAGCTCTGCCAATATCCTGATCTCTGCGGTTTTTCGAGTCCCCTCTTTTTTCATCCTCTGCTTTCCTTTTGCATTCCCCTCCTCACCAACAGGACCTCACTCACTGACTCCTCCTATGCCCCAAGGCGTCACCCATCCTCCCTCCCTTTGCATCTTCACACTCATTATTTTTGCTCTCTTTGGCCAGATTTACACTTTAGTTGTTACCTCTACCCTCCTGGGTCTCTCTGTTGGCATCTTGTCTCTCTATTAACTCCTGTCATCTGTTATCACCTCCTTCTCTCACCCTCTTTCCCTCTCACTGTTTTACTTTTTGGCAGCATACAGCAATTACTGAGGTGGTGTCGGAGTGAGACCCTCCTTGGGGCATTTATCAGCTTATTGAATATAAAAGTAATGGATCAGCATCTCTCTTTCGCTCTCTCCCTCCCACTCTCGCTCTCAGTCGCTACCCCTATCAAAGTTGCCTAAATGAAGAGTGATTGGATTTAAAAGCGATGAGCAGGTGGCTCTGTTGTTTCTGTGGCTTCTCTGGCACTGTGCCTTGCAGTCTGAATGCCAGGAGAGTCGGTTTGTGTTGTGTTGTATTATGTGTGTGTGTGTGTGTGTGTGTGTGAGAGAGAGAGAGAGAGAGTAAATCTGACTTGCTGATGACGGTGCACTGTTGCATAAAGCAGGTGGCCTTTTGGAGAGGAAGCTGGAAAAACAAAGTGCACTCATCCACACAGACAAACACATACAGCCCATCAAACCCATGTACCTGTGGCGATGTCCCTGACCAGCAGGGGTGGGTCAGTGGTGAGGGTGAAGCCATGTCCAGTACTGCTGTCTAGGACCGGGTCCCTGGTGATCTGCAGTGTCAGCTTGGCCTGGAAGTTCTGATTGGACAGACTGTTGGAGCGCTGCGATCTCCCATCACCGAGCAACCGCTCTCTGGGGGGGGGGGGGGTCAGACAAGGTGACAAGTTAACCAACTGAAGAAAGTAATACTGTGATCATAGAGAAATGAAGCCAGTTGGATCAAGGGAAGCACACTTCACTGCTGTAAACATTCAGAAAAGCTTGTTCTTCTCTATGCAGTAAGCACATTAAGGTAAAGGGAAACATCAGCAGGTTTTAGTGCTCACAGTGATATTCATCATCCTACTGTAACACTAATGTTTTAGCTCGGGTAGAGTTTTGCGTAGTGTTACTTTACTAAATGAGTCTTGAGGGCATGGGAACCGCCAACTCCATGTTAAATCAATCAATATGCTTTATTTCTCTCTCAATAAAAAAGGAAAAAGCACAGAACTCCTTCTCTTTTAAGGCTAATTCCTCCACCCATGACAACAACCAACACCAGTTTACACACGCAAAATAGTTCCCATCTAAAAATATAAACTAAATGTTAAAATATGACGATAATAACAAGCAACAAATCAAATTATTGGAAAAATAAATCTTATCTCGTCCTACTGTAGAATCATTTATTAATTAGTCGTCTGGCTGTTATGATAATATTGGTAATCCAGTTATCATTTACAGAAGAAGACCCATGTATTGGCATTAAACACTGGAACATACAAGTAAATCGCTCTCCTTTTTACATTTTGCCAACAGTGATTGCAAGGGGCAACTTTAACATAAATAGATACAAGAAATTACTCATAATGAAAGGCATCAATTAAAGGTTCTAGAGATGAGGGGGTCATAATAAGACAATGACCACAGCTAATACAGATGATTATTACAACTATATAAAATATCAGTTTGCAAGACTGAAACTATTTATAGTCCTAAACAAATCGTCAGAGGATCACCTGACTCATCTTTTTTAAATGCTACTCTGACTATCTTGTTCTTTGACATTTACTGTCACAATCTCACATTCAACTGCTTAAGAGGTAAAGTGCCACAACAAACCTAAATTTAAGGAGCAAACAGATCAGTAGTATTTGTAATATCACAAAAATTTTGGGTCATATGTCTGAATAGCCATTGCCAAAGAATGGGTCATGACCCACATTTGGCTTGCAGAAGGTGAGTTTATTTTGAAAACAAAACAAATTGCAATTCTTCAAAATTACATGTTTTGCATATTTAGAGCAATGTTAAAAGAGATGAGGAAATGTCATTGAGGAACACTAATTTATGCAAAAATTTGCAATTCCAATTATTTATAAATGAGGCCTGTTGTGAACTGGGTCACGATGGTTTGCCATTATTAAATAAAGAAAAACAAAATTGGGAAATATTCATCTGGGTTGAGGCTTTTTCAAGTGTAATGTGAAAACCTGAAGCCAATAATGCACAAAGATTGAAAGCGGACTTTTAGGGAGGTAGAAAGTATTTAGTGCTCAGCTGATAAACTCTGAACTTCAGAAATTAACAATATTTGCATATTTAGGTTCCAAATTTTTCCCAAGATGTTAGTGTACTGATTTCTTCACATGGTTGTTGACCTTACTGTTAAAAAGTAAATATGAAACTCAGTCACTCAGTTAAGAGTGTTTTTATTCAACCTGGCTAAAAAAATCCCATCAGACTGCCTTTAGCTTTGATTACAGGAAGCATTAGCTATGGGCACGCAATATTTATGCAATGACACAACAATTATTTCCACCCATTCATGCATTAATTTTTCACCAGATATTGTACTGATGATGGAAGAGTGGGACCACTGTGTTGAGTCCTCTACAGAACATCTTAAACATTCTCCATGCGGTTCTGGTCAGGATTCTCTGTGACCAATCCATGTGTGAAAATCATGTCTCATGCTCCTGAAACACTCTTTCACTATTTGAGCCTGATGAATCCTGACACTGTCCAACACTTATGCTCCCTATCAAATTGGTAGTTGTTTAAGAAATCAAATCAGCCAATTTACACATAAACCAGCAATAGTTGTTTAAGTAAATAAAAGAGACAGAGCCACAGATAGATATGTTCCTGTTGATGAGGCTAAAAACATCAGGCATTTTAGAGAAAATAGGTTTGTTTCAGCTTGGTTTATCTTTTAATTCAGAGCCACATATTTGGCTGTTTTACATCATTGACTGTGGGACTACACATGAATTGTTTGGGTTTTGCTCAAATGGAAATGCAATATTTTCCCTAAGGGTTGCTGTGTCGGTCAGCTAGTCGTGACACAGTGAGACTTTTATCCCCAAGAATGACTTAGCGAAGAGTTTGCTCTGCTCCGCCCACTTTGCTGAGAATGAGAAACCACTTGGAGGACAACAAGGGAATGAAGGGCTTTTGAAAGCATATTTGTGGCTTGCTCTGGGGTGTGTTTGTGTGAGAGAGGGACAGTTAGGTTTTCAATATATACTCAACTATGTGTCGGTGCGGGGGTGTAAGGAGGGATCTCATGTGGTGTGCTTATACCAATATAATCAGCTTTATTCATTTTCATTTTTGATTCCTGAGTCTAATTCTATAATGGCATTTGACAGCAAAATAGATTGTTTACTCAGTGCATTGGCTGAAAAACTCTCCTTGTACTGCTACTTTTTAAATTATATAAACCACACATCCCACATTACTTTGCCTCTACAGGGTCTGGCAGTAAGCCTAGAAATAGATGATGCTGTTTTCTCTTCTCTCTATCTCAGACTTATTTACTTTTTTGTACTGTTTGTCATTTCATTTGTTGATGATGCAGTGGTTTATGTGGGGTCTGCATTTCTGCTACCATTGGCTGTTTTCTGGATCAAACTTTTCTGTTTTTTTTCCTGAGAACACACAGAACCTTCAAAAATCTGCCCAAACATATAGACAATATTATACTCATGTTAAAATCAAACTATTCAGTGATTAACATAGTGAGTGAGACAACTTTTCACCCCTAAATTTTCCACTTTAAAGACATTTCCTGAACTGTTAAATCCATCTTTGTCATAGTTCATATCATACCTGCTAAGTGACTCTCGGGTGCGTCGTATTATGGTTCCCACCACCTGCTGCACACGGCTGGCCCTCCGAGCTGGAGACCTGCTCCTACATCGCTCCTTCTCCTCCATTTATCTAAAGAAGAGACATGTCAGGATATGAGTAACAAACATAATTCCAAGAAGCAAAACACAAGCAGAAGGAAAGGAAGACAGAGAAGAGATGAAAGGATTTGTACAGACAAAAAAAGAACTCTGTCTTTTGGATTTTTGCTCTGGCTAAATTTGCATCTCGACCGTTCTGTTTTCATGTGCAGAACGTGTAGCTGGCCTTGAATGTGATGAATAATCAGATACATGAAAAGACAAGAAAGAAAGGTTTGGAGAGAAAAAGAGGGGGTGGAGAGTCATCGCCATGCATAACAACAACACATGTCGCACACATTTGGCTGAATGACCTGATTCATGACAACAAACAAAACACAAGGATAACTGAGTCATTGCACAATAATAGGATTCAGAAAGATATCAATGCAAATATACTATGATCTGCATGTTAACTATCTGTAACAAGAAGTCTGCAGCTGTGCACTTTCTGCTTAGCCTGCTTTTTTAGGAGCGGTGGTGTAGAAACGATGAAGGATGGAGGGTTCAGTCAAACCCCAGAGAGGCAACGCTGATCAGCACTGAATCCTGACCAAATCTTAAGACTTACAACTCCCTTCAGCAGGATTTTATCTGTGTCAGCCAATCAATATGCTGGCTATAGGTCTGTAGAGCTTTTGATAATTCCTTAACTTGCTTTATTATCTATTGATGGAGATATACTCTGCAGTGTGTTATACAAAAGTAATGTATTACAAAGCAATGGGTTTATTTTGTGTTAGACTTATAGATACACAGGATGGTTGCAGATAATCTGATTAAGAAGATTTGTTTTTCTTTTTTCAGATAAAGTTGCTTTTGTCTTTTGATATACTCTGTTTCTGGTCTGTATTGGCCTGTTTGACCTCTTGAGAAAGTTCTGGCAATGAGGGGAAGAATATAGTGACCCAGACCCTGATCAATGTGGCTAACGATGATGAATGGGCTCCTGAAAAATAATGATCCATTCCTTGGCCTCTGCCAGCTGCCGAGAGCTTAGTTTGATCAGCTCCCTGAAATATGAAGGCAACTTTTGCAAGCCAAGACTTGTGAAGCACAACAGTTTTCTGGCAATCTTCTGCCACTGTCTGGGGGCTTTTAACAACAGGTCTCTGTCTAATTAATGAGGAGTGTTAGGCCATTACAGCACAATTACCTGAGTGAACTTAAAGTCTCAAGTTATGTGGAAGCGGCATACACTGCATTGGAATCAATAAAGGATGTTTAAGCAGCAGTGCACCATTAACAAGCAAAAATACAAGATTCATTTGTCTTTTCCTTTTCAGTACCAGCTTAAACAACTGGATTCATCTGCAGAGTCTGAGATTCATTGCTGCTCTCCGTTGAAGTGACCGCTGCTTGTACGCCAGTGTTGACTAGCCCCACTCAGTAGTAGTAAGGCACACAGTGTAGGTCTCTCCTGTAAGAGGATTAGAGGCCCTAGTTCTACACTGGTCAGGGTGTCACTTTAGCACCTTCCGCTGATCTGGATTGAGGCCGATTGACTTGGATGAGGAGGGATGAGTGGGGCTAGGTAGCTGACATCTGCACACAAGGAACTGAGTGTGATTATTTACACACCAGTTCCTCATTGTGACAAGCCGAAACTGACATGTTAATCAGCTTCATTAAGATCTTGAAATGTCTGCAGTTAATAGAGGCTTCCTTCCATTAACTGCCAGTGCTTTACTCTAATAAATGAGAATATAGTGTTATAGCAGGAAGATGTGCATTTGTGTTTATTGCATGTGCTGCAATCAGTGCTGAGTCAAGTGATGAGTTTCTGCTGTCATTCTCTTTTTTCTCGTCTGTTTTTTTTTCCCCTCACTCCCTCTCTTTCTTCCTTTCTCTCACCCTCACTGTCCTTGCCGAGTCAGGTAGTCATATCCGATGACACACTCTGCAGGCAGCAGCAGCCAGCAATTTCTTTTTTTCATAAACATTCTCATCTCAGAGACTTGAGCAATAGGTTTACTGTCTTATGTCTTCAAAAACACGCACTTTTTATATTACTAAACCAAATGTTTAGATATTACAAGAGGAATTGTTCCTGAAATTGTCGAGTTTTCAATTAAAAGATATTTTACTCAAAGATAATGTTATAATTAAAAATAAGCTCCAGAAGCAGACAAATAGTTTGTCCATAGACTAATCAAAGTCATGCTTCAAACTTCATATATAACCCTCATGTTTGAAGAAAAGACCATGTCCCACATTTTCGATGGATACTGTGTGACTCACCGTGATGTAGCTTGTCTCTTCAGGTCTCCAGAACACAAATACCCTCTCGCCCTCTGAGACATCAGCTCTGCAGCCCCTCCAGGATTGGCTGAAAAGAGGTGGAGGGGGGTCCTTGTGATCATCAGGGCCAATCCCAATCTGGTGTGGCCACCTGTGCAGAACAGAGGAAGACAAGTCGATTCATATCCACACGACAGGTTTATAATTAGATGTGAGGTGAGCCAGATGATGGTGGAGTCTGTTTAACTTGTATCAGCTGGATCTGCCTGGCATGTGAACCCTTTTCCTCAGCGTCAGAATGATACTCCAGTAGTTGATATTTTCAGAGTGAACACGCAAGTATGTCAAGCAAAGCAGATGTGAGTCCAAACCAGCTATGTGGTTGTGGTTTTCCAAGAGGCCCCTCCTCTGGTCCCCAAGGCTCCCTCTCTCTCTCTCTGACTCTCTCTCACCCACTCTCGCTCTTTCTACTCCTCCACAGCCTCAAAACCACATGGTGATGTGGAGACGAGGCACCCCATCTCCGTCTGGTTGTCTAAATTAAAATTTCATACCGTCCAGTTCAGTTAACAGTTCTTACTGGGCGCGCTCTAAAAGCAAAGAGGACAGCCTGTGAATCCCGATGTGATGGAGAGGGAAGTGCTGCCAGGCAGACGGAGATCTTGGCTTCTAATAAAAGAGAACGACTCTTTCATATGAACATCAGGGCAGATATGGCAGAAACCTGAGCCAGGCTCTTATTTGGGAGAAAAACACAAGGTTTGTTGTGAAAAGCCCAGTTGTTGAATCAGTGGTGACACAGAATAAACACTCTTGATCTTGTCTAAGGAAACCACCTCATTTTGCACTTGAATGTTGATTTGTGGGGTAAACTCTTACTCCCCGAGGCTTTCATCTACAAGAGGGAGCAGAAATCAAGGATTTGATAGCCCCATCTGTGCAGCTCTTCCATCAGACCCTGTGTCCCACACACAGAGCTCTTTCACAAGACTCATGTGTCCCATAGAAAAGCCAGAAGAACACCTAGACCCACACAGACTGCAGGCCTCATGAATAATACATAGGGCTAATGCAGCTAGCTCAGCCTCCGAATGCCTCCTTCTGCCACTCTGCCAACACGGGCAACAAGAAGAGCAGAGTACAGAAGAAGGAGACACGGGAAAGACGTATGGGGGGTTGCAGGGGCGAGAAGGGAAAAAGGAGGGGGCTCTGAGGGGCTGGGAAAAGGGGAAGGGACACAGAAGAAAGAATTGGTCAAGGCAAAGAAAGGAGAGAAAGGACAGGATATTGAAGGGGGTGCAGAAAGGGGACGAAAGGGAGAGAATTTTAAAGAGGGTGAAGAGGGCAGCAGCCAAGAAATGAGTGAGTAAAGCTGTAGCAGACGAAAAGAAAGGACAAAAGTATCTACAGTGAAATGTGAAGGAGTCTGTTTACTGAGAAGGAGGGAAAAAAGCTGATCAATGCAGCATTTCTCCTCCAACGAGAGCGAACGGAGCCAGGTGGCAGACGTCGATGCATGGTCAGCTTTTAAATTTAAAAAAAAAAAAAAAAAAAACGTAACAAAAGAAAATAGCATAACATTTGCCAAACTGTTTTAGTTTTACTCCTCTTCACTTCTGGAGTTTTCTAAATGAAGACAATGTTCCATCTTTAATGATGACAGCATTTCATTTGATCTCTGACTCAAATCAAAGACAGTAAAGCCTCTGTATCTGCAAGCTGGTGATGAGTCTGCTCCTAATCTGGTTCTGAATCAATACAAATCGTGAATCCTGTCCACCAGTGTCGTGTCCTTAAGTCCCCAAGCTGCCAGCGCAGCTCATCACTGATCCTTACAGCCTGTCCGGATCTTTTACTCCTCCTTTCACCTTATCTTCCTCTTCTATTGTCACCACATAAGGAGGATATTTGTGGAAAAGTGTTGTTCTAATGAAGTCTGTTGCAATTCTTTTGTCTCACTGTATCTCATTTCACTGAGACAAATATCCGTCTCTCTGCCCTTTTTCCCACACAATGAGTCTGACAAAGAGTCAGTTATTCAGTTATGAGCACACATGCAGCTCATATAAGAGCTCCACACTGCTCTTACTCTTGTCTCAGGGGTGGAGAGGTGGCACCCGTGATTTGGCAGAGGTTGTTGTTTTTGTGCAGCCAGCTGGATGGAAGACAGCTCTAAACCCAATTAGCACTGCTGGGCCAGACCGGGCCACAGCAGGTCAGACCGACATGGACTGGGCCAGGTGGACACAAAACACAGGGTGCGGAACAAAATGTACACCGACACAACACAATCCGTTCTAGTTGATAAAAAAAAAGTAATTAACTTAAAATGTTGTCGCTAAGCCGTCCATATTCCAGCATCAAGACTGGACCGGTGTACTGCAACTTACAAACACAAGACCCACACACAAGCGAAACAAAATTCAAGAACTTCATGTGATTCACAAGTACAAGAAGCATTACTCACTTACTGGACAATGGCTTTTATTTAGAGAAGACCAGTTGGATGGTATTGATGTCTTGTTCTCAATCTGTCCCACAACACACACACACACACAGAGAAACACACACACTCCCCCCTCCAGCCGAGTACGACACACCGGATACAGCTGCACCACATGAGGCGCAGCAGAGCAGCAGCAGGGGTTGGTTCAGCAACTCCACAATTCATTTTGGTTCACAGTTGTTGCCAACGAAGTTGGACAGAGACCGCAGCCCAGATTCAGTCCAAGATCTCACTTGGCAGACGATACTATATGTATGAATATTTGGATGATTTGAGGTGTGCTGTTTTGAGTTTGTGTGAGGCAGCTGGATTGGTCTATATTACAATGCAAAGTTGTAAAAGTGAGGAATGGCAAGTAAAGTGGACAATAAAAACTCAGAAAAGGGACTTACTACTATAGCCAGTAGTTTCTTGCATTACACTACATTTTCGATCACAAGCTAATTAGATGATATAAATCTCTGCCATGTTCTAACCGCTGTAAATATAAACTGTTTACTGTTTGCTTAAGTACCCACTATTAGATTCAGAAATGTCTGAGAGATACTCTGAAACCATTCACAAGATATAGTTTGGGTCAAGTGACTGATATCTTCCTGTGTTTGGTGTAGCTCATTGGAAATCATTATTTTAATTGTTGATTGGTCTTTCTTTGATTGTTTAGTCAATAAAAAAAAAAAGTAAGAACGTGTCTTCAAAGCCTAACATGACATCCTCAAAGGTTTTAATTTGATCCACAACCCATACATATTCATTTTACGGTCACAGAAGTGCATAGAAACTAGAAAATATTTACATTTAAGAAAATGGAATTACTGATTATCAGAACAGCTGCTGACTAAACTAACACTCAGTAATAAACTGATCATTTAATCATTGCAGCACTGCTCATAAATGATCACTACGGAAGTAACTAAAAAAGGGTAAACGTTATTTTCAAATAGTATGTTTGTGCTATTGTTAGTTTCAATTGTCATATTTTCATCTTCCAACACAACATTCTCCTGTTACCATTAACCAAACTAACTGAAAATGATTTGTCCACCAACTAAACAGAACAACAGGCTCATACACTGATGCAGCAGCAAATATGTGGCTTGTTTAGTTTTTACTTGTGGCTGTAACTTGTTTGTTTCTCTTTTACCTGCGTCCCAGACATAATTACATTGCCCCTTCTTCATGCAGCCTGTCAGCTCATTCCATTAGCATTATGAAGACAGGACTCACTGTATGCTGCTCATTTCATTTCCCCTTTCATCAACGACCTGGCGAGGCAAGTTCCCCAGTGCACTGTTAAATAATGGGTCTTTTGAAGATTAATAGCGAGCTTCATTGTGTTACTGATCTCTATCGATGGTTCTGATGGTTCCGGAGTGAGACAGAGGAACACCTTGATGTCTGAAGACAGCCTTTGGATGTTAGTGGATGATAGATGCTGGGAGTCTGGAAAACTGTCTGTCTCACTTCTTCTGTTGCTGTCCGAGTCAATTTCTATCAATTGAGTGATGCTTCAAAAACTTACACAATGGACGTCTTATCTTTAAGTAAAATGTAATATTTAAGGCAGCAAGTAAGCCAGCAGCTACAATAGACCTCTGGGCTATAGAGTAATACTTACATGCAGCTACAGAAGGAGTTTAATATTTCATATGACTTTAAAGAATAGAAGAGGGGAGAACCTGGTTATTCAGAGCTGATGCCATTTACTGAGGCTTTTGCTTTTTAGATTATGCATTTCGTTTTCTTAATGTTTTGCTATACATTCATACTTGTCCTACATTTTGCCACCACTGCCAGTCAGCTATGCCATCACCATGGAGCTGTCATGTCAATGAGGTCACATCTGCTTTTCCTTCAGCAGGAGAGGAATACTGTCACAGTTTAAAGGCAGATGCACATTTACAGTACAAACATGTAGAATTTTCTTCAAGCGCTACTGGTTGTATGTTTGAGGAAAAATGAGCAGTTTCCAAATGAATGACTTTTAAATAAAACATGTTTAGATCATCTCTGCAGAAAATGACAAATGGTCAAAAATAACTAAAATACATACATTTACAGAGTTCATATACTCATAAGAAACCTGCACTTATCATTTACACATACAACACAATATTAAGGTTTTAACTTAAGAGGAGTTCAGAAATATTTGCATTAGTTAAATAACCTGAACTTTCAGACACGTTTCTTCATGCTAATACACATTGTGGGTGTTTTAAGCCACTCCTGATGTAAAAATGCAAATATACTCTCCTTTGTTTGATAGCTTATGACCATCTGTCTTCTTCAGATTCCAGAGGGATTAACAGTGTTCAGGTGTGGAAATTTGTTTCCATATTAATAATTATTCCCTCAACCATCATCCATCTATGCATTCATTCATCCAACCACTGGCATAGCCATACAATGCAACCTATGACCCTTGAATTTAATGAATTCCTGTACTGAGAAAGCACAATCCTGATCAATTAATAGCTTCTGAGAACCATTTTGTGCACAATAGAAATCTATCCATGAACAGCTTCAATAATGGATTGATCTTAGGATCAGATGGTCAGAGCATCGAGGTTGAAGAGGCCAGCACCAGCCCAGCAACCCACTGAGCCCTGGAGGCATGAAGCTAAGACTACAGAGAGAGAGCAAGGGATGGCTGGATGGTTATGGTAAGTGGGACAGTGGAGCAGTCAGTGGGGCAGATCCAGGCTAATGCAGCCAGGCATCAAGTCTTTCCTGATGTGCAAGTTCTGCCCGTCCTGTTTCTCCTCTGGCAGAATGACCTCAGAGCAGCTACTCCCATCACATGCTGTTGCATACATCCCTGAGTCATAGCACATTGCCCGCAGCATTGGCAGTTGTAAAGACACACACCAAGTGCACGCAGGAGAAAAAGCAAAACATTGAGCATCCACTGCCATATGTCATGTATAGGCTACACACCCAAGGACCACATCTGCATCCAATATGTCTGGGTCTGCTTAGGTGAGACTGCAACAGGAACATGATGCTGCTAACAAAATGCTCAATTATTAACTTAAATGACAAATTTACGCACAAAGGCTGCTGTATATCACACAGGGTCCAAATGTAAACGCAATCAGCAGTCATATCAAATCATGTCATGCATTAAATGAAGGCCCCAGAACAGCAAAACGCATTGTTCCGGTCTAGTTGTGTTGCGCTTGTCATGCCCGGCACGGAACGGGAGAACACAGAGGAGAGGCTGCTTCTGGCCGAAGGATACGAGCAAAGGGAAAAAAAAAAAAAATGAGTGAGAGAGACCGTCCAGGGTGTCTGCACATCGCATACGCCCATTCATAATGTGCGTGTTTTACTACCCAGACTCCTGGCATCCCCCGGATCTGTCAGGATTTAGCCGGTGACGGTGATTTCACTGCGCAGACGGCAGCATGGGTTTCCACTATCACTGCATAAGTCATGTGTTTTGTTTTTTTTGTTTTTCTTTGTTTTTTTTTAAGCATAATACAAAACAGACCTTAACTGAATCTGTAATCTTTATAGGATTTGTTGTTTTGCGTAATGATCTCTTTTTAGGTTTAGAATAATATCGGGCGCGCGTAAATGCGTAATAAATGCCATTACTAATAATCAATATCCCCATTACAGTCGTCAAACACTAACTTTAATCACCGGCAGCAGCCATGCCAGTTAAAGCAGTAGGCTAAACAAAGAAAAAAAAAAGGTCAGTCTTTTGTTGCTTCCTTTATAATCTTAATCGGATTTAAATCTGTCCACCGCCTCCCTCAAATAGGGACACGGGTGTAGCCTGCAGGCTTGGAGAAAAGGACCATGAGAACAACATTATTCATTTCGTTTATAAATATCAGATCAGATGGCTGGAAATGATGCAAGGTGCAGGCTCCTCCGTCCAGTCGGGCGCTCCTTCATCAGACAATAACACCGGAAAATACGGACAAAACTCACCTCGTGGTTTGAAGAGACAGACGGACCGGGAGTCTGGGAGAGGTATCCCCAAAAAAGCGGTGATGCGGAGAATCTGAGAGGAAATGTTATGTTTCTCCCCCCAAAAAATATTCACCGTGTCCTCCCGGGCCGGATGGTGATGATGTGGTGTGTGGGGGGTTTGGCTATGTGCTGGATGCTGTCATCGTACTGGGACTGCTCTCTGCTAATCCTCGGCCCTGAGCTCAGAAATAACCCACCCCCTCCCTCTGTTCGTCTCCCTCTCTCCTCCCTGCCTCCTCTGCTGTCTGCCCTGAGGACCCCCTCCCCTCCTCTGCAAGGTCAGTATGGTTACACTAGATACACTGGAATAATAAGAAAATAAATAGGCTTATAATAAAAATGTGCAGGAGGAAGATTTTTAAATTTCATAAACAATGATCAAATACAGAATGTTTTGGTATCCCCAAACATCTGGTGTTGATACAGTAAAATAAAATATTAAAAAATAATTATAAGAAGAAAACACAATTTATTTTACATAAATATGTCTTTTAATAAAAAAATGAATAAATGCATACATTTTATCACGAGATTATAGGCTTACTAATAATGCAATTCAAGACCAACAAAATACCAAATTAATTAAAAAACCAAGCAACCCAAAATAGGCAAAACAATGAATTTTTTCCCCCTAAATTTTAACCGTGATATACAATTTCAAGAATTGTAAATGTGATTGGTTTACAAATGCGGTATATAGAAGGTTATATCTACATATATGAACCCTTTAAGATTGTAAATAATTATTTGGGTTTTACTTACAGTAATGTGATACTATTTACATACAAATTAATGTAAAACTAAAAAAAGGACCAATGAAACGTTGTGCTTGGTGCATATCAGTAACGTTTTTTTTTTAACGTTTTGTGTAAATAAACCGTGGTGCCATGTGTTTAATATATTTATTGCATTGCGCCCATAAAGTTTGTCACTTTTCATTCGCCGTACTATCGTCACTTCCGGCATTTCGTCATTTCCGGTTAGAATTATTCTACCCATGCTCCCGGAACGGTGAGGTATCCAATATCCCCACTGGAAATAAGACCAAACCACAGACAAAATGTTCAAATTGGAAGGACTTGGCCCCAAGATGGACCCAGAGGAGATGAAGAAGAAAATGCGACAAGATGTCATCTCATCTTTACGCAACTTTCTGATTTACGTCGCCCTTCTGAGAGCTAGTGAGTCTGACCAGATGACATTGACTAAATACAGACCGTTTACACATTTACAACATTATACGACCTGCTTGCAGCTTAAAATATACATCTACAAACTATGCAGTTTTGTTGGATCGCTTCATACAAAGGAAATGCCAAAAAAAAAATCCTTGGATATTTATTGTACGTCCATGTTGTACAAGATGACAAACAACGTGTTGTCATCAGTGAAGAACTAACACTTAAGAACTAGAAGAACTGTTGTGGTGTGATAGTACTGTATTACAAGTAAAAGTCAAGTATTTAAAACATTATTTAGGAAAATCTATCCTTCAGCAAAGTAGTGATGTTACAAGTAGTCATTTTGCAGTAAAACGATTACCTATCATGTCTTTGTTGCATTAGATGTTTAAGTTTGAGCTAATTTACTTTGTAAACTATAATAAATATATAACAATGCACCATATTCTATAAGATCACTATGCGCTTGTAGAATCTCTAAAAAGTCAGCTTTTCATGAGCACAGAATAACAGCCATTTTCAGTAATATGACAATGTATTTTGAGTTGGTTTTTTTTTTTTTTTTTTAGCAAACTTATTTACCTTGAGAAGTAGGAGAGGGTTATACTCATTTCACAAAGGAAACAATTTCTTAAATTATCACAAACATTCCTCATCACCAGATTTTGAGATATGTGATTCTAGCTTGATAGGTGAGTGGTGAAAAAAAAATATGAAAGTAAAGCTGACAGGCCTATTTAGTAGAGGAAAAAGTACAATATTTAGATGTAGTGGAGTAGAAGGATAAAGTTGGATGAAATAGTAATTGTTAAGTAAAATCCAAGTATTTATCCTGTTTGTGTTGTACATAAAACAGGATCTTTGTCTAAAACATTCCATTTTAAGTCACCTTAAGTTTATAGAAGATCCAACATTTAGTAAAGAGGTCACTCATGCAGAATCCCGATTCATAAACAAACATCTGCTGCTTCAATTTCCTCCCATGGTTGCAATGAGAATTCATATGTGCTTTTCATATCTGCAGCTCCTTATGTGTTGAAGAAGCTAGACAGCATATGAGGCGAGCAGCTGGACTCTTCCATCCATCAATCCATCCACTGAACGTTTACTCCATCAGAGACAGTATGGACCATCCTGAGCAGACAGACGGGGCCGTTACAAGTCATCATGTAGATCTCTCAAAGGCTGTGCGTCACTGGACTTGAGGAAACAACTTTTTTGTAAACACTGTCAACATTTTTTGTTTTTGGTTAATATATAACACATTGTGAACATTGTTTAGTGTGAATGTCATACAATAAATAGAGACCATGCTGAATTTGTAAATTAAAAATGTGCCGTGTTTTGTTTTAAATACAGCAAATGTGTTTAGTCTCTACATGAAAGGAGTTTAAGTGTAATTTTAACATGTAACTGTAACATAAAAGTAACAGTAATTTATACTGAACTGGCATTCAGGATTATACTTGAGAATCTTGCAGTGTCCAAATAGTTAAATATCTTTTCTGAGTTAATAACCACTTATTTAATAAAACAACTAGAAATGGCAACTTTTTAAATACAGAGTTTTCATCTGTACTCTAGTACTGTATCAGCATGCACTGTACAATACAGTGTCTTGAGGAAATTTTTTCAACCACAAAAACCTCAATGCTTTAGTTTGCCATAAACATTTACATTCAACATATTTGGAGGTTCACTATATGAACAAAAATATCAGGACACATCACACCTAGAAGCTTCTCTTTCCACTCCCATTGATCTTAAATATGGTCATGATAAAAATTTTCATGTCACTTATTGTCAATATTTATCCCAATAGATATTGAATTGAAAATGTATTTTAAGTTCAAACTTTTCTTCCTGAGGGAGAGTTGAAGAAACCAGACAGTTAATGGTGGTTTAACATGACTATGGTTACAATAGAATAATTATAATGACAAAAATAATCAACATTGAGTGTAATCATACTTATCGGTTGAAAAAGAAACACCTTAGCATTTTGTAGGTGTGAGATGGCAATGTAAACAAAATAGATCCTAAAAACTAAATACAAAATTACAGCAGTTATATTTAACATAATATAAAATTATATTTATCCATACAGGGTACAGTGGTTTTCCTTGGAAAGCTTTGAAACTATAATCTACAATGTAACTAAAGCTGTCAGACTAATATAGTACAGTAAAAACAGCAGTAAATGTTATTGAGCAGATGTCGAATCATATGAAAATACTCCAATAAAGTGCTTAAAGTTTGCGCTTGTTCATATATTTTTAACCCATAAAGACCCAAACAGCCATTGGCAACCAAAACATTTACTGATCTAAACTGTTTAATACCTGTTTATCCACTAACTGTATTAATACATGTAAATAATTGTTGTAAAAGTCATCTTTCCACAGTCATCAGATATGACCCATGTGGACATTCAGAGGCTCCGTAGTGAACGTGGAAACACCGTCATCTTCTACAACATTGATTCACCAGTAAAACCATGGAGTTTGATAGATGACAGTGGATGGAGAAACTTGTTTTTATGTTCAGTTATTGATATCTTTGCAGAAAAAGTCACTTTCTCTTCAGTTTTCTCTGTTTCTGATATAATAACTTATTAATTTACGCTGAGCTTTAATGCACATCAGCATGATCAGTGAATTAAATATATTGGAAAATACACGATTTACACTGGAAAAAATGCAAAATACAGACAATATCACAATAAATGGTGACAAATCACTGAGAAAGGCTAAATATAGAGGAAAAATTCATTTGGAAATTGTAAACTAGGTGAGGTGCAGTTCCAGTCATCACCATGAGGGGGTGGTGTCGGTCAACTAAGCGCCAATGAAATGCACAAGCGATGGAGGCTGTGGATGCTATTGTGTGAGCGCACTGAATCAGTCGTTTTAACGGTCATTTCAGCGGCTGCGGGTGTGGATATCATCTGTGAGTTTTTACAGCGGGGACCTGCATCTGCTGTGGACTGTGGGAGACAAAGGGGACAAAGGCCTGAAACCGCGCCGCATCCCTCGGCTTTGTTGTTAGACTAGGCCCGCCCATACTCCAGAGCATCTCTAGGAAACCGGGCTACGGCAGATTAGTTAGATGCACGCAGGCTACTGTGAAATGCTGTGTGCCCGGTGTGATGCCGGGTTCAGAGGATGAGACGTGGACGTGGATCCCAGTTCAGGAGCAGATGGACTGACTTTGACAATCGTTGCGTTATTTTAACTCCATCATCGCGCCTACTGAGAAATACCTGTAAAGTATAGCATAGTCCACCCACTTCTCATCACACACGACCTGTCATGGATTTTCCAGGTCATTTCCAGCACATTTTCCAGCAGCTCAACCACCAGCGGCTCCATGCTCAGCTGTGTGATTGTGTGGTGGTGGTTGGAGGTCAGAGTTTCCAGGCTCATCGCTCCATCTTAGCTGCCTGCAGTTCTCACTTCAGGGCACTTCTGAGCTCCAATGACAGTACTGATGAGAGTGGAGGCCCAGCAGGTGAGAGAAGTGGGAGTGGAGGCCCCAGCGTCATGAAGTTAGATCCTGAAGTGGTGACTCCTGAGGCCTTCTCCACCCTGCTGGATATGATTTACACCTCCACCCTGTCTCTCGGCTGCTCAAATGTGATGGATGTCCTGTTGGCAGCCTCACACCTGCACCTTAACTCTGTGGTCAAAGCCTGCAAGCTGCACCTGTCCAGGAAAAACTTCCCCGCATCGCCTCCAAAAGGATGGAGATCAGTGCAGCAGCAGCAGCAGTGTCCATCCTCCCAGAAGAGGCCAGCCATGCTTCAGCAAGTCACGTCTGCGTTGGAGGATGATGATGATGACGAAGAAGCAGTAGTGGAGGTGAGCCAGTCTGGTGGAGCTGAAGAGGAGTGGATGAGGAGGAGAGCCACAGGTGAGCAGGGTGTAGAACTGTCCTTCAGACACAAGCGAAAGTTGCAAGAGGAAAGGCTCGGTGGTAGGAAAAGGTCTTGCAGGCTTTTTGGAGAAATGTTTAAGGAATGTTCTCCTACTGTGAGCAGGAGCGCTGTCAGTACTGAGGAGGGAGGAGAGGAGCTACTTTCCCCAGACAGCCTGAAGATGCCTGATGGTCTCTGGGAGAGTGCAGGTGGTGAGGATGAGGTGGAGAAGAAGTATGAAGCAACCAAGGCAGAGTCTGAGGAGATCCAGCTGCCGAGCCAATCAGACAGCAGCCCAGGAGGCTTGAATGATTGGGAAAAAGATGAAAATAAAAACAGAGAAGCTGTAATAAAAGTGAAGGTTGGAGAGGAAGGTGTGGAAGAGTCAAAGATTGCAATGATTGAGGTGAAAAAGGAAAATCTGAGCTCATTCTCTCCAGAACTGGACCCTGTTCCAAATGACTGTCCTCCATGTCTTTCACAAGACTCCACAACGCACTTAGATGCACAATTAAATGATGTTAAAATGACCATAAACAGTCCCCCAGATACAGATGTTAATGCTTTACCGTCCCAGTTGTGCACAGATCTTCAGGCTGATGCAGAAAAAGAAAGCGGAGATATGGGGGACGATCCAGTCGACGGGGACGGCCTCGACAGCCTGTCCGAGCTGGCCTTTTCGTGTTTTCTTAATCCCGCTGCTGATAGTGTCATAGGAGCTCTCGATGAGGAGGACAGCCTTGCTAGCCTCACCGCTGCTGCTGCTGCTGCAGCTGCTGCAGCCAGTGATGCTCCTGCAACACTTGAAAATGTGGATGAACTGTGTCAAAACACAGAAAAAGCAAACTCAACAGAATCCTCCTCTCTGGTTTTTCCTGTAACCTCTGTTCCTCTGCAGCAACTTCTCCCAACTCAGGGCTCTGGTTTCAGCGACACACTCATCCTCCAGCCCACACAGAACTCTTTGGCAGGATTCCTCAGCGGCATCAGACCTGGGTTAAGTCTGGGGCCCTCCCTCATTCAGCCCTCCAACGCTGGGAAAAGCAGAGGAGGTGGAAGCTCAGGGGCGACAAACTTCCGTCGCATTGCCCCCAAAATGCCGCCTGGATCTGAAGCCAGTGCAGATCCTTCATCTTCCTCTGGATCAGGAGACACGGTGGAACGTCCAGCTCTGACCAGAGCTTCAGAGGACGTTCTGTCCAAGTGCAAGAAAGCAGCTGCTGAAGACCTTGTGTTGTTAGTTGAAGGTGAAAAGAAGTACGCCTGCAAAATCTGCTGCAAGACCTTCATGAATCTGACTGACTGCAAGAAACATATTCGTGTCCACACAGGAGAAAAGCCCTATCCATGTCCCAAGTGTGGCAAACGCTTCAGCCAGTCCTCACATCTGTATAAACATTCAAAGAATACCTGTCTAAACTGGAAAGATGATCAGGCTTTCCCAGATACCCTACTTACCTGACAGGAGTTTGTTCAAACTCACACATTTTGGGGAAAAAAAAAAAAAAAAAAGCACTCTGTACGTGTATTTATCACCCAAATCAACTTTTGTTTTTATTGTTACCTGAAATCAAAGCTGGTTTGCTTATGTAAAATTGTAAACCATCTTTATGGTTTTATATTCCAACCATGATTTTACTTTTAAATGAGATGAGAACAGACATAACATGTAACATGCTGCAAATACTGCAGAAAACATTTAAGACACACGAAAATAAATAGCAAATTTAACTCCTTCTTAGTGTGGTTAAATCTCATTTTTAAGCACAAGCAACTTGCTTATAGAGTTTTTTCCAAAACAACCAAACAAAAAAACAATGTGATTTCTCAGAGACTGGAGTGTTTTATTGTTTTATAACAGTACAAAAATACAGATTAGTGATTAATATGGAAACCTTTCTGGCAACTATCACATTTAGCAGGAGAAACAAATAGTGAAGGAAATTTCTGTTTGTTAGATGCAATCCACAGAACATTTAGATTTGTAGGTTTTAATAAGAGCTTGGGAGTGTTTTAGTTTGTTTATTTGCAACTTAGAATGATCTTCCTAAAAAAAATAAGTTATATATTACTTGTGCATTCATTAGCTCCTGTAGAAGGATGGAGTGAAGCTTTATACACTGTTGCCTATAAAGTTGGAATAAAATATTTTTACCTCTTCTCATGATATAATTGTGAAAATGTGATTTATTCTTGACAGATAAATTGTAACCGGGACTCTGAACTTGTTATTCTCTGTTTTGTTTTTTTTTTTTTTTTTTTTTTTTTTTTTGTAGTTGAATATGTTTTTATCCCTTGAATACTTTTCAGACTGTTACTTTCTAGGCAGCACCAGAGGTTGAGGTGGGAACAGCAGCTGAGTCTAAGGCTCTAAAAGTTGAGTTCACTGGGCATGTCTGTGCCCTGTAAACCACCCAGAAGGTTACGAGCTGCCAAATCCGACATGATGCCTCTTGTGGAGTAGGTGGCACTGCCGATGTGTGGCAACACCACTGCAAAAGACAAGAGGAATGACATTAGAGTAAGAAGTAAATATGTATAAACAGACATATAAAGAAATATAACTGTCGTCCACTCACCACAGTTCTTTAGTGTAAGGAGGGGGTGGTTTGTTGGAAGGGGCTCAGGTGTCGTCACATCCAGACCTGCGGCAGCGATCTGTCCGTTCTTCAGAGCCTGGTACAGATCCTCCTGGTTCACCACAGCTCCTCTAAGACAGTAACATCTCTGCCTTGTTATTCTGAACTCCAACTCTATAGAGCAGTGTATTAAAACCATGGACAAGCCCAAACCTCACACAAATTCATTAACCGACCTCTCCATTCCCACCAGATCATTGGCGATCCAGTTGCAATTCTGTATTAAATATATTAAAGTTTCTATAATAAAACTTTTGTTGACATGTTATACCTTTTTAGAAAACTTAAATGATCCACAATTGAGTCGCTAAGTTTATGTTACAGTTTTCCTAAGCAACAAAATATAATCAGTGAAAGAATCACCTGGATAGCAATCAAAGCTAATGGGACAAGTGTATTTGGTTCTGGTTGTATTTAGGAGAAACTAGAGATTATTATCTTTGAAATGAGCCGTCACTGATAAATTCTGGCCTTGTGGTTCTTCATTTATAAGGTTTGGTGCTTGGTGTGGTAAATAACTGAAAAGTAACACTAATAAGGTGGAAGGAACAGGTTCTAGATATCCATTGCTACCATGTTATTTTTCAACAGAGGTTTTGCAATAATATATATTCCTTTGTGGATCTACCTGCTTGAGTTGACAAAGACTGCAGTGTTCTTCATCTTGCTAAAGAAGGCCTTGTCACACAGGCCTTGAGTTTCTGGCGTCAGGGAGCAGGAAACAATGATGAAGTCACTCTCAGATACAAGTGTGTCCAAAGGTACTGTTATATTAGCATAAGAGAAAGGGAAACACATAAAACATCAATTAGTAAATTCTCTCATTTTAAATAAGCAAATTTATTATGACCCTTATTTCCTTTATTATTCTGCACTTATTGCTTATTCATTGCTGTGTATGATACTTTGAACAAGTCACTACTTCTCAATCCTTACCAAACTCTCCATTAACCTCAGCGGCGTGTGCTTTTGCTGTTCTTCCAGAGTAGAGCAGCCTCTTTACTCCAAACGGCGTTAGTCTCTTTGCTATGGCCATGCCTGACAGCAAACAGTGGTCATTACATTTACGTACATGCAGCTCTCAAAACTTCACAGGGCAATAAAGTCATGCTTTGGTGATGACTACAGGATTGAATAAATGGAAATTGAGTTTATAATGAAGAATGTGTAATGCCAAAATAAATGAAGTGGTTGCAGTAAGCCTCACCTATGCGCCCCAGTCCGATGATTCCTACTGTGCTGCCAGACAGACCATAACCACACAACCAGAGAGGCTTCCATGAGCTCCAGCCTCCACTAACAGACAGAAAACACATTATGTAACTAAAGCTTTTACTTTTGGATTAAAGGGAAACAAAAACCCATCACCATAAAAATAAGCACAGATTAGTGTAAATGTGTAACTTGATGACACTGACTTTTTGACCTCCTCCACCCCCTCTGGTAATCTGCGAGCAGTAGCCAGAAGCAAAGCTACCGTCAGTTCTGCTGTAGCATCAGTCAGAACGTCTGGAGTGTATCCAACACGTATCCCACTGTTAAAAAACACACAGCAACACAACTTAGGATCAGTGAAACACTACCTCTTGTCACTGTATTATTGTTTTTGGTTTTTTTTTCGCATAACCTACCGTTTTTTAATTTCACCAAGATCCAAGTGGTCAAACCCTACTGAGAGTGTGCTGATCACCTTCAGGTTTGGGCCTGAAATCAGAGAAACATTATCATAAACACCAAAACAATCACTGAATTAATCTGTGACTATTTTAATAACTGACTGGAAAGTAAAGGTATTTAGTAAAATGCAGAAATCTCAGGTTTCAATGTCTAAAATGTCAGAAAAGTTATTAAATGTACTAACATATATTTATTTTAATGACTTGAATTGTACAGGAGCACAATTACAACATTCGATGTCCATTTCATTCCACTTTCTACATCTACTCCTTGTGCTTTGATATTTCTAATTAATTTTCACAATTCAAATATCTATTTTATGCTTATATGATGCTGTTCCATACAGATCTACACAGTACTAGGCTGTCAAAGTACCTAAAATGGGTTCCCCACAGTCAACATGTGAGAAAAACGAAATAATCTTACATTCTATAATTATATAACCACTCTGTACAATGATTATCTTTTATTTTTTTGGATCTTAATGCTGTATTTCATTCAACTTTTTTTCTGAAGACCCACTTTTTAAAAATGACCCAATTCGACAGGAGAAGTGGTAATAATACTGATTATTTCATTAAATAGTACCTTTGACTGGGCTGGATATATTAGGCAGCAAGTGAACATTTAGTCCTTGAAGCTGATGTATTGGAAGCAGCAAAATGAGCAACATAAGGAACTGAGTGACTTTGACAAGGTCCATATTATACCAGTGATGACTGGGTCAGAGCGTCTCCACAAGCTGTTTTTGTGTAGAAAGGGGAACCTACACACTATCAGACAGGTGGTAATAATGTTCTGCTAACATAGATGCTCGATTGGCTGAGATCTGGTTGTTGTTCTTTACACCACTTTTAATATGTACTAGCCACTTTACACTGGGAATGAACAAGATCTGGAGATGCTCTGACCCTGTGATTTGCTTTCTCTCTCATTAAAGTTTCTTAGATCCATACTCTTGCCCATTTTGCTTTTTCACACATCAGCTTCAAGGGCTAAATGTTCAAAATGTTACTGCCTAATATATCCCACCCACTGACAGGTCCCATTACAATGAAATAATCACTATTATTACCACTTTGCCTATAAGTGATCATAATGTTATGGATGAATGTTGTAAGTCTTTAAAAACTTTGTTTTACATGTGGATTGTGTAAAACACAGGCCTATACGTGTTTAGTCAAAAGAACAAAATGCACACTAATGTGTCATATTAGCATCATGATAATATGAACATGCAGCATCAATACTAAATATGATTCCTCATGAAGGGTTTTGCAATGCTTTGAAATGCAAATTTATTTTTGGAGTCAATTAGTCACTGTAGGTGTGTGCTTTAAGATGTTTCCCTCATAATCATTATGTCAATCAATCTTCTCTTTTACTTCATTTCAGTTGAGTATTATTTATGTTTTATTGATTCTGCTTTGATTGTCTCTTCCATTTTTATAAAGCACTGTGAATTGCCCTGTGTATGAAATTGTGCCATACAGATACATTTGCGTTGCCTTGCCTGTGGTCATAAAAGCTGGACTTTGTTCTTTGCTTGAGCTGATTACTGCAGGTGGTAATGAATATCCCCTGGAGATGAATGAAGTGTATTTGTACGTGTTCGTCTTGTTATGCATTTGGACTCTTTTGTAAATGATCTGAGTGCTTCTTGCAGCTCTTCCTCAGAGCACAGAAGTACCTGCAGCATCCAGAACTTCAGTATCTATCTTATCTGACAGCAGACACAGCAGCCCCTGAGCCCCCTGCACCCCCTTCAGCAGCTCGGTCCTGGGCACAGGCTCCTCTGAGTCCCACAGAGACACCTCACACCTGTTTCCATGGCGACAGAGAAGATGAGAACACATGACACCCACATACAGACTGCTATTTAGAATAAATGACGGAAATAACAAGAAAACACTTCATACACTCCAGCTGCCGACAGGATCTTCATTCCCTCCTGCGGGATGCGTCTCGTCACGAAAACCTTCATGAGTTTTCCAACTGTGTGCATCCCACTCCGACAGCAAAAACGAACTGAAATTTGTTTGGAAAGAAATGAGACCACTTCCACCTCAACTCTAACCTTTATTAAAGGCTACACACACCCGGAAGAAGGAGGTGACGCGTTCGCTGTACTGCGCCTGCGTGTTGTTTGCTGCATTTTTATAACGTTCACAATCAGAATTATTGGTGTTTTAATCCTATATCTTGATCTAATGGGTGGCTCTTGACTTGATTTCACATTCCTATACGAATCAGGTTTAAATGAATGTGAAAAACCAAATAGAAACACCATATTATCTATTTTTTGTCAATTTTATTATCATTTATTATTTGCTATTAATTTTTTGTCATTTAATTGTGTATTTGAGTCACTTGGTTATTTATAAGGTGTATTGCAGTGTTTCTATAACTTATTATAAGCATTTATTCTCAAGGCATCTTCATCAAAGCATGGGCATGGCCACATTTCACCTCTTTTTCTTCCTTCGTAGGATAGTGCAAGACAGAAAGCAGAAGAACAGAGAAATGCGCAGAGGTTTTAAGCGAAAAAGTTAAAAAAAAACAAAAAAAACACGTGCACGTGAACGCAGCAGCTACTTTCACTGAGGTTCCCCTTTTGATAATCGATGTGTTAATAACGTGGAAAATATGTGGCTTTTAGACATTATGGAAGGGTTGGTTAATGGTTAGGTTTTAAATAAATGGATGAATGATTTCCACAGTGGTTTATGTGTGTCCACGGTGGTGACGTCACTGCCCACTCCTCGGCTAGCTTCAGTTTTCCTGCTTGGCTCCGTCAGCTGCCACTCCGCTATGAGCCGCCGTCACTGCTGTAAATGGTGAAAGCCCCACTGTGGAAGGCAACGGAGGGCGGAATAAAGAGCAGCCCCTACTGGAGGAGCCACCTAGGCTTTTAAAACCCCGAATTACACCAAGCTAAAAGGTGAGACTTTCGCCTTTTTTCCCCCTTTATTTTCGTGTATTCGTGTTGTAGTCTTGGCGGCTAAAGCTCTGCTCAGCTGTTAGCTTGTCTGCTGTCGGCTACAAGTCCTATCATGTTGTCAGTGTGGTTCACTTAGCAGCATTTTCAACCCGACATGCAGGATCAAACCAGCTCGATCTGATTACTCATATGTCAGCAATGCCAGGACTTGAGTCGGTATTTTAACTGCAACCTGCAAACTATTTTCATCATCGATTTGGTAAAGTCTGGCAGAACAGTGTTGAAAACAAAACACGGGCTTCTGTGTGAGACTATGTGTCAAGTATGCCTGAAATCCTTAAAAGGAAAACATTGTCAACTGGGCTTAATGTGGGTGTTTTCAAACAGTAATAACAAGTACTCAAAACAGATATTCTTATTAAGTTATATATTAGTTAAAGTATGATGCGTCTTTACATCTAGAATATGCAAAAAGCAGCATTACATTCACTGGGATAACAGTATTTCCAAACAAATTTTGTAGTCTTACTTTATTTTTTACGTAATTGATTTTTATTTGAGAAATTGTCTCCCTCATGAATCCTGTATGTGACAAAAAAATAAATAAATAAATAAATAAATAAATAAAAATACCAGCATCTTGATCCTGGGCTTTCCTTATTGTATGGACTCAGTACTAGAGATTTAACTTGACAGCATGTTTTGATATTACCTAATGACATAGTGTAACTGTAATGAGGGACTGTAGGATAAGACCTGAAATAAATAGAATAAAATAGATTGGAGTAGAATAAAGTAGAGTAGAATATGTTTATTTGTTATTCTAACATGTACAGTGAAATTAAAATGCCATCTAGGAAAAAACTATAAAGCATTATAAAAAAAAACAAAAAAAACCCAGCTAAAATAAATATGTAAGGACAAGCACAAACATACACATAACCACACATTCCTATCATTGTATCATCCCAGTATTGCACCAAAGATTGTGTTACTGGAGTAGTTAATATTGAGTATTGTGTAATCCAAACCTTGATTTAAAAAAATAAATAAAATTTTTTTTACCTTTATTCCACTGTTTGCCCCCCAAAAAAGAAGAGGTCAGAGATACAAACTGTGGAAGATTTATTACAGCTCTGAATAATACTGCTACTCACACTGGTGTGTGAATGCGTATGAATGTTCAGTGGTGGTCGGAGGGGCCGTAGGCGTGAAATGGCAGCCATGCTTCTGTCAACTTGTCCCAGGGCAGCTGTGGCTACATATGTAGTTTACCACCACCAGAGGGAGAATGTGAGAGTGAATGAAAAATGGATCCACTCTACACACTTTGAGTATGCATTAATAGAAAAAGCGCTATATAAATCTAATCCATTATTATTATTATTATTATTATTATTATTATTAGTGTTATTGTTATTATTACTATTAATGATGCTACAATCCAAAACAAAAAATATTTCTTTAAGCTTCTGTCAAAGTTTGAAAAAGTCTTTGGATCGGTTTAATCTTGTTCATTTATACAGTCACAAACAGTCTTTATTTAAATTTTTCTGTCAAACACACCTCTGTGTCATCCCGTTATAATAAATTTTTCTACATAAATAAAAACAACTTATCATTACATAACTTCACCTCTAGCTAACAAATATACAAACGCAAATATACATTATCATCCTACACTGTCATCATATCGACCAAAAATATCTTCAGTGGATTATAAAGCTGTGATGACATACTCACACCTGTCATCCTTAAACTCAGTCAGCATTTTATATAAAACCTGTGTATGACATAAAACTGAAGTGAACCAATCATAGTGACAGCTTGTTTATTAACTGTGTCATTTCCACACACAGACTAGTCGGTTTGTCGACCCGCCCACAGTACGCTTGGAGGAATCGAGGAACCTGCAGAGCTTGTCTGAGCCTGCCAGCAGCAGACGTTTACTGTGCAATGGCTCTGTTAACCCTGCATAGGCTCCCATCCATCTCTGTTCCAGTGAGTTCACCCAACCCACAACTTGTATAGGCAGTCATCACATATAAAAATATAATAGTTTGCTCTGTCTATGAAAAGGGAATAATTTAGGCCTAAAAGAACTGCTCATGCTGCTCCTGGGGGTAGCCTAGATGTCCACTTCTTTTATTGATATTATCTCTACATTTGCCTAATGTGACATAGCTGCTTGTTTTTCAGTTTCCCAGGGATTTGTTTGCACAAACACGCCACTGTTTTAGTGGTTATCAAAGTTAATCTCCCATTTACATGCATTAACGTTGACTGTATTGCATATTTTGTCTGAAACGTCACTGCCACTGTTAAGCACATTCATTACATCACTTATCATTGTATCATATGCCTCTGTCTCTGACTTTTTCTCTTCTCATTTTGCCATTCATTAAGATGATTTAACACTATGTTTAAAACGTTGCCCTTCAAAAAACCCACGGGATGTATCATTTCGACTACACCCCAAATGACCTGACTGTGCATCCAAAACAATTATTTTGCCTATTTTGCCACTTTATCTAATCACTCTGCTATCTTAACTTGTGTTTTCTGCTTTTTTTTTTCTTTTTCAAACCATCATCGTTCCTTTTCCTGGCCCCTGCCCACTTCTCCTCTTTAATTTTTTTTCCTTGACTCTGTCTGGACTTGTCAGTTGCGTAACAGGTAATGTTACTGTCTCAAGTGTCTTTCTCTTCAAACCCTTGTTACTACAGCTACTTCTGTCTCTCTGCTCTTCTCACTTGCTTTCTTCCTCCTCTCCTTGCACTGTATTTCTCTTTTCTTTAAGTTCACTGCTTCTCTTTGCTTTATCCCCCTCCCTGATTCCTTCCCTTTGCACACATATCACTCATATAAGTCTTCCACTTCTTATCTGTATTGCAGCACATTTCACTCCAGTGGACACTGAACACTTCTTAGATCATTTGTTTCAGCACTTCCCCAAACACATCACACACTGCCTCTAATGCTCGCATCTCATAAAGTAATTTTTTACATCATATTTTCCTCACAGATGCATGAGAAACAGTGTCACTCTGTAGGAATACATAAGAGGTCCATTCAGCTTTGGTTCGTCAGAAAATCCTCCAGAGAGCGTTGTGACGTAGCGCAACAGCACTGCTGACTGCTTATACACCAAAACAAAATCACAAACATCACAGAGGCTCATTGTCTCCTTGATAAGGCTTTCTTGTTCTTTTTTCAGGATGAAAGCTTCCAAAAAAGAGGGCGACTTCAGAAAAGGTACACCTCTTTGAGCTGTCACATTGTTACTATCCTAACAAAATTATCACAAGATACTTTGATCACAGCAACATCAAATTCAATTTTGTCTGTCTGACTGTAGGGAGAGCTTCGCCCTCGTAAAGGGGGCAGTCCTTCTGTTGGAAGAGGGCCAGAGGGAGGGCCTTGAAGAGGAGTCTCCTCCACATACATCTCCCCTAAAGCAGAGTGACAACGCGTCAGACACACGGCACAGACAGCTTCATGCTATGATCGAACAGCTCAGACCAGAGGACACCATCAAGCTGGTGAGCTTTCAGACAACATGTTTTGGAAATTAGTTACATGAGACTTGAGAAATATCATTTGCAAAAAGTATATCTGTTTCCTCAAATCACGTCTCAATTTAGGATCAAAAGATGTTGAGTTAAATTGCATATTGAACAAGAAGTGAGGAATCCTTTGCTTCTTTGTACAGAGTCCCTCAGTATTTTGAGTACCATTTATCAAGTCAGTGCACAGCTGGAATTTGACATGACACCTCAGGGAGATGTAATTAATCTGTAAGCAATGTAGAACAATGTGAGGACAAGATGTACAAGTGTAACTTGTCAAGTGATCATACTGTTGGTCTGTGTATTATTGAATGTTACACAAAAATGCCAATACTATCTATATCATAATACTGGAAGGTCTCAGAGCATGTGTGTGTGTGTCTGTGTGTGTATCAGCATGATTCTAACAAATTGAGACATTTCTACCTGGCCAATTTGGTACCTACAGTTGAGGAATAATCCCATCTCTATATAAAATATCTCAGCAAGTTGATAGAGATATTAGTCATTTTGGAATACAGTTGCCTTACAATCACGTAAGCACAGAACCACACGACATGACGGGAAATTAAGTTAAAAACAGGAATGCTGCATTTACTCCCGCAGTTCTGACATATCGGTATGCACGTATGGCGCCTGCAGCCATACGTCCTATGCGTACCTCGTGCGGAGACACTGCCTGGGTATTAATACTGTACATTGTCATTTACATTTTAAAGAATGACTTACCAAACAATTTTTATGTCATTACTTATAAAATATAGACTAACGTCTTTTCCCAAAAGTCTGCTCTCCCCAGCATAAAAACCAACACATCTACAACCCGTGGTTCCCCACAGGTCACATACTGGTAATATATACTTTGCAGTAAGGAGATAGTACTCAACACATTTTGAGTTTTAGTTCATTAGTAAGGTTTCTAAGCAGCCAGACAGTTTGTTTAATCACTAAACTATGTTTGAAATGAAACATACGTAAATTTGAAATAACCCATTCCTGAGAATGACTATTGATATGTGACTTGGTGGAAGTACTCTGCTAGAATAAGGGTGAATATTTCCACTACATCATTCTCCTTCTGTCTACAACCTGTGCGTCATCGTTTTGAAAGTCCCCCTCACTATGGTTAACAACAACTTCTGAGTGGCAACAACACCCTGAAAATGGCAAGTTTTGACAGACACACCTGCGCCATTTGGTTTTATAGGGATTTAGTTATTTTAACACCACAACATGCTTTCTTAGTTTTGTATTCTACCAAAACCACTTCTCTCCCGGCACTGATTTACTAAACTGGTCTAGCACTGGCAGAGCTTCCTGTGCTGCCGAAGAACTAGCCAACCAACTAGATAACTTCTACCCCTATTTTAGAACAATAGTAGATGGTGCCAAACCTATCTACAGAGCTGGCTCTATGAGACTAGTTTGAACACACAGTACTTCCCTTGGTGGTCATTCAGAAGATCAAAGTTACTGGATATTTGATATGAAGTCATCACAGTGTTCAATATAGCAAACACAATATGACTTGTGATAAACAAGCAAATTTATCTTGCCGTTGCCACCAACTGGACACCAGTTGATCTGAGCTGACATTCAGCTGTGGCTTCATCTGATTTAGCCAATGGTGTGAATGCATTCCCAGGTTTTCAGGGCTCTATCTCAGAGGTTCTCATGTGAATCAGTGAGTTAAACAATTTCTCTTATTCATCATGCTTCAGGTCATGTGCAAAGTATTCAATTGTTCATGTCCATATTGCAATGACATTACAAATTATTGATCAGCCCTGTTTCCTGCCATTGCAGTGACTGGCTGCTGTGTGGATCGGTTCTATGACTTTTGTTTTCTCCACATCTTTTTCAGTGCACTCATAGACAGCTAGCAGACAGTTTGATTTTGACTTTACGTCACCTTTAATAATAGTATCACATTCCTAGCTGACTATTACTGTTACATTATACTAATGTTTGTACTGTTGAGTAACTAAACCTAAAAAAAAGAAACATGGACTTTATGATATTCTTTACCTTAAGGATGAAATAATTGGACATATGTCAATATGAAGAAAATGGTATTCAAATGTGAGTGCTGTGATTGGCTATTGCTTGCATATCTGCTTGGATATTGATATTGATAACTCATTGTTAAATACACTTTTTGCTTTGGAATTGGATATAGGAAATATGAAATATTCAAGTCTTGCAGGTAAATGACTGCATGTGTAATAAAGACAACACAGAGTTGGTCCTTTAAGTGGACTGTAGCTAATAGCATGGTTACTCTATAAACAGAAATTGACTTCCCTGATTAGATTTTCCCATGAAGGCCAAGGAAAATATACTGCAGGGAATATTTTGTATAATCGTCCACGTTTATCAGAGGTCATGTTTCTCACTTTTGCTTTGTTTCCCTGTCCGTTTGGCCTGTAAACTGTCTGGCAGGCGGTGCAGTTGGAGTCTGTCAACCCCGTCAGAGTCAGGTATCTGATCGTTGTCTCAACACTCGGAAACAAACAAGAAAGCATTCTACTAGGCATGGATTTCCCCAATTCAGACAGGTGTGTGTAACCAATACCATGGTGTCACATGAGCTTCACTTTCCAGTCATTTAACAATTTCTGCTTAATTTTTAACCAAACAAAGGCCATGCAGCTGATTTCCTCCTTGTTTTTTTTTTTTGTAGTGATCTGTGCACCATCGGCCTGGTTATGCCCATATGGAGCGACACACAGGTGTATTTGGATGGAGACGGGTAAGAAACATTGGAAAAGAAATGGAGGATTAAATGAAAAGTGTTAAATCACAAGTGAGGACTTTGTGAGGCTGCAGCACAGACGGTACAGCCTAATGTCTGGGATTCTGGCCAGAGATAATACGAATGAGTAATGACTCTATTTATGGAGTTGAATCATTCTCCATAAATTACAACTGCTCCTATCACTAACTCCAGTCCTTACACAAGCATGTAGATCATGTGTCTTTGCAGTGAAAAGAAAGTAAAGGGGTTAGTGAGAGTTCACTGGTGGCAGCTTGGGGTTAATCTCAGTGTTTGTTGTAAATTGACTCCAGAAACTTAAATTTACACCTTCACTAAGTTTGAGTGTTTAGTGTGTGATTGTATGTTATTCTAAACCTCGTAGAGTTAAAACCGAAAGGCGTGGTTTGCTTTTGACATGAAGTGCTGCAAAGAGGATGTAGAAAAAAGCATTAGTTTCAGAGTTGGCACTGAGAATTAAAAACAGTAGTGTTGACACAATGAGGTGGGTCTGCTGTTCATCTAATCTGTTGTCACATGCCAAGTGTCGAACAAGATACTTTTGATGGGTTATGTGTTATATCACCACGTTCAACCTCATCAAGCTGCATCACACATCCAACTGCTGATTTTCACTCTGCCTTCAGATGATTTTACACCAAGCATCAGCTCATTTGCACTGAATAATTGAGTTATTTTTCACCATCTTTATTGTAAATCTACTTTTTAAAAAATTATTAATATTTCTCAGAATGTACTTCCTCATTTATTCTTTGTTCTCTTCCTCTCTGGCTATTTTTCTTTTCTATTTAACTTATTATTTAACTTGATATTATTATTGTTTTATATCCATAGTGGTTTTAGTGTGACAACAGCAGAAGACAAAAGGATCTTTAAGCCTGTTTCCATGCAGACCATGTGGTGAGCACAAACACTCATAATGCCCTTCCTGTGATATTCAGCTTTAGATCCTTAAAAACTTCCAAAACCTTTACTCCCATCCCCTTGACTTAATGGAGTGATATTGTCTTCTCTCCGACCTTCACATTGCTGTAAGGTCAGTACTACAGGTGTTGCATGGCTGCTGTGAGCGGGCAGTGAAGGCAGCAGTGATCCCAGGTAACGGCCTTGAGTGGGCTCAACACTACCACCAGCACGTCGAGTCTGACCGCTTCTGTCTCAATGAATGGGAAGCTATGGACGACCTGGAGTCTGTCCGGAAGGACAGTGAAGGACAAAGGTGGGTATATCTTTTACTTTAGTTTCTTCTTATTAATTTTTTTTTTTTTTGTCATGGGTCTCTCATAGGTAAATAGTAGCTAAATCTCACTTGCTCTTGCATGGGCAGCTCTGAAGACAGAAATTCCAAGGAGAGACTGATCAAAGAACACTTGAGGGACATCATGATGACTGAGGACCTGGACAGCCTTACATCTAAAATGGTGAGCTATTTGGACAGATAAGCAGTGCTAGTCACCTCAAAGGGTTAGTTCAGTTGTATGAGGAATTTATCCATGGTCAGTGTATTGATGCAGTTCATGGTATCTGGTATGCCTCTAGTTGGCAGAAGCAGACGGCAGTACTGGCACAGAAGCAAAGGACTGTACTGGTGGACTGGGGCAGCAATACTATATTTTAACCACATGAAAATTGGGTTTGCTGTGTTTAGTTTATTTAATGTTAAATACTTTCACTGCTTTTCAGTACTTTGCTGAACTGACTCAGTGTTCACATGTCCACATACTCCTGTGGTCTTTTAGGTAAAGGTTTTTGTCACAGGAGTTTGGTGACTTTGAAGAGAAGTGATATAATGACTTCAGTTCCCCTTCAGAAAGAGTGGTCTGAAAGGAAGGTAGTAAAGAGTAAATGTATTCTTAGTATGAGTACATTTAAACTTTCTGCAGGTGGCTAAAATACTTTGCACTGCTGCCATGTATTACTTTGGAGAACATTGCTTTGCTTCTCCTCTGGTTCTCTTGTATGATTCTCCAGACTGACTGCAGTTTACTGCAGGAAAGACACTGACTGTGGATTCATTCACTATGGATCCAGTCATATAAGGCTAAGGTCAGCCATTTACTAGACAAAAGGACAAGAAAAGATAAACTGAAAGGAAATGGTCTGAGCATGATGGGTATCTTTACTTTGCTCCTGCAGGTGCACGCTGCCCTACAGACCAGAATAGGATTCGACATGAGACCCTTTAAGGAGTACATTGACAATGAGATTCTGGTCACGATGGCTCAAATGGACAAACCCTCCAAAATATTTGACTACCTTTACCTGGTGAGTGTTTGCTAATCTGCAAGTTGGTCATTATTAACTGAGTTTCATCAACATGATGAGATGGTTTAGTCAATAAACTGACGGAAATGTGTTTTCACTAGGGTGCTGTCATGTGACTCTGACTTCCCCTTTGTGGAAGATCTGTTTTCACTGTGATAGGGAAGACCAAGTTTTCTTTTTATTTGCTCTGCCCTTAACTGAGTTTGCTTTTCTTCTCTGGTTTCAGGGCTCTGAATGGAACGCAGCTAATTTTGAAGAGCTGCAGAAAAACAAGTCAGTGTTTTCACCTGCAGCATTTTTCTCATGCTCTGTGTATTTTTGCAGCTGCTTAAGACTACTTTTCATTGTTTCATGTCATTAGATACACATTGTGTGTTTTGCTGAGTCACCACTGTGGTGCTTAGCATGTGCTTGTGTGGTTTTCAGTGTCGGGTACATTCTGAATGTGACCAGGGAGATAGACAACTTTTTCCCCGAGTCGTTCTCATACATGAACATCAGAGTTTATGATGTGGAAGCCACTGATCTGCTATCTCACTGGACCGACACTTTCAACTTTATCAACACGGCAAGGTAACAAAACCCCAACTGCACAGACAAAAAGAATTCCAAAAGGATTCCAAATTTATAAAGTAGCATTAGAAAAACACACAGCTTCCATTCTTGAATCTAAATAAAGATGAAAATTTATATTGGTCTCCACAAATCAGTATTTTCCTGCATCAGATATGAAAGGAGTCACTTTTGCAAACTTGAATAGTATTATCACCCCCCTGTGCTGATCCTCTTTGCCCTTTTAGTGTCTTTCATGACATTCTTGTGGTTTATTTGCCACAACAGTTTTGCAAGGTTATCCTATAAATATTAAAGCCATTTCCTTTCCTTCCTTTATTTTACAACACTTTTGTAAACAGTGTTCTCTGAGTGGCACTAAAATGACTGTTTGCGTTTCCTTTCTGTCACTTCCTGATGTTTTTCTTGGAAATCTGCAGATGGTTGATTGAGCTTCTCTTGATTTCTTTGAATTGCAGAAAGAGTGGACAGGCAGTGTTGGTGCACTGTAAAATGGGCGTGTCTCGCTCTGCGTCCACTGTGATCGCCTACACCATGAAGCACTACTGCTGGTCTTTGGACGTAACGCTGGCCTACGTCAAGGAACGCCGGTCCATCATTAAACCTAACGAAGGTTTCATGAAGCAGCTTCAGACCTACAGTGGCATCCTCAGCGCCAGGTCAGACATGACATTAGGTCTAATACTTTTAGCTTTTTTGTCATTAAAAATACTGTTTTCAGTTTTAAGTATTTAATATTTGTAATTCATGAGTTTCTGGATCTTTTTGTGACCTCCAGTTTACATCTGGACACAGTGTGTATGTAGTATTGGGTTTTGAAACTTACTGCTATCAATTACACCATTGATATCTATCATTCTTAATGGAAATGCAGCTTTTCAGTGCCACTGAAATGAAACATATAACAAATTAAGTGAAGGCCACACTGATAGCAGAGACTTTGAGTTGAAGTTTCATTCACTGTTTTAAGTGATTTGCATTTAACTATATTTTAAAGGGGTTATATGTAGTGTTGGTATTCCAAACTCTCAACAGCAGCAAGAAATCATGTACTAAAACACACTTAGGACATCTAGCTTTTAGTACTTTGTGACTGTCTTTGAGTCTAAAAGTCATTTCTTAGTGGTTTTCATCCCATTTTGTCACTACCTGAAACTTTGGTCAAAGGCCTCATGGTGTCAGTTTTATGGAAGACCAGCAGAGTGATACAATACTCCCTCTAGTGGTCGCATATATATATGTATATACATATGTATATTCAGTTCATGTTTACAATCCAATTCATTGGTATCTTTGGCAGAACTTTAGAGCTATTTATTATCACTGTAATTATACTTTTATGGCATTTTTTTTAATATTTGAAACAGAAATGCTTCATATAACCCCTTTTAAAGTCTAAATATTTCCTGAAGGTCAAAAAATATTTTTCTTAATTTCTTTAATGTTCTGTAATAATGCTGACTGTCATTTTGTGCTGTGGTAATATTTAAGAAAAGGTATAATTTTGATATCAGAAGAAATTCCTCGATACCCAGCCCTGCGTGTATGTGGGCTCCTGTGATGGTTGTGATTTACACTCAAGTTTGTTGTTGGTTCCAGCCAACAGCGCCACAGTGCACTATGGAGGCGCAAGTCAAGAGACCAACGGCAGAAATCACTACGCAAGGAAGAAGGAGAGGACAGTGGAAAACCAGGAGAGGAGGAGGAGGATGAGGGGCTTGATGATGATGAGGAGGAGGATGCAGAGAGTCAAGATGAAAAAGATTTAAGTAGTCCGAATGACTCAGACGGCGACGGAGAGGTACAGACAGTTCATTCACCTGTTACATTGTTATCAATTTGAGTTACGATCAGAGAGGTGATACCTTCTGTCATTATGATATACTCTTGTTAACATTCCAGGTATTTCAAGATTCTGCTCCTTCGTCTGGAACTGATCAGGAACCTGCAGCATCAGGACCTGCAAGTGTTAATCCTACCATCACCGTAAATGAACCTGGAAAGGTGCGCTACACAAATCCACTCACACTGTATTTGGAAACATTTACCTTGATATCCTCTGTTCTGTTTTTGTGTTGATGCTTTATGTGGTTTTTTTTTATATTTTAAGGTCGCTCCAAGTGTTAATCGCAGTGGTAGGATGAACCTGTTCTCTCTCATGCAGTCCATTAGTGAGCTAGACGATGACCAAAAAGGAAATGACCAGGTAAGTGTATGCTGAGAGGAAAGACTGTTAAGTTCACCTCATGTGCAGTGACGTCCATCTGCTGTCCTTATTTGTCTTTTTATGGATGTGTTTTTACAGGCTACTTCTCATGGCAATAAACTGATATCTTATTTTAGCAGATGTATAAACAAACCTACCCTTCTGCGTTCTTGTTCATAGCTGCCTGGGAGTCCGAGGCGGTCTCCAGCACAGCGGAGGCGTAGTCACGGACGACGGGGCCTGATGCACCAGAAAGCATGTGTGGATGTTTCACCAGAACCTCGAAGCCTCCAAGAAGGTGGTCAAAGCAAATAAAGTGTTGAGGAGAAGGTAGAACTGGGAGCTTCAAGAGGGAGATGGATGGTTTAAAGGAGGTAATGGATGCTGCGAATTCACAACCTGAAGGAAAGTAACTGTGGTAACATGCCAAGGTTTTCATACACCACTACTGTCCAGCACAGCTTTATATTTGAGATTATGTACAGATGATGCAAGTTAACTTATACTTAGCAGTTCTTGATGCATCTGGAGGTTTTTTTTATACTGCTGCAGTATTATGAAAATAGATCAAGGACGTGGTGGCTGAAGTCATTGTCAGTAAACACTGGTGTTTGCAGCTTATTCAGTGTTTATATCCTATTTCACACACACAGATGTACCTGTTTCTACCTCTGTGTAGCATCCATCACCCTCTTAAGCTCCTTTGTTTTTTTTGCCGTGTCACCACTCCACAGAAAATATCTATGCAATTACTGTTCTTTGACTTTCCTCTGAGGCTGTATGCTGCCAAACTAAGCTAAAATGTAACAATGTTTTTTCATGTTCTTTTATTGTCTTTTTCACAAGACTTGCTCTCAAATGGAGGATTTTACTGTATACCACTGTATCTAAGTTGTGCATCAAGGACCAAGTTATGGCCAGTTTTATGGCATAAGCCTGTTTGCCAAAAGATATACTCCAACGTGCCAAGAAACTCCTTTCTTTTTCTTATATTAGTGCACCAAGAACTAATGTTACCCATTTTATCTTATTTCAGTCTGTCAGGGCCATATGAGTGCCTTCAAACTGAGAATGAAAAAAGCTGGTGCGGTGGTGGCTGTATATTGTATGTGTCTCTTTGTATGATTGCAGTATAAATGTGACTTCCAAGTTTTGCATGTATGCATGAAGTGTGTACACATGTACCAACACAATTGCTGATAACCTGGGTGCACGTTCTTTCTTTTGTAATGACCTCTGAGAGCAAACTCTTCAGGGTTTTCTTGTGTATTTATGATCAAATTAAACTGCTCAGAATACCGTTTCCAGAATTATCATCGCTCTACACTGAAGTGGGATATTTTCATTTCATGCTGGTTTTAATTTTTATCTTGTGTATCCAAGTGGAAGCTAACATTATTTAGTCTGCATGCCCATCATGCACTTTATAATCACACACTGTTCCCACTGCCTGAGCCAACATCATGCTGTACTGTGATCAAAATGATTGATGATTTTCTTCTTTCCGCTTTAATGTATGAAAACTCCACTGTCTGCACCTCACAGCAAGCACTATGAGTGAAAAATAAATGATTATACTCAAAGCAAAGGTGTTTGTTTCTTCAAATAACACCAGAGAAGAGCCGTTTATGTTCAGAAATATATTCACAAGAACAGACAGCAGAGCCAGGACTAGATCTTCTTTAGGTGGTCACACAGTGCTGGTTCATCCTTGTGTTACACAGTCATAATTCACAATTGTAACGAAAGGGCTGCAGACTCATTTTACGAGACAGATCTGCACCTAAATTCAGGTGCCAACGTATTTCCTTCGTGGTTCACTGAGGATGATTCCACTGTCTTTCATGGCCTTCCTGAATGACTGAGCCTGTGAAGAGAAAGCGGAGATGAGATAAATATGGAGCAGGTGATGACAAAGAAAAGTATTATTTCTAACAGCCGCCCCCACTGCCATGTACTCACAGCATCAGACCGATATGTCCAGGGAATCGCTCTGTACACCATCCTTGTGATGCCAGCCTGCTGGCATCGTTGAGCCAGCACTTCGCCCACAGCCTGACATGCTGCCACACTCTTTGTAGAACCCAAATATTTTTTCACAGCCCACTCTTTAGTTGAACAGGAAATCACTGGGACGGGAGAGCTGCTGGAGAACACCTGAGCTGTCACATGGTGCTGCGACCGTGAGAATGTCAACCTGGTGATGACGAGAAAAGAAGGAAGAGAAGAAACTTAGACGAGCAGGAATAATACATGGATAGGACTTAGTCTATACAATGTAGATGTATCTGTCCCAGTGGGAACAACTTTTAAAGAGGCTACTAACCAAATGAATTTTAGAAGTCAGCTGAATTTTAAAGGTTAACCCCCCCCCAATAAAATTATAGCATTAAAAGCACATTATGTATTTCTGAGCTCTTTCACTTTATCAGAAATGGGACAACTGCTGATCTGAACATCGCATAATAAATACCTAAACAAAAAAACTTCATTCACTGAGATGATCAAAGTCAAAGTAATTAACCAATAAATGGGAAACTCAATATTACACTAATAATATATATTGGTGTTTGTTTTTTTGTCTTTTGAGGTATTATCCTGCAGATGGCACAGTTTTTATTTATTTATTGTTTGTCTTTATTTTCAGTTTTGATATTGTGCATTAACCATTTGCTCCAACTTCTACATAACCAGAAGTTTTTAAAATATCTTACAGTCTGTGTCCACTATATTTTCAGTAAAAATGAAAATTTTTGAGGGATATTTCAGAATAGCTGTTTATATTCCTTTAATGGCTGTCAAACCAAATAAAGTACAATTCAATAATACATACTCAAGTACAACATTGTGTAAGTGTTTGAGTAATCAGTACATAAACACAAACCAAGACAGTTTCAGGTTGTGTAATGGCTAAAATTATCATTTAATTACAGATGTGCAAGTGAAAAGTGGAAATTTCAGTCAGTATCATGTGACCTGGTCTCCGTGAGGTGGATCACTGGTGATGCCTGTCTGTCTGTAGTGTCCGTTTACCCTTGATATAGTCCTGTGATGAGCTCAAAGTTCTTTTCTACAGCCATCTGTGTATATTCTATCAACATACCCACTGCCTGTTCATATTGGTTTGCACTCAAGCATGGCATAATGACTGCTGATAATTAGTGTATTCATCTAAGATTTTCTAGCCACTGGTCACTGTGTATAATTCACAAACAATAGCTTGATTTACTTAATCCTGAGTTTGAAAGCATTGCTAGATTTTATACAAGTTGAGATCAGATTAATTACATGTCAACAAAAAAGCCATTTGAGAATGACAGCACGGAAGATGATCTAGTAAAAACAATCAACTGTGTTGTTAGACATTTTTGAAGAGTTACATAAAAATATTCCTCTTTCAGGAGTATTTTAAAGTCAAAGAGTCTGTATTGTCAGTTCATATTAGTGATGAAGATAGGGGGGTCTGGCCAAGCAAAAGTGAACATCAGGGTCAATTTCTTTTCTTTCTACAACAATATTTTTGATTACTCAGCATGAAAGACATAGGCTACATTTCTAATTTCTTTAACTCTATTTATTTAATATATACCTGAATTACAACTGGATATATAAGGAAATATATAAGAATACAGTGTAAACTAAGAACAGTAAAGGTTGTAAATGAATGTATACAGCATACATTCAGAAAACAAATAGCAATGTGTAAATAAATTTGTTCATAATATATGCCAGTGTCTAATCTTATATTTCATAATAATCAAACTATAATGATTTTGAATGTTACTTACTTAAAAAAAATAAAAATAAAAAAGCAGAAAGACGTGTACTAAATATAATGAAACATATGTCGCCAAAGACTGATAATGTTATCAGTATCTTAAAATCTTTGATTATTATTATGGTGCATCAAACTGAAAAAACACCTCACTTCTTTACCATGAATTACTGTCTTTTAAAACTACAAGAAAAATGATATCAGTTTCATTTTTGGATATAATGTACTCTCATATAATAAGAAAAGTATGCTATGCTAAATATTTGCACTCTCCTTGAGGAACAGCACTTTTTGGTATTTTTTCCAAACCTTGAATAACTGCTGTATATTTTTCCTCACTCTGTTACTTTGTCAATGATAACTTAATGTTTTTATTAAATATTTGGTTATTATTCCTTAATGGCATATTAAAGTACCTGCTTACACCAACAGTTTGAGCTATTATGGTTGCTGCCAAATTAATTTTTAAAAACAGATATGGGATGACTAGTATTGCTGCACAGTCCTTTCTCACTTCGTTACTCACTTGGCCAGGCTCAGGACAACTGACTGGTGAGCAGAAACAGAGAGAGTGGCAACTGGATTAGAGCCTAAGTGTCATGTTTATCTGGTGTTTGAGAACTGAAAATGGGATCCGATAATCACCCAGGGTCGATCATTCATCTAGTTTAGACTTCGGGTTAGTTTTTTTTTTTTTTACCGAGGTACAAACTACACATACATGCTGAAACTGACAGTATTGAAGTGCATCACATACAAACCTATGGTAAAACTCTCTGTGGGGCCAGGTCGTCTTCCAGCCTCGGTCCTTCACAGCCAGAGCCATCTGCTCCAGGTTCCGCGGGTTTCTGTTCACAAATGTCGGGTTCACGGCTTCATTTTCCTCGGGTATGGGCTTCGGCTCGGACGCAGCCTGGCTCAGACACCGAGCTGAAGGGCGGAAAACGGCATTCAGATATCGGAGAGTTTGTAGCAGAGTAAAACAGGATTAACAAAAAAAATGAATTTAACAGGCCGATACAGCTAATGAACATTATTCTACAGTTACCGACTTACCGAACTGCTTTGACACCACAGTCGGACGACACCGTTGAATTTGACCTAAAAGCAGCCGAACACTTCGACCAATTTCACTCAAAGCCATCTCAGCTGTGTCAGTCAAATCTTTTACCATCTACGAACGCGTTAGGCTCTTAAAAATACAGTCAAAACATATTTGAGGGCAGGTATGATGAACTTCATCGGGGCATGTGATACGCCATCTTTGACATTCGGACAACATCCGGTTTACGTGCGTGCGCACCTAAAAAGTAGCACCGTCTGGAACAAACGCTACCACGTAGAGTTCCGCTTACACACACACTAAACCTTGGCACATTTACTGTTACTTTGAGTATTTCGAATTGATGCTATTCTGCACTTTATTCCCCTACATTTTTTTGGATAAATATTATTAAGTTTGCAAACATTCAGTTTAGAGTACAGATAAAAAAAAAAACTTTTCATGCCAGTATAATAACATAACTTCCACTACCATAACTGCTGCTGATAAGACATTTTAAAAGGAAATAGGAGTCTTCATGTAGTGTTTAGTGGGTTTATATGAAGATATAACTACTATGTCAATTATGTAACAGGTATGGCAGTAAATGACTTCACACAACAGTTTAAAGAAGAAAACCATTTAATTTTAGTTCAAAATTGATCAAATTGACAGTGCAAACCGGCAGAAAATAAGAGATGAGGGTCTAGTTGTGGCGTGGCAACACTTATCTGACCCAAATATAAACACATACACAAGCATTCTGTTCCAATAAGGCACCTAAAAACCATTACTAACAATAAATATCTGCTGTGTCCTGTGCTTGGAAGACATGAAGGAGAGATGAGGGAAAGTGTCTTTGGCTCATGAAAATTATCAGATAATTCCCTGCTTTTGGTGCATATTACAAGAGTAATTAAAGCACACACACCAATTAAATAACCATACATTCCCTTAAAATGTTGAACATATGCATTAATGAAGCACTTCCCTTTTCAAATTGATGTTTATGATGAAGTTTTATAAAATAAAAATGAATGTGATTACCATTTTGTGAACTACTGGGCAGGCATTTAGAAAGTACATGACACTGACAGTGAAAAGAAGATTAGAAAGGGGTATAAAAGTATATATTTTTCATTCCATAAACGATGTTTTCATTCTACTGATGCAAAAATAACCATTTATACCGTTGTGATCATTGTGCAGGTGAATTAAACCATCTCATTGAAAATACAATACCATTGTTAAGACAGGATCATTCTTAAATGAGTATGTGCAGTCCAAGCACTGGATAAGATCAAGATGAATGTTTGGCAATCATAGAGCAGCTGATGCATTTATCAGAGCAGAAAAGGAAAATGGGCTCAGCTTGTAGCCTGATCCACTGTAGAACTTGTTTTGAAATTCCACCCTGTAAAAAGGAAAAGTCAACATTAAAGAAAGTTTGTTTTTTCTTTTGACTCATTACTCTTTTACACATCAGTTAACCACCTGTCAAATCCAGTTCATTACAGACAGAGCAAATCTTAAGGTTATACAATTTTTTGTTATCCAGACCAGGACAGACAGAATTGTTGTTGCCATTGTCAATCCAGAAAATACATTCATATCAACATTTTAACCAAGAAATTTGAAAAAAAAAAAAAAATTGCGAGTAAAAAAAAAAAAAAAAGATAAATAAATGCTATCGGAGTCCCTATCCTGCAGCCAAAAAGGCACTTTCTTGCAGATATTTAACAAGCAGATTTATTTAACCTAACAAATCAGCTACCATGTGTGAGATGAAGGACTCTGATTTTTGAGTGTTAAATACACTCCTTGGGCAATTATTCTCACCAGTGCAGACGGAGTGCGTGCAGGAAAGCTGAAAGGCCCTCCATAACCAGAAGGATGGCGACTGTCAAGGTAGCAAAGACAGCGAAAACCAAAAAAAGGACTACAGCTCCCACATACCCCTCCCACTTCAGGGCAATTCTCATCACCATCACCCACAACACCTCTGACAGCTCTGTGGAGAGACAAAAACTCACAGTCAGATAGTCACCACTGCTTAGAAAAAAATAAATCATGTGCATATGAATAACTGGCTAAAAAAGAATGGCATGAGTGTGTTTGGTTTTGGAGAGGAAGTTTGTCTAAGTCTGTGCATCATGTGAGTTTGACAACCCCCATTGTGCTTTGTGTTCATGTCAGTGAGTGTCACTAACGTGCGTGTGCTAAGCTGAGGGCCCACAGTCGGAGGTAAGAGGCGGTGTTTGAGATGCAGCCCAAGCAGTACTCTATGGTGTGGATGGCTTGGTGCATGAACACATCTGCAGCATCAAACTCCTGCAGTCAGCACAGTAAAAACAGTTAGAAATTAACCAGAAGAGTACAGTATGTGAAGGTGAACTGGTACATGAAATGACTTATCCTTTACCTCGTTCTCAGACGCCCCTTCCTCCACCTCCCCTTGTCGAGTGTTGATGGAGCCATCATCAGCTACAAGTGGACGCCTTTCTTCCTCCTAATGTGAGAATTAAAAATGTGTCAAAAAGCACAGCTAACGGAACCTAAAAATAGTCAGTGGTGGTACATATATACTCACCATTTGGTGCCGTCTCTTCTTGAATGTGATGTATTCATAGATGGGGTTTCCTAACAGCAGGACTGGGACAGAACACAAAGCCAGCACCACCAAGACCTTCTGCACTATCATCTACAGAACACAGCAGTTACACATTTAGGACACACAGACACAAGACATTGACCATTTCATACAAACAGCATATTCCATTGTGAGTTCAACTATTTTCTAAAGCATTTTAGCTGTTTTAGTACCATTTACTTTCACATTTCAAGAACTGTTCTCTAGTTATATGGTACAGCGCTGTCATATCCTGTAAAATAAATTCAAATCTTGTTTGATACCTGGAACCACATCCTGTGACAGATTCATATCTAAAGCAGGTTTCAGGCATTTTAAGCTCAAATCAACCTTTAGTAACAGGCTACAAATAGTGTTACAAAATCATTAAAGATGCAAATAGCATATTCCACTTAAGACTGGTTGTTATTATTTTGGTTGTTTTGCTAGAACTGATTTTCACTTCTCTAACATGGGGAACTTCTAACTTTTAGTGCAGCATGTACAGTATTAATAGTTGGGGGGAAAATAATGGGAACTACATAAATATTCTGAAATACTCTTAGACCTGTTTGACACCTGTCTTGTATACTTGAACCTATATTCTCTTATAGCTTCATATCTGAAGCAGTTTTCAGGTGTTTTAAGGTCAAATAAAATTTTACCAATAAACTAAAACCACTGGTTTGATCAGTTTTATAAAAACTCATTCATCACTTTAAAGCTCAAGATAGAACTTTTGGATATATCAGGCAATTATAGAACGTAAGTTACAACATGGTTATGTTTCTTCAGGGAAAAAAGCAGAGTACACACCTGTCCTGTATAAAGAGGGCGGTTACTAGGGTTGTCTGTGAAGAGGAACATGTCTATGAAGTGGATAAGGATACTGGGAGCAATTCTGGACTGGGCAGGAGTGTAGGCAAGCCACTTAAAGACAACCATAAACACCAGGTATCCAAACAGACACAGCATGAACAACAGCTCAGGGATGAGCACAAAGAATATGCTGCTTATTTTGCCAAAGTGCCTGCGGAAAAACAACAATGTGACAAGAACATGTAAAGGAATGTGAGTACATCTGGAAAAAGAGGTTTTGCAGCATGCATAAAAATACTTACCATAAGTTAAAAAATGATAAGCAAACTCCAAAAGTCATGTGAATAACACCGATGATAACTGACATCTTCATCTTGTAGGAATTAAGGAAAGTCAGCTTGTTGTTGGAGAGACCCCAAACCTGATTAAAGTATACAAAGCAAGAGACAATGAATATTCACAAACCATGTATTTGAAGAAATCGTAAATGTAACTGAGGTGCTGAGCACTGAATGGGACACACCGGGTCGATGCCAAATGGATAAGGGCTGGTAAAAACACCGGTCACATTAGGGTCCATGGATAAGTACTGGCTCCCTGCCAAAACTGATGAGCTGAAAGGGGTTATATAAATAGGTAAGATGGAGAGGTGTGTGGAATCTAGAGGGGAAAATCTTTCCATAAGGGACACATACTCACTTCCATTTATTCTGCTCAAACATGGGGCCGACGTGCCACCCTGAGCTGAAAGTAGTGAGGCCTCTGCTGAAACATTCGTTGTAAATGGCACCGGTGTAGATGGAGAACAGTCCCATCAGCAGAATCAGATACCGTCCTCCAAACATCATTCTCCAGATCTGAACCAGAGGAAAGGTGGATTACATCACTTGGTGAGTAGTCAAAGGCAAAGGGTCAGAACTCTTCATGCAGACAACCAATCATTAATAGTACCAGATTAGGAAACATTTGTTGAAAAGATTATGCATTATTACCTCATTATAGAAAAATATTATTCATTTTTCAAATATATACATAAAAAGGCTCAGTAAAACACAGACAAATCTAAACCTACGATACCTCATTGTTGTTGTTCCTCAGTTTTGGGTCCTTTTCCTCAAGCACCATCCACAGGGCAGCCAGAGACATCAGCATACCATGACCCACATCACCAAACATCACCGCAAACAAGAAAGGAAATGTGATAATGGTGTACACGGCTGCAAAGACATAAATGCAATATATGAGCATAGATAGATATACTTTACTGATCCCAAACTGGGCAGCTGCAGTGCAGCAGCAGCAACAGCAGCAACAGCATGACAAACAATATAACACAAAAAATAGAACACACTATACATAATAAATTAGAAGTTTAAAAACAGAATTGGTGGGAAATCTGGACAATCAAACTGTAAGGTGCAAAGTAGAATGTAATTTTCCAGTAAGTTTCCATGAGCATTTTTTCTTTCACTTTGGATAGTATCAATGTAAATTTTCTAAAATACCAGACATTTTTGAGAAAATTAAAGTTTCCAGTGGTGTGGTGTCTTGCCTGGATTGACTTCACGGTAGCTTGCTACTCCATAAGCATCCACAATGTTCTGAAAACCAGCTGTGAAAGAGTTGAGGGGAAACAGTGTAGGTGGGGGGGTGGATGAAGGCAGGCGGTTGTAGAAGGAGTCGACCCCACTGCCGCTCTTCCTCTGAGGATGACAAAAGGGTTGAATAAAAAGGGGAAGTGAGGAACTATGTGCACCAAAGTCTGCGCGATGTCAGCTGTGTCATCCGCCATCTTACCCCTCCTTCTCTCAGAGCACTCTGGAGCTCAGGCAGCTTGGCAACGGGACACCAGGCCTCGGCGATCAGGCATTTATCAGTGACAGAAGGGCTGCAGAGATTCAGCACCGTCTGGACGGCCTTACACTTCTGCACCCTCACCTTCCACTGTGGTAGCACAGCCACCGCCTGCATCAGCAGCTGCTGCAGGAAAGCCTCAGTCTGCGACAACACCTGACGTACAGGAGGAAGTGATGGGCTTTATTTTTGGGCTTCAACTGTGATGCAGGAATTGAAAAAACAACATCGCCAACTGTATTAATAACCAAAAACAAGTCAGAGTGGTACTAAACTCACAGATTTGATATCTTCAATTCTGCCTTGAAGTCCCTGGAGGATCTCCTCCCTTTCAACAGATCTCTCAGGGTATGCAAATGTCTGAGTGCGAAAGCTGTGGGGATGGAAAGCTGAAATTACTCAACAGGTAACAGAAACAGCGATGTGGAAATAGAAGGTTTTCAGCAATTTTCAACAGGACGAATTTAAACATTTCTAAGACTATTATGAGTGCAACTTCCCATCCTATTGTGTCAGGGCCGGACTTAATGTGAACAGTATTGGGTGATGAACAGGATTTGTTGTTGGTTTTTCTGTCTTCCAATGTAACTTTAACCATTGTAACCAAAATTCTTCATTTTGTAAATATCTGTCTTGCACATGTTCCACCAGGCTTTACAATCAACATGCTTAAAGATGCTCTGTCACACAAAACCATTTTTACTTCTATTTTTTAAAATATGTTAGGTCCATAGGTGTTTGTGCTATGTAGTGAATTTGAGAAGGAACTGCTACTTCCTCTGTCCGCTATTGCCACTGAAAAGAAATAAGCAGAGAAGTCAGGTCAATTATATGTATACAGCAAGCTGGGGCACTGTAAAGGGGGGGGCATGCAAATTCATGGGGACCAGGCATTCCCGGGGGGGCCCATACAGCAGTGGAGGGGTCCAATGGGTACATGTTAGAAGCTGTGAAAATTATGTCGTACAAGAGAGGCATAGAAGCTGGGAGTCAGGCATTCAAAGCATGTTAAGTTTCATTTTCCGTTTCCGCCAATTCCTCTACTTGTTGCTAGGTAAAGGATACTGAAAATCCAGGCTCTCATTGGCTAGCTGTTAGCCAATTAGAGTCAAGCAGATTAGCATGTTGAATATTTATGAGACCTGGTGTGAATCGAGCTGAGTCTTCCAGCAGGCTTTCTATACCACGTTAGAATGGTTTGAAACTTGGTAACCAAAGCATTTTACCTACAAAAAATGTTGTAGAACTTCAGACATTAACACAAAAGTAATGAAATACGTGTGGCAGGGCACCCTTAAACAAAGCACAAACCCAAACATTATAAAGTCCTGGCAAAATGGTATTCAACATGTTTCAAGGCCTAAGATTCACATAACTGGTTTACAAACTTTTTAAAGATGCGCAGAAACCCTGTCTAAACAAAAACCACACTGATGAACCCACCAGTCACAGATCTTCTTCACTTTCTGTCCAATCTGATCTCCCCAGTAGGAAATGAGAAACACCGTCCATTGCACCATTTCCCCCTGCAAATGAAGAAAGACAAAATAGATGTGATAAAACACCCAGAACAATGCATTACTCACCCTCTAACTCCTTCTTTGTGTCTCTCAGTTTCCCACCGTATCTGGGTGTTCCAGTCGTTCCTCCATTTCCCTGAAGTCAACAATGATATAACCGCGACACGCCCGCCACAGCAGCCGCTCAAATGAGGGCACCTTCCAAGGATGGACCACTCCTGCCACAAAACTGGGATGGGGATGTGTCAATGTAGATTTTAAAAAGTAAAACACATACTTTAATGGACACAAAAGAAAATGAGATCTACCTGAGGTGTACATCTTGGCGGTTATCAAAAAGGCCATAGTTTTCCAGGGCCGGTGGTGGTGCCTATGAGAAAAGGCTGCAAGTCAGATCATGTACAGCAGCGTATAAAAGCAGAGATCATGCAGACATGGAGCTCCTATTACCTGTGAGGCAGTGAGAGAGTGTGTTAGGGTCAGGACTCCTCTGTATTGACAAAGCTGAGTCAGCTGAGCTCGAAGGCTGTCTCTGTTCCTGGACACCTGATAAAACACAACATGTGTCAAGCCAAGAATTTTGATATTAAAGTGCTAAAAGACTGGCAAGACTGTGCTCTGTACTCTACTCTGGATAATTCACCTCTTTGAGCTCTCTGGCCAGCCTCTCGCTCTCCTCCTCGATAGTGATGAGCTCACGAGGCTGAGGGGCTGAAGGCATCGGGCACGGGGGAGGGAGAGGACCCTTTAGGGGCGGCGACAGGGACCGATTGATCTCCTGCTCCAGGAAATCTGAGAGGGCATAAAAGAATGTCAAAAAGGGCCGATGAAGAGCCCCTGCACTGGGAAAAAAAACTAAATTTACCAAGTGTATTTTTCTCATTTCTAGTCACAATACCTCATCACAATTAAAATAAGACATAATCACCTAAAGAGTAACTTTTCAGTGAGATATTAGGAACTTATTTTTAGACAATAGATCTTGAAAATCTTATTTCAAGATTTTTTTTTTTGCTTAATTCAAGAAAAAAAATCTGCCAATGGACAAGTGAAAATGATCTTGGTAAGATTTCTTGAAGTAAAATTTTCCAGATCTATTGTCTAAATAATAAGTTCTTATATCTCACTGAAAAGTTACTCTTTAGGTGATTATGTCTTATTTTAAGGGTGATGAGATTTCTTGCCTAAAAATGAGAAAAATACACTTGGTAAGATTTAGATTTTTTCCAGTGTGTGCAAAATGGATCAATTTCTAACACGTAGAAACAGGTTAGAAGCAATAAAATAAATACATACTAAAGGTTTTCTCAAGTTCCTCGCATCTCCTGATTTCACCAACAAACTTCCTCTGAAAGGCGTTTACATTAGGATTTAACTGCCACACGAGAACACAAGGGAAAGGAAACAAGAAACAAGGTTAGTCATGATCATATGATCATAATATAATAAGGAACATTTTGCTTTTCTTCAGTGACTCAAGGCATTCATCAGTTTACCTCTCTAACCTCATTTAGAAACACTGACGTGTAGAGAACTGACTTTAATATAGAAACTTTGTCAACATTTCTGAGCAGTTAATGGTTTTCTTTGTTGTGCTTTAAAGGAAACTAAACATACTGAATAAAACAGCAAAATCAAATCAACATGGGAATAAAAATACATTCTACAGATCATGTGGTTAATGAAGAAAACAACTGTCCTTCCTTTGAATAATGAAAACTGTCATTAGCTATGGTGTGTAGCAGTTACTGATTTGCATGACCCAAGAGATTTTATCATTTTCACTGTGGAGATTTATCTGCATCACAATGAACAAAAACACATATAATACCAGTAAACAAAATGTGGGCAAAGAATGTGACAGTAGCCAGTGGTTCATGTGACTTTACATGTATATGGCTCAGAACTGAACCAACATGTACTTACATCTCTAAACTCGACCAGTCCCAGTTCTCCCAGCTCGCTGACACAATTGTAGGCTGAACCAGACTGGAGGAAGAGCTGCACCAGGCAGACCTCCTCACTGCGAAACATGGAGCCCATAGCTGCAATGAAAAGACCAAGACGACATGTTTACTCAGGTTAAAGTTCAAGAAATCTTTATTGACCCTGAGGACGGTACATTGTGTGAAGGCAACGGAGTAACAACCAACATTCAGAACCAACAAAACAGTTAACCCATAAAGACCCAAACATCTACCAGCAACCAAAACCATCTACTGATCTAAAATGTTTAATACCTGTTGATCCACTAATTCTATCAATGCATGTAAATAATTGGTGTGAAATGCAGTATGACATCTTTCCATGGTCATCAGATATGACCCATTTGGATGCTCTGAGGCTCCAAAGTTGCCGTGGAAACACTGCAATCTTCTACAACATTGATCTACCTGTAAAACCCATGGAGTTTGATCAATGACAGTGAATGGACACACTTGTTTTTATGTTCAGGTAATGATATCTTAGCTGAAAAAGTCACTTTCTCTTCAGTTTTCCCTGTTTTTGATATAATAACTCTCAACTTTACTCTGATCTTTAATGAACATCTACATGATCAGTAAATTAAATATAGGAAAATATATGATTTACACTGGAAAAATGCAAAATAAGGAGGATAATATTACAATCAATGGTAATAAATCACTTAAGAAAGGTTAAATATAGAGAAAAATTTATTTGGGAACTGACACAAAAATAGCAGTGGGTCTTTATGGGTTAAATAGCATAAATATCACATTGAATAGATTAAAAACCCAATCACAGCAGGGACAAAATTATTCTTCAGTCGGTTAGTCCCGCATTTTGGCAGTCGGCGACCAGATGGAAGCAACACAAACTCACTGTGGAGTGGATGGCTCAGGTCAGCCAAGATAGACTGAGCCTTCTGTAAAAACTTCACCATGTAAAGATGAGGGAAACCATGAAATGCTAAACCTGAAATTCTACTGCACATTTTTACACTGATTTGCAGTCAGTTCCTATTTCTTACAAGACTGCAATTCAAACCAGCAAATAAAAGAAGACTTGAATCCGGATTCAATAAAATAACATTTTCATAAATCCGGTAGGCATTAAAACCACAAATCTTACAATAGAAATACATGCGCTGGTAGGCTTTTTTTACTGACTGCATCAACATGTGAGTCAAACCTTAAATATTCTCTTATGATTGATGATGTACCAAGTGTAGGACCATTTTTAGTGGGATGAAAGATCCCACTGAAAAACAAAGGGAGGATAGGAAGACAGTAAATGCTACTCATAATTCAGTATGCACAATTCTTTAGTTAGAATGACAAAGGGGTGTTAGTGACAATGGAGAAGTCAGTAAATGAAAGAGGAAGCATCGAGTTTTGTGATTATCAGGTGGGATTTCCATTTTTACTCAGGCATACAGACTCACCATTATGCCATTTTTCCAAAGCTACAAAAAAAGAGGACACAGATCCATGTATATATACATACTCTAGTTTACAATTAACCCATAATGACCCAAACATCAACCATCTACCAACGTCATCTACTGATTTAACTGTTTAATCCCTGTTTATCCACTAATCCAATTAATAGATGTAAATAATTGGTGTAAAATACAGTTACTCATCTTTTCGTGGTCATCAGATAGGACCCATATGACCCAGAGGCTCTGTAGTTACCGCGGAAACACCGTTATCTTCTACAACATTGATTCACCAGTAAAACCCATGCAGCTGGATCAATGACAGTGGATGGACACACTGGGTTTATGTTCAGTTAATGATAGATTTTGCTGAAAAAGTCACTTTTCTCTATTATTGATATAATAACCCTTAAATTTACTCTGAGCTTTTGTAAACATCTACATGATTAGTTAATCAAATGTTGGGAAATACCTGACTTTCACTGAAAAAACACAAAATACAGAAGATAATATTACAATCAATGGTGATAAACCACTTAAGGACGGTTGGGCTAAATATAGAGGAAAAAATCATTTTGGAACTGCCATAAATGTCACAGTGGATCCTTAAGGGTTAATGGAAGTGTCTTCTTGCAATGTTTCTGAGAGGTGACTTTTTTGACTTTAGGGTCATTCTTGGAAGGGTGTTAAACTGTAAGTGGTGTTACTCCTCTATATATCACTCATCTAATAGTTTTATTCAACTGTAGGTAAAGTGGACAAAATATTAGAAACACCTCTTGGTACTAGCGATACCACAGCAGAGGCACCACAGTTTAAATTACATTACCATTAAGTTCAATGAACACTTTCCTAAAACAGAATGAAAACTTAGATGATAACCTTCATAAAGAACACTTGATTGCTTTGTTAGACATATATTTGAACCAATCCCGGATGCGAAACTCAAAACCTGAAGAAACCGTGACGATACCGTGTACTGTTGAGTAAACTTTGGAGAAGTCAATAACCTACAGCTTATGGACAGATCGACGAATATACAAAGAAACTGTGATGTTAGAGGTAAAACCGTCACTGTTTTAAGCCTTAGTTCTTACACTTCATACGTTTTTTCCATAATCAACACGATTCAGTTTCGTTTTTCGGGTCACACCGTGTTCACACAGATGTCACCCGAACAGCTTATGTGTATTTGACGTTACAGGGTTCATTCAGACAGACTTTGGAGTGAAATGTTGTGACCAGACAAAAACACAAAGGGTCCCACTGTTGTTATGAGTGGACGCCGCTCAGTGTGGACTACACGAGGCCAAAGCCGGACTCACCTTGTCTGCGTCCGGAACCCGATGAGTCCGACCTGCTGCGTCCGGATGAGGAGCCCCGTATCGGTAAACGGACCACGAACACACAACCGGGACAAACCAGACGGCTTAAAATCAGAAGTTCTCTGTGTGGCTACCCTGGACTTCCCGTTTGTCAAAGTCACGTTACTGTTGTCTCACGTGACGGTTAACAGCAGTGCCGCTTTTGGCCACGAGGGCGGCGACACTTCACCGTGTTTCCAAGTTTGTTTTAAAATATACATATATGTAAATTATACGCTACATGTAAAACTGAGTCCGAACTGAATTTGAGTTTTTATTTTCAACAGTTTTCTGGATATGAACGGTTTTTGTTTGAGCTTCATGTGCAAAGAATCACGTGATTTTGATTTCTGTACCGAGGTCCACGTGCCCACAGTGCACCTGACCGGCGAAAACACTTTAATTTAATAATCCTCAAAAGAAGACAGTAGCCCACTGTAGTTGATACACAATATGATTAAATGACAAATTATGACCCGATCCTTTTGGGTTGGATAATATCTCTTGATATTTTTTCTATGGAAATGAAATCCACAGCTCTGGAGAAAAATAAGAGACACTGCAAAATGATCACTTTCTCTGATTTTACCATTTATAGGTATGTGTTTGAGCAAAATGAACGTTTTTATTTTATTCTCTAAACTACCGACATTTCTCCCAAATTCCAAATAAAAATATTTAGAGCATGTATTTGCAGAACACGACAAATTGTCAAAATAACATAAAAATGCAGAATAATGCAAAGAAAACCAGTTCATATTCATTTCTAAACAACACAATACTAATGTTGTAACTTGGTATAAGTTCAGACATCAGTATTTGGTGGAATAATCCTGATTTTCAGTGACAGCTTTCATGTGTCTTGGTTCTCCTCCATTACTGCTGGATGACTTTATGCAGCTCCTGGCAGAGAAATTCAAGAAGCTCAACAATGTTCCATGGCTTGTGTCCATCCATCTTCCTCCAGAAGTTTTCAAAGTGGGTTCAGGTCTGGAGATTGGACTGGTCCATGACAGGGTCTTCATCTGGTGGTCCATCATCCACACCTTTATGGACCTAGGTGAGGCCAGGAGCATTGTCCTGATAGAAGAACCAGTCCTCAGTTTGGGAACATTGTCAGAGCAGAAGTCCAGAAGTTTTCAATTGTTATTTTTGGATTCCAGTTACTTTTCTGGTACTAATAGCACTGTTTTTGTCTATTACAAGATAGTGATGGGCACAGTAGCGGTGTTTATACTTCTTAAATAAGACATGGATCAGGTGTTTATTAGTAGAATAGTGTGCTTGTGTTGGAATTCAACAGACACGGGAATGGAATGGCTGTCATACATGCAGATTTTACAGGAAAATGCACTGGTCTCAACTTTTTCCAGAGGTGTAGTTCTTGTTTGTGCAACTGGTTATTCAAAGTAACTTACCACAGTGACGTAGGTCTTGGTTCCAATTCCTCATCAGGTGTCAGTGGTTCATTTGTTTTACTACTATCCAAATTAGCCAGGAGTTCTCTCATGAAAAAAAAAAAAATCCAGCTTCACCCCATAAAAAAGGGATGAGGCTGGACTGTCAAAACTTGAACAGTTTATTCAACAACCTTTCCTTAAGTACATGAAAACCACTTTCCTTTTTTTGTTTTAAATCCAGACAGGAGTGATCCCATCCTTCAGTGTGGAGGTAAGTTATCACATTTATGATATGCTAACCAACTTCAGCTCACAGTGAAATTAATTTAATGTATGCAAGACTCCAGTGTTACTCTTACAAAGAAATAGCAATACAAAAGATATTTTATTTTATTGTAAAAGAGCAGAGGTGCAACAGGAAAAAATGGCAAGTAATGAAAAATATACAGTTGGAAAAAGAACCTTATATGGACCAAACTAAAAGGAAATGAAAAATTGAGGGGACGCTACAGGTTGAGTTTCTTGAGAATCAAGAACATTTTTGCACAAAAACATAAATCTCATATGTTCCATTATTTGTCGGACTGTACATCACTACAGACGTATTTGATTTGACCCTAAAGAGACCGTAATGAAGCCAGGATACATTAGAAAACAACGCAGATTGTTACCACACCAGTTATAGTGCACAACAGTGTACAACAACTGAGTTTTAGAACAAGCAACAGTAGCCCCCCCAATCATACACAAAAAAAAAGACTACAGGAAATATAATAGCTGGTAATTCACATTACACTGACATCTGCATCTGATCACATAATTTAGAACCAGATTAAGAAAGCCAATAAACATACTGCTTCAGTTTCAAATAGCAGACAACTTCATTGGTTTTCACTTGGCATTAGGACTAATACACTAAAGAAGCAAAGTAAGCTGTGATTTTTTTTTTGTTTTTCTAAAAATTACAGATTAAGGAATTGACTGCTCCAACATAAAACCCCTTTCTCATTGTCATGTTCACTTTATTCTATTTTACAAACTGTAAAACTTGAGACTTCTGTCCATTCCTGCAGAGGACAGGAACTGAGCATTCTCACCAAAGGCCACTCCAGTCACCAGTCCTGAGTGGTCTATGATTAGAGGAACAAAGACAACAAGGTCAGAAACCAGCTGCCACTATATAGCATATGTGATGTGCATGTAGAATAAACATTTTCAAAAATATATAAAAATAAAAGACCACTTTTTCCCTCACCAGTGAAATTGAGAACCTCAGACCACTGCTTGCAGATGTAGACACGGATGTCAGATCCTCCTACAGCCAGGTAGGTACCACTCTGGTCAAACACGAGGGATTTCACCTGAAAAAGAAAACCAGAAGCTCTCATGATTCAGAAACAAAATGACAGCTGTCAAGACAAAAAAACAAAACAAAAAAAAATGCTGCATGAAGGTACATTGCAACGATAGTAATATGATTGCATGTCCTATAGCCAAAAACTAAAAGGATGAAAAGGGCTAGCTGCACACACCAATGACCACAATTTCCAACTGTCCACTCATTCAACATGTTGATTAGTAGAGTAACAGGTTCCGTCTCATGGGTTGAATCCATTTTACAATAAAACACTTAATTCTCCACATTGAATGATGTGACCTGCCCTCAAGCTCATCGGTCTCTGTGAAACAAATCAAAGAGCTCATTTTCGAGAACCAATTCTCACCTCGTAGTTGCTGTCGAGGGTGATGGTCTTGAAATTCTTCAGTTTCCTCAGATCCCACAGTTTCAGAGAGCAGTCCTGAGCACCTGAAGCACACACAGATATCATTGTCGTTAAGTGAGCTGTAACGATTAAAACCTTATTTCTATAGTATATTTCAAAACCAGTTAAAATTCAATGTACAAAATAAAATACCACAAAAAATAAAAACAGCAAAGAAATTCCACAATAGCCAGAAATTATATAATAAATTAAAAAAGTAATTAGACAAAATAATTCTGCAAATAATAATCTGTGTTGTGGGAAGGGCACAAATGCAGCCATCAAACTATGCACTGTACCTCTCCTTTTGCTAAAGAGCATGTGTGTCAAATTTGAAAACATTCAGGTGAATAGTGTTGGAGAAATCGGTTGGACAAACATCTGGGATGGGCTGACTTCCTTGCACTTTTCTGACTTCGTGCAGATGCTTGTGGTTCTTACCTGTCGCCAGGTAGTATCCATTCTCAGAGAAAGCAATAGAAGTGACAGGTCCAGAGTGACCTGGGAAATTAGCCACGTTGGTGCGCTCCTTCAGATCCCAGATCTTGATTTGGGAGTCGGCTGTTCCAGTGCCAAAAATTAAACCATCAGGGTGGAACTGAGCACAAGTGAGAGCTGTGGAGAACCAACAGACTTTACCATCTGGGACAGGCTTCTTACTTACTGAGACACTCAGACATACAAGGAAACAAAGAGGCACTTACCACAGCCAGCACTCTCATCAGTAACTTTAGTGAGGACTCTACCAGTTTGGATGTCAGAGAAGGCCCAGTACTGAACAACAAAAAAAGAATGCAATGAATAAACTGAAAAAATGTAGCTTCTTATACCATTATTGCACTCTCTAGCAATTCGATCTGTTGGTAGATTCCACAGGTGCAAACAAACCTGATCCTCAGAGGAGCTGAGCAGGTAGTCCCCGGTAGCATGCAGGGACAGTCCAGTAACCCCGGCTTCATGGGCACGTACGACCTGGACACAGTTGCCCCCGGTGACAGACCACACACGGATGGTGGTGTCGGGAGATGCAGAGAAAACCACGGACTAGAAGGGAAAAGAGTCAGCAGGGGAAGGAGAACTGAATGAATAGTGATCAAGAGTAACAGACCCTGTTTGTCTCTATAAAGTTCAATCACAGGTTCATTTATTGGAGACAGAGTTGTTACCTGGGATGGATGGTAAATGACAGATGTGACCTTCTTGGTGTGGCCCTTGAGAGTTGCCACAATTTGCTCCTCATTCTTGTCGAACACCACCACATTCTTATCAGCTCCACCTGTCAGGACACAAAGGAGTTAACAGCAAAAAAAAAAAAAAAATAGCCACATAAGCAGTGGTGTGTTTTCACTCAAGACAAATTGGATCAAGATGTCAACGTACCAGTGAGGACTTTGTTGGTGTCTGATGGACACAGATCCAGAGCGAGAATACCGGGCACACTGGCACTATGAAGACCCTGAAGGCAACACAAACATGATGACCCACTGCATTTTAGATCAAATCATTTTCAGGAATGGTTACAGCCAAAATAACAATTTATACATTATTTAAATGCAAAAAATTAACACTTACAGCATGGGAGGCCACTTGACGGTATTTGCTCAGATCTTCAGCCATAACCAGATCCACTGGGACGGTCTTTCCTCTCTGCAATAATAAGAAACAGCAGTTATAAGGGGTGTGATAGTAAAGTAAAAGAGGTATTACACAGTGTAATGTGTAAACAGCGATAAAGTTGCTGACTATATAGAATTATTTAATACCTTCTTTCTCTCTGTAGTGAGAATTGTGGCTTTGTCTTGGAGCTGCAAGAAAGAAAATGCATTTTTACACAGCAGGAAAAACCCATGGCAGAGGAAAAACATAATGTGCTGCACACTTTTAATGCCCCTCAGCCAAATATAGTGCAAGATTCTGCTGAAAATTACTGCCCTATAATTTAGATCAGATTGTCTATCTAAAATTTATTACATACATATTTATACTTGAAAGTACTCAGATATAACTTCACAAAGCACAAAGCCATTGGACCTTGAAAAAGTAGGTCAAGGTCACCCATTTTCAATAGGCTTCTGCTCTGTGCCAAGATGCATCCACAGTATAAATTTGGTGCAGATATCTCAATGCATTCTTCCGATAATACGATTATGTCATTGAATGGACAAATGACAAAACAATTACAATAACCCTTTGGCCATAAGTTGGCCGAGGGGTAAAAACAGAAAGCTTAGTCATGTAATATGTAATGATACTGAATGAAAAAGTCTCACCTTCTGAATGATCTCTGGAGTCATTCCCACCTGTTCACTAATGTCCATAGGCTCTCCACCAGCACCCTGAAAGGACACAAAAAGGTTATTAGCAGGAAGAACACAGGTGTGTGGAGGGTTTTCCAATGGCAAGAGGGACTACATCCATCTACTTCTGTACCACCTGGAGCTCTGAACAAAACTCTGATCAAAGTCATTATGGAAACAACTATTTTTAAACGAACACAGCTCAAAGTGAATTTCTGTCATTTGTAACAGCAGTGGTGATTTTACAGTGCTGCAGAAATACCGTTTACTTGCATAAAACAACAGAGGCTTTTAAACTTTCTTACAATGTGCAAACAATTAATATTACCGTCTAAACTTTAGGATGGAGATTACAAGAATCAGCACATCTGCAATCAGAGAAGCTTTGGACTTCACATGCTGTCTGCTGATTTTTCATATTTGGATTTAGCAAACAGTAAAATTGGTTACCAAAGCCAAAGTGTTTCATTTTAACAACTGTCAATGTCTTCAAACTTTTCTACAAATATGCTGGTGAAAGTTTGAGCCAGGTAACGTCTCAGTATACATGATCAGGATGACACCATCCTTTCACCTCATTTCAAAGCAATCAAAAAACTTGTGTGTAGTACTAAAAGACAAATACTCACTGCCGCAGCTGGCTGAGAGGCAGGAACTGCCTGAGGGGCAATCAATCCAGCTTGGGGTTTGAGTGTGGCAAGAGCTGTAAAAAAAAAAAAAAAAGAAATTACAAGATTAGAGAACCATAGCTATATACTTTAATCTCTCCATTTATGTTGCCATGGATAACATTCCTAGGCAAGCCAATGAAGAAATATAAGATGATTTATGGGCTTAAAACTTGGAATTTTTCCCAACTCACCTTCTCTTGCAGCAGTGACCTCTTTGGTGAGTCGAGCGATGACTCTGCAGGCAGCATCATGTTGGTACAGAGCGTGTGACAGCTCTTGGCGGGTAGTCTGAAGTTGCTGCCGTAAGGTGAAACTGTGAAGCATAACAGCATCCTACAATGCAAGAAAAGGGTGGTAGAAAGAAGGAAATGTCTAAATCAGTGTTGGTTTTCCATAAAAAAAAGAGAACTAACAAAAAAATACATTATGTTTTGAGAGAATCAACTACAGTAGATGTACAATAATCGATGCATCACAAGAAGCAATTTTAATAATGCTTATGTTTTCTTCTTTAACTCCTTTCAAATAGTGACATATAGTACATACAGAAGTTGTGAGGTTAGACTTCTGGTAACTGTTAACTAGCTTTTTAAAGAAGTTTTTGCAAATATTAAGCAACATTTCTTTTTTGCTCTTTCAAACAAAACACTCACCCATTCATCTTGCAGAGACTTGAGAATAGCAGGAATACTTGTTGCAGATGGTGCCTTTGGTCTAATGGGATGGGACACTAAAAGAGAGAAGAGATGTTTAAGTTTACTTCTGTCCATTGTATATATTAAGTTTAGTGTAGTGATTTCTTAGAGATTTTAGTTGCACTTGATAAAATGTAAGCAAATCATATATACCTCTTCTTGTAAGGGACTGTTTATCAAATCAGTGCAATTTGTGGTATTTGTTGCAGAGCCATCAGAGTCCACTCATAAGGCCCCTCAAAATAACTGAAATGGTCATGCAGCTTTTTAAAATGGCACTCTATTGATTTAAAAATTTTGTTAACTTACTATCTTCCATAACTTTCTGTTTCCTGTGGTTATAAAGATAACTTTGGACAAGTCTGAAAAAAACAATCCTTATGTAAATAACCTATGCTGAAAGCAATTTGTAGTACTTTTGAATTATTATACATATCCAGTACCCACAAATTTAAATATTTAGTCCATCCTCCTCCTCATATATCTGACAAGATTTTCACTATAATTGCATACTTTAAGTGCATCATCTGTAGAAACAGAAAAGATCTTGTTACCACCATAGATTAAGGATACCATGTTACCTCATAAAGAGTATTTTACTCTACTAGAGATAAGCTTCAAAGATGAAGGTCATCTTTCATATGCAAAACTGTAACTGAGCATAATAGTGAACAATGAATAGATTAATTTCATATTTTATGGAACTAGTTAAAATAGCGTTGTAGTGCAGTTTCAAAATTACGCAGAAATGCAGTATTTAAAGGCAATTAACATCCTTATAGCTGTAAAGTACTCAAGTCCGCCATAAATGTGATAATAACACTGCATAAATGTGTAAAATACATTCAAAACTACAATATATACACCTCAATCTATTGCACTTTAGTTCCTTTATTACGTTTGAACAACATAGCCTCCACGCTGGTGGAATTCATCATTACTGCATTGCTAGTAAACAGTCTACCAGGTATAAAACTTACCTTTAATATCTACCAGCTGCTCCTCAGAAAGCGGTTGACCGTTCATCGGGTCGGTCCCATTCTCCGCGATGTACTTCTCGATCAACCTGCGCTCAAACACCTGGTTGGACACCGGGGAGACGCATGGATGCTCCGGGACCTCATTGGAGACTGAAAAATAAGGTTAAAACAGCCTATTAACAGCACCACTTACACTAAAATAATCTGGCTGATAGAAATGCTGGAGCACAACGCGGCACTGCATGGCCCTTGTCGTTAGCTAAATTAGCTTGTAGCATTAGATCGGTGTTTAGCTAGGCTACACTGCCGCCCGTCATGTGAATGAATTAAACTTCACTTACTTGCACAAACTAGAGACATCTTCCTATCGTAGTTCTAAAAGTCGCCTCTGAAGATGGAATGAGCTCGTCTGATATTTTGACAGTTATTGTCGCGAATATTTACTTTAAACAATTATGTTTTGCTCGAATTGGAAGTAGCACGCTGTCCTTTCATTGCCGCTACAACCAGGATTCTTCTTCTTCGTCTTCTACATGCGCTGTGACGTCATGCGCACACGTTACTCCACCGCCCCCTACCCACGGAGACAGGACAGCGCTCTGTTTTGATCTAGCCACTGTTGCACTCAAAAGTTTACATACCCATTTTCTCTACTGTTCCGTTTTATTTCATGATTGTGCTTTTTAGATGCCTCGTAATTACCCCACCCCCTGGCAAAGAGTATTGCTTTTGTTTTGGTTTGTTTGTTTCTTTGTTTGTTAATATTCTAGCAGCAAAACTATTGGTTTAATTCATACCAAATTGGGTTTATAGATTGCCAGTGACCTAGAGTAGATGTCATTACATTTTAGGAAATGTAGGTCAAAGTTAAAATTTTTTATTATTTTTTTTAAAATCTTTTTTTCCCCCCATTTACTTACAATCGATGAAATTTCAAATGTCTGTAGCAGCAAAACTGTTGGTTGAATTCATACCAAATTGGGTTTATAGATTGTCAGTGACCCAGAACAGATGTGGTTACATTTTGGGAAAAGTAGATCAAAATTCACATTTGTTATTAATTTTTAAATTTTTTTTTCTTCTTCCATTTACTTATGATAGGCAACATTTCAAATGTCTATAAAACCATCAATTTTGTTTCAATTTACTTCAAACTTGACACACATATAGAGGCAGTTGATATGCTGACATCAGCACATGCATAGACATGATGACATCAGCTGGATCGATGCCAAAATAAGCTACAATACATGCGAGGGGTGGGGTTTGTTGTCCCTGGCACCACTTGTTTAGTTTGAATCCAGTTTCAAATAAAATAAATTTGTTTTGTCTGATTACTCCTATTTTCATTAAATAATGGTACACATTTTATCAATTTTCCCAGGGTATGTAAACTTAATCTTAGATGTAACAATATTTTAAAAGCAATTGAGATATTCTGATATTCTTTGTTGTGTTTCCCTGTATGTAAATACAATAATTCCACCATAAATTGATGCAGGAAAGAGACAAATTGTTCAATGAAAAATCAATAACTTACAAGAAATTAAGTGCTTGCTTTTCAAACTTCCATACTTCAATTTTCATATTAGATTGATGATCAGTAATCAAGTTTGCAGTGATGTGTAGTGACAGCAGGGAGTAGGTGGAGGAAAACCTGCAGAGGTGGCAGTATGTACTGGAAATAAGAGGAATTAAAGTCAGCCACAACAATAGAAGATAGAACATGTGTGAATGAAAGGGAGGGAGGTGAAACACTGACGATGCAAGGAGTCAAGATGAAGAAGTTGAAGGATTTTAAGTATTTAGGGTCAACTCTTCGGAGCACTGGGGAGGTTGGATGGGAGGTGAAGAAGAAAGTGCAGGCAGAGTGGAGTGGGTGGAGAAAAGTGTCAGGAATGATGTGTGAAAAAAAGCATCTGCGGGAGTTAAAGGAAAGGTGTACAGGACAGTAGTGAGACCAGACCAAACTGAGATGGTTCAGACGTGCAGAGGAGGGATAGTGAATATACTGGTGGAAGGATGGTGGAGTTACCAAGCAGGAGGAAAAGAGGAGGTTTATGGATGTGGCGAAGGAGCTGGTGTGAAAGAAGACGCAAGGGAGATGGAAGCCAGATGGAAGCAGATAATTTGCTGTAGCAGTAGTAGTAGTACTAGCAGTAGATCTAGGAAAATATCCAGATACCACTTGTTTTGTCAAATGGGATCTGATTTGATGTTTCTTCATTAAATAGTGAATTAAATTGAAAGTGGCTGTTTTAAAGATGGTAATTTTTCATTATCTTCTGACATTTTTCAAGTTAAACTAATTCACAATTTTACAAAAAGCAAAGATGTTTTGAAAAAGACATGATAGTCTATTGGAGAAAATTAACTAGTGTGTTAAATATATATTTTATTATTCCACACTGTTGAACCTCATTTTGCAAACATAGCACAAGCAGTCCAATTTCTTCCACTGAAAGATTAGCCAACAAAATATTATATACAGGAAGTGAGATTAATAGACTATTGCATTATTTAAAGGAATATGTTACACTTATATAACTAATACTACAGTTACCTGAAGGTTAAAGACAACTTCATACAGTAATATTGCAGAACCATAAAAATACAGAGCAGGCATTTCATAGACTAATTAGCAGTAGTTACTGTTAGAATTGGGTAACATGATAGATATAAAAACGCTTAGTCTGTACACTATTCCTTATTGGAGCCTTTTTTAACCACAGGTTAAATGTCTAAAAATGACACATTCACACTGAGAAACACATACATACAGTGCAGATTACACTGGTCCTGAGGGTCTAGAGGTAGGTAACAGCAAGGGAAGGCTGGAGGAGATTTCAGCAGCACCATCAGCCAGTGTGGAAAAAATGGGATTTGTGAGACAGGACAGCTAGTGCTCTACTCATGCGGATAAAAAATGACATTACAAATTATATTACATGAAGAAATTACATGCAATATCGATACCGAGTCACTACAACTAGGTCTGGATGCAAAAGGCACAGGTGAGGTCGTTCAATCCCATAACAGCTTCACTTTAATTTTTCCGCACATTGTGTTTAGTCTCCCTTTTATTTCTTTTTTTTTTTTTTTTTTTTTGTAGCTCTATAAGAAGTTCAGTTTTTCTGAGGTGTAAACACTGCAGGACTCAGAGGTGTCTGTGTCTAGTGGCAGTGCAGAAAAGTAGTTCTGTGATTGGTTTGATTTTCCTTTAACTCCATCTTTGTTGATCTGGAACTGAACACATTCTTCAGAGGAGTGGAGACAGTCTGAAGCTCCAGGTACTGAAAAAGAAACCCTCCTCTCATCCTCATTAGATTGGTCCTGGAAAAAAGAAACACAGCCACATCTTTAAGAATCTGTTACACTTATCTGAATAATCACACTTTTCCAATAGTACTGTAGTACCTGAGAAGCAGCATTATGACAAGGGGAGCTCCTGGATGTCAGTCTTTGGGTGTCCTCATTCTGAGCCCTCCCATGAGCTGGAGATAAATGAGGCGGAGTTCTGACCATGGCCTGGGAGTAGCCCTGGAAATGCACACACCAGCATATGTGTGCATATATTACTTACATGCATAGGCTCTGTTCAGACCTTGCTTTAACATACATTTTCAGATATCTAAACACAAGTGTGCAGCTGTAAATGCATCTATTCAGACCTGGTGTTAGAATACGTCTTTCAAGTGGTAACTTCTAATCGGACTTCCCTGCTCTGTATTTAAATAATCAAGCTCATCTGATGCATAAGTCATAGCGGAAGCTTTCATTTCAAGTTTTTTTGTAAATGTAATTCATTATACAAATTAAAGACCACAAAGAGGTTTCTAGAGATTTTTACAGCATGAGGCGATGTTGTGATTCAGTGAATGCACCTTAAATATCAATATGACAAGCTTTGACTGTTTTATTTGTTGTTATTCACTCTCCAGTGGTATGACCCATTGTGCAATAGCTGTCTTATTTGCCAAAAAGTAGTTGGCAAAGTTAGTCCCACAGTACTGTGGCAAAGCCGCTTCAAAACAGAAAAAGTGTGCCAAATTTATGGACAACAGTGTATTTCTAACTCCTTATCTTATCTTATCTTATCTTATCTTATCTTATCTTATCTTATCTTATCTTATCTTATCTTAGCTTAGCTTAGCTTAGTTTAGCTGAGCTTACCTTACCTTACCTTATGTGAACTGTTTCAGGCAAAAAGAATGTAAATAAAACCTCCACACTCATGAGCATCAGTTAATCATCCTTACAGCATGAGAAGGACTGGCTCTTGGGGTCCATTTCCTTGGTGATCCAGGCTGCTCAGAGTAACCGTAGAAGCCTGAAGGCTCAGAGATGGGCTGGCCATAGTCCTGCACACACACACACACACACACACACACAGATAAAACTTTAAGCTGGATGTGATACCTATAATTACCTGAATTCTTTGGTGAATTCATTCATATTTGTCTGATTTCTGTATGCTTTATTTATTAACATGCTGTATATCTGACACATTCACACAGTCCAAGGTTTGCATTTATCAAGTTCAGTGTCAGGGAGTAACTAGTTACATGCTTACAGTATCATATAATTCAACTATTAATGCACCTAGAGCACACAGATCTCCGCCACGGTCGAGAAGCCACTCTTATTATTTTGTCATAATTATATTAAAATGAAAAATGAAGTCTTCATCTGCTGCTTTATAGCGTTACAGTATGTTTTTCGATGTTATTATATAACATTTGTTGGAAAAGTAACGTAATACCTCACAATACAATATAATAATTTAATGGAGTAAATAAAGTCATGAAACAGCTAAAATTATGGTATTTTCTTTTGCATATTTACATGTTTTATGTAAAAACAGTAATCTAGACAGGCTGCCCCCCCCAAAAAGCTCATCATTATAGATAATAATACAGTGATAGCACATCCATGGTGATGCCCCATAATGGCTAACTAGCTTGTAGGTCTTTGGCAGGGGCATAAAGTTCATTCATTCATTTTCTGAACCCATTTTATCCTCACTAGGGTCACAGGGGTCGCTTGGAGCCTATCCCAGCTACATAGGGGCAAAGGCGGGGTACACCCTGGACATTTCGCCAGTTCATCGCAGGGCTGACATATAGAGACAAACAATCACTCTCACATTCACACCTATGGGCAATTTAGATTAACCAATTGGTGCATGTCTTTGGATGGTGGGAAGAAGCCGGAGTACCCAGAGAGAACATGCAAACTCCACACAAAAAGGTCCCACCCCCATCAACTGGTGTTGGAATTGAACTGATGTGAGGCAAAGAGTGCTATTCACTGCACCACCGTGTCGCCCTTATTTTTTTATCAATTACTAGAAATTTCAGGCGACCCCATTTGAATTTCAGGTGACCCCATGTGGGGTCCTGACCCCAAGGTTGAAAAACACTGCCATAGTAGGTGATATGGAGTCTTTGGTTTCACAGGGATTATTAAATAGTAACATTACTTATTAAATTTTTAGCAGGGTCAGTAGTAATCTGTAACCTTCCCGACATTAGCCAACCTGGGGATCTAATTTCCTCACCTGGATGTTGACTCTTGGAGGGTTGGCAGGTGGATTGCGGTTTGTCCTGAGGCCAGCGATGATCTGTGAGAGGCTGCAGTTTGGGTATCGCTTCATAAACAAGATAAAACCAGCCAGAGACACAAACATGCCAGACGGGACAGTGATGGATTTGAGGAGTGCTCTCCACCTTCCCCCCTTTTCTGCAGAGGTCAAATACAGAGACATGATTATATTACCCAATGTCCCCCTGGGATCATAAAGTATTCTAATTCTGATTTATACAAATACAGGCAGAAATAGTGAGAGATAATGTCACTCACCAATCACCTGCAGCCAGGTAATGGACACCAGGTTGCCATTCCCATCTCTGATTTCATACATCCCATCATGCCTTGAGGTCAGCCTTGCAATGACAACCTCGTTAGTTGTGCCGTTCCTGCCCAGAGAGATGAGACCTCTGTACCGCATGTCGTGATCAGTGATCTGGCCCTCTCGGATCAGCTGAACAGGGCCACGAGGGGGTTTGGGGTCAAAAGGGCCCAGTGAGGATTCATCAGGGTATCGGGTTGGGGTAAATATGAGGTGGGCGTGAGGCACGGGAAGAAAAAGGGGCAGATTTAGAGACTCCTTGGTGAAGCGTGTGACATTGAAGGTATGGCCTGCATCCATGTGCAGCAGAAGAGGAAAAGAAGGAAGTGAAATGAAATGATGTATGATAGGATGTCATATGGAAAGAAATGATCGGAAAGACAAAATATTGCGGTTAAAATTGACCAGATCCTGAAGTTTAAGAAATGTATTTTGTAATTTCTTAAAAATCTTGTCATTGTTCTTTCTTTCACTGCTCACCACGGACAGTGAGGGTACTGCGGGATAACACCTTCCCTTTGCCATCTTTCACAGTGTAGTTTCCTTGGTCGGCTTGTGTCACTCTCTCAGCTACCCACACCTTTCCACCTCTTATTAGTCGACCACGGCCTGCATCACTTGTATCTTGGTCTGTCTTGACCCACAGCACTATGGGCATGGCCTCTAGGGGAGCACCCTTGGGAGAAAACTCCAGTAAGGAGCCATTTTCAGGAATGTTGTACTCGAAGTTCTCACCGTAGTTCCTCTGGTAGGACTTTATGCACTCTGATTCAAAGGAAAACAGCAGAGAGGATCAAATAAAGAGGAGTTGTCAAAACCTTCATAACCTCCTGAGACCCAGGAAAGTACAAGTTTTGGCTTTTCGTCTTCTTCTTTTTTTTTTTTTTTTTTTAAACATTAAATAATTGCCTTTATTGGAAACAACACAATGCAACAGTTTTTTCAGATGCATTTAAAATTTTTTATGGAATGTCCTTTGCAGTGGACAGTGTATTTTTTTTTCTTTCAATAAAGCTGTGAAACTCTTGTACCCTATAGAGGACAAAAATGCATTGCTGGGTCTCAGTAGGATAACTATTTAAGGGAAAAGAGTCATTCACTGTACCTGAAACAGTCAAACGGACAGTCTCGTAGGTGAATCCAGAGGACAGTTTGATGGAGTAAAGTCCCTGATCCGCATGGGTCACCTCTCTCAGGACCAGCATCTTATCCCTCGTCCACTCAAACCGTGGATCCTTTACCTGCAGTTGTAAAACCAAACAAAACAGGTTTTCTCAGTCTGTGTGCAGGGTATCCAACTATAACCACGATCACCTCCACTTTCACCCACCGTGGTTTTCTCCAGGAGGACACGCCTCAGTCCTGGAGGATCTGGTGTAAAAGTCACAGTCCTTGATGTGGAATACACCGGCAGCCGAAATTCTTTCCCGGTACATATCAGCTGTGCTTCCTCTCTATCACCTAAAAAAAATACAATCATGTCAAGTCAGTCTTAAACCTTTGCACAAAATGTTCTGCAGGTAAGTATGTGATATAATGTTTGTTCTGACTTACCCAAAACAACCCAACCTGTGAGAAAGGTAAAATAGAAGTGATTATTAATCTTATCCTGCAGGTTGCATGGAGTGAAATCATTTTTGAGAACTTACCCACTGTGAGAGGGAGAGTCAGAAGGGCAGTGATCAGCGCGCAGGAGGACATCTTCTGTGCAGACAGACAGACAGACAGGACTGTAGCACCTATAAACACAGTGGGCAGAGACGCGCACGTCATTGTCATTCATCTCCATCCTCTGCTTTGGAAACAAGTAGTGAGCGACCATCAATCACTGAACTACACAAGGCAGGGGGGTCGGGGCGGTGTATACAACCCAGATACATCCAAAAAGCATCGACTCTATGACCGTCTAATCCATAACAGCCTGTTTGAAGTCATGTCCACTCATGTCCATGTTTCCTGGCCGCTGGAGAGGCCACAGAAGCGCCTGTAAAGGATCAAACACACATATAGGCATCTGCGGCCTCTACGGTCTGCACTCACCTGCTGCTTTCGGTGAAAAACAGGCCCACGTCTTGAAATGGACTAATGTTTATCTGAATGAGATCGGAATAAGAGGATAAAAACGTCCTATGCGCAGCGCATGAGCACTCCCCTCCTTCTTTTACTGATGATGGCAATGGCTCCGCTCTATTCACGTACCACTTTACGCAAGTTGCGTCACACGCTCCGTTGCCATGGGTGTAAATTATGGCCGAGAAAACCGCACTAATGTTGTGTGCGTAGTAAGCAAGTAGAGACCAGTGTTTGACTCCTAAGCAAGTTGGTTGAAATTAGATGTTGTTCAATTTAAATTATTCAATCATAATAGGAGAAAGGTTGATACATCAATAAAAATACATGGTGTTGATGTTCAAAGAGTGAAGGAGTCATGACTGGAAACCACATTTACAACATAAAAAAAGGAAAACAGAAAAAGCCATTTGAGTGTAAAATACAAATTAGACAATAGTGCATTGCTTACCTTACACAGTTCAATGACCGTTCCATATCCGCATTAAACCCAGGACAGAACCTTTTGGCTTTATTACATTAGATAATTGGAAACTGTATGATGCAAGAGGTTTTTTTTTTTCAGTTACTTTATTTATTTATTTTTATTGTATTTTTTTTTTTTTAACCCATAAAGACCCATTGCTACTTTTGCGGCAATTCCAAAATAGTTTTTTTCTCTGTGTTTAACTTATGTGATTTACCACCATTTACTCTAATATTATGCTCTATGTTTTGCATTTTAAGTGAATATCAGGTATTTTCCTGTATTTAATTTACTGATCATGTAGATGTTTACTGAAGCTCAAATTAAACTAGAGGGCTGTTATATCAAAAACAGAGAAAACTGAAGAAAATGTGAATTTTCAGTAAAATTATCATTAACTGAACATAAACCAAGTGTATCCATCCACTGTCATTTATCAAACTCCATGGGTTTTATTGGTAAATAAATATTGTGGAAGATGAAGATTTTTCCATGCTAACTATGGAGCCTCTGATCTGATGACCATGAAAAGATAACAAACTGTATTTTACACCACTTATTTACATGTATTGATAGGATTAGTGAATCAACAGGTTTTAAATATTTTAGATCAGTAGATGCTTTTGGTTGCTGGTGGATCTTTGACTCTTTATGAGTTAAGTAAAGCTGTGAAACTTATTTCCTACAGAGAACAAAATTGCAATTGCTGGGTCTCAGGAGACTATTGATTTACTGTGTTGAAGTTTGGAGACTGCATACAAAACACACACACAACCAATAGGCCTGTTCATTTTACAGAAAAGAGTAAGCTCCTATTAAATAAAAGGAACAGATTCAGAACCAAAGTGATGGAACAGTTTATCTCAGTAAAAGGAGTCAATTTATGAAACTCACAAACAAAGCAAAGACAAAAAATAGCACTCATCTGTTTTGATTCTACAGCTGCTTTGACAGCCTTGTTGTTAATTGGAAACCATGCCTGACAAAGTCCCACAAGCAACATTTCACTGGCCTGCCTCTAGCATTGATGACATAACACATTCACCATGGCATTCTTTTTTAAAATTTATTTTACAGAGATCTTTCTTGTATTGATAAGAGAGTCTGAACAGGGCATGAAGTAATTTCCATCACATCCCAAAGATTCTCAATGGGGCTCAAGCCTAGATTCTGTGGTGGTCATTCTATGTGTGAAAATTATGCCTTATGCTCCCTGAACCATTCTTTCACAAGCCTGTAGAGCAGTGTTTTTCAACCTTGGGGTCAGGACCCCACGTGGGGTTGCCTAGAATTTGAATGGGGTCGCCTGAAATTTCTAGTAATTGATAAAAATAAAAATAAGAACTTTCTAATAAAATTTTGTAGTGAGTTGATAGAGACAATCACAATTCATCAAAGACATGACAAACTGTGAAGCTGAAGCTGAAGCACTGTGGTACTGTTTATTTGTCAAATGTTCATTGTGGTCAGTTTCAGATGCTGCAGCTCTTTCATAATTCATAGTTT